>CM036549.1:27780368-28120368 GCA_020745685.1 Tautogolabrus adspersus | reverse complement strand
AGAATGAAGTAGTGGTAAACATTTCAGCCCCTGTTGAGAACTGACTTGTGGAAAGTTTGTGTGACTTGAGGAACCCTCCGCCTTTAAACACAAGCGTGCCCACAAACCAGCACCAATAGCTGCAGCTGTATGGATCACATAGAGAGAGCCTTTAGTGATGTTTGAAACAGAGGTGTCTTTGTAGATGTCACATCACAACCATTGAATGCAGCTGGCTTTATGTGAGTGTGTGCTGAGCAGACTTTGTGTGTTAATACACTGAATCTTACTCTTTCATTATTAAGATGCTTGTCAGTGTACAATAAGTATTTTTCTTTCTTTTCTCGTGAAACACAAAGTTAAAACCGTATATTTCTGCTTGTTTCGGATGCGATGAGCTCTTCTTCTTGTTTTTCTTCTGTTGCAGAACAAAGTAGAGTGGAAGCCTTAGATCAATAGCAGAGAGATACAGTACAATGCTGAAACAGCATTATAACGTCTTTGTTGCCGAATTAAAATCATTCTTTTTCTAATTAAGCTTTGAGCCTTGTGAGAGTTTGGACGCTTTATTTCACATTCTACAGTATTCATAGAATACTATACTGAAAAACTGAACTACAGCCTAATCATTTTGAGCTTATTCATTTTTAAGTGTAGTATAATAGATAAGTAGCCTATTCTCCAAATTCAAATTTGTGCTTCAGTGTAACACGTCATTAAATCATTCCTTTTTCAAAAGAAGGCTATTTAGTATTGCTGAACACTTGCTCCGGGGAAAAGAGAAATGCAGTTGGCAGTAACTACTACTGAAATCTGTATAAGCTTAAATTGCCTTTGTTAGGGAGTGGAAGGAGGCAGAACAAAGCTTCCTGGGCCACAGAAATGAGGAACAACAGGCTGAACCTGGAAACTCCCCGATACATCTCGCTGCGATTCCTCTCAGGGATGCTAAAATGGACTTTAAAGTGCTCTGCTTCTATCTTCACATCACCTCTCAATCTCTCTCTGCCATGTAAACATAGTGTCTCCACCTGGCAGCCACCAGCAGTTCAGCAGCACCCGATCCCACCGTTCACTCTCTGGTTGATTCCGATTGGAATCTCAAAGCTAAAGCTAAGTCAGGGAGATCGATGGGCCACCCGCCTCATAAGAAATACAGGAACATGGAACCACTTTAAAGGCTTTCTCTATTCACCGTGTGTGTGTGTGTGTGTGTGTGTGTGTGCGTGTGTGTGTGTGTGGGTGTGTGTGCAATGCTTGTATGTTTCTCTGCGAGTGCAAAGGTATGCATTTGTGGGTTAAGAGCTTTGTTCCCTTACGGAAAGTGCTTCCTACAGTTATTCAGTGCACAGCATTTTGACTGTTTGACTGACTGTTTTAAATCTGAGACTTTTCAAAGTGTTTACTGTGTGCACCGTGAGATAAAACATGTAGGCTGCGTGTGCAGGAGCATCGCCGTAATGAAAATGATTCATAATGGAGATAATCTGGATTAGGATTACACGTAATATTTTAAACAGAGAATGGAGTTAGAGATACTCTCTCTCGTATCATAATTACTATTAGAGTGTTTGACCTATGAAAAAGGCTTTTAGTTGTCATTTTATTTCAATTACTGAATTGCCAAGCATGTAAAAACTGAGTGAAATGGTCTATTGTGCTTTTACGAAAGCACACTCGTGTTTCACAGAGAGATCAGCTGATGTGTTTCCCATGACATGTCAATCTAACATCACCTCAAAGATGAAAAACAAAGTCTCAATGACTTTATTTTCGCTGAACAAATAAGTGTTTTAATTCATTGAATCATTTGAATAAGAGATTTTAAAATAAGAACTTTCACCTGATCTCCTGGCTTCTAAATGTTATACCAAACATAGCGCATTAACAGAGACTACACGGAGTAAATCAACAGTCTCACCTTATTGTATTATTGTAGAAAGCAGCAGATAACAACTAGATAATCAACCCGAGGTATCAGTTTAACATCCGTACTTGTGATTATGTTGATGAAACAACAAAAAGGTGTAGCACAAGAGAAAAAAAGAAGTAAAACATGTCGCTGCCTTTGTTATTTAAATGACAAGAAAAAGTCTAAAAAGCTAAATCAGTCAGAAAGAGAATAATAAGATGAGTACAAGTAAGCTTTGTGTTTTTGTGTGTGTAAATGTATATTTCCAGTTATCATATAGGTAGAGATGATAGCTGCACTGATGTCACAACACCTTCTGGAGATGGTTTAGTGGTTAGAACCATAGACTGTAAATATTAATGGATGAAGCCTGAGTGACGTCAACCATCAGTTACGGCAAGGGGGCTCCGGAGGCTCATCGGCATCAGCAGCAATGCTGGGAGCTGTGACTGTCTCAGCCTAACTTTCGGTCAACCTAAGGACAGGTTGAGAGCTGGAGCTGAAGCGTGTTTTAATCCTCCTGACAAACTGCTACACTGGGCCCACCTGTCAGTCAGGTCAGCTACGTGCCTAACTATTGATAACACGTATAGTTAAAGGTAGGGTAGGTAATTTCCTCCAGATACACTTTTTAAGATGTTGGTTGAAACTGTCTTTAGGTCTTGACAGAAAATTAATAATTCATGTGCTCTGAAAAAGAAACAAAAGAAAATCCGTCATCTGTAGCAGTTGTAAACTCGTAAAAACTTCGACCAATGTCTGCACTCGGTTCGAGTTTTATGAACCAATCACAGCCTCCCTGTCTCCCTGCTCGTTCTCTACCCCGTGCATGCACGAGCCCACACTCAAAGCATGAGCTGAAATCCGCTTCTGGACCAATGGTGCTAGTGCATGTAAGTGAGGGGCGCGGCTTTTGAGGGCGCACAGAGGGGAGGGGGTGGGTGAAGACGGAGCACGGAGAGAATTCTACTTTCAAAATCATGCTAGTTTTCGAAAATTACCAACCCTAGCTTTAATAAAACCAAAAAGGATCAGTTTTTTAAAAATTCACTCCCCGTACAGTGCGTGCCCATGATGACAATTGGTTGTTTTTATTAAGTTAAAATCAGTCACTAAATGGCTTGGATGAATTTGGAGGGGGCTTCGCTGTAAACATACAAGTCTTCTCTGTTTTCATCTTCACGCTGGGGGAGTCATAGAGTGTGTTAAACATCTGCGTATGCACATTGTTTGTGTGAGTTTTTCTATGTTAACAAATGTGTGTTCTTTTATCACCAGTATCTGTGTTTAAAATAATGACACAATGACATCTTCCAGGTTTTGTTTTACAAGCTGATCCACGTTGCGACACCCACCCACTGTAGCATGAAATGACGCCTTTGTTTATGCTCCATTGCACCGATGCTTCTCAGTTTGACGCCGAGCTTCTGATTTCTCACTATCAGTAATTGTTTACAAATGAGATGTGTTAAATAAGGCTGCGGATGGAAGGTTTATTTTTCTTCCTCATGAGCACTCTATTGAGAACATGTGTCAGTTATAGGAGACAATTATCTGACTGTGTGTCTCCATTAACACCTCTGGCAGAAAGTAGAAAACTGCACAAGAACATGGTTGTTGTGTACTCGAATTTTAAATTGTCTCGACGCACCTGTGAGAGCTGTGGGAATCATTCACCAGTCTTATCTACGTGCAACAAATTAGCGTTCAATACCATTTGTAATGTTCATCTCTAGCTTGATAACTTGATTTTCATTTAATATTAATTTGCGTGTACTGTTGTATTGTTTGTGTGACTAATCACTGTCAGTGTTTCAGCCTGTTTTCCTATACAACTTGCTGCATAGCTCTTTAAGGATCTTCTTTTTTTTTTTACACAGCACTGGTTTTAGTTCTCCGTCCAAGACACAAAATGCTGAATAATTCATCCGTGTTTGACATTTAAGCTTTCAAATACTGCCTGCTGTTTTTCACCGAAACTAAGACGAGCATCAACACTCTCACCGAGTTCAATTTTTCACACTCACTCGAATCCTGTCACGTCTTGTTTGGTAGCTGTCCAACTAAACAAGGTGTTTCAAAACAAAGCATACACAAGAACACGAAATGGAATGTGTCAGTGACAGTCAAAACATAACTCAGACAAAAACGAAGTTTGCAAAGAGTTTATACAAAAATGACAAATGATTTTTCTTAGGTTTTATAGAAATACAGTGTGAGTTTGTGTTTGTTTTGTGTACCATCATAAGCAGTGTCATTTAAGTCGCGTGTGTGCTTGCGTGTGTGTGCGTGTCAGAGACTTTTAATCACATTGGGGTTGGGAACTAGTTTATCCTGCAGGACTATTGCATTAAATCTATTACGTTAGCCAACACCCACCTCAGTTATGCTGCACTATACAAGGTGTGACTTCTTCAAACAGCACAAAGCAAATACTTCAGATTTGTTCTGCTTTGATTTGCTTGGCTGTGTGACCATGGCTCACACTTGTAGGAGGGTGAACCAGCGTCTGTTTGTTGTTTCCAGTTTTTCAGGATCATCGCTGTCAGACTGCTACAATGGGAGGGACATTTAATCATACATTATCTGGGAGCGTTATATTTTATGCAATGTTACTAGAGCTGTGTATGGGAAAGCATCTGATGATGAAAGACCTGTGATACTGGCGTAACTTTTCAATGAATTAAGATCAAGTAGGGAAGGCTGTATTGCAATATTTTTTAGGAAGGAAGATGGTCTAAAAAGAAAGATGGTCTAAAACGAAAGAAATCTGCAGTAAAAATACATTTTAATGCATTTAGAAGAGTGTGTATTTGTAGTAATCACAGTCCTTGTAACCTCAAAGTCTTAATTCTATCCTTTATCTCTTTGCTGATTTTGTCTTGTACATTTTTAATAAGGCTTTTTTTTTAACAAATAAACTAATTCTGCTTTCTGCTGGCATGGGAAGTCTGAGCAAAGGCTTTTTCTGTAGTATTAAGTTCATCACTTCATCTGACTCCTACCCCTCATCAGCGGTTTCAGGCATTACAAATAACTACAAAGAAATGATCAACCTTATCGCTGATGGCCTTTGTTTGTCTTTAAAGGTCATGTAGAGGCATTGGTATTATTTTCTGTTTTGTACTGAGTAAAAAAATAACTCCACCCAAGGGCTTTAAACAACTTAGCTTTTTTCAAGTCAGTTAATGGAGAAAAGCTACAGGTTTGGAATGTCAGACTTATTTATTTATAGTGAGCATTTTTCCTGCGTCATGCTGCGAGTTTAAGGATCAGTCAGAAAATATTTATACAAGCCTGCAAAGTCTCTTTTGGAAAAGTAACAGAAAAGCTAATGGACGCAGCTTTACTGGAAGTCAAACGTGTCTTAGAGGTATTAACCAAAACGCTCTCTGAAAATCTGCAAACCAGTTGTCGCAGGTCTCTCTCCCTGTTTGCTGTTTGCATAGAAACTAATGTTGTGATGCATGCAAGTATAAATCGATATAGCGGAACATGTGCAAATTAAAAGGGAGGGCCCCACTTCTGCACGGTCGCAATTTTCTGGTATTTGATTGTTGGTTTTCTTCTTCCTTTTTTACCCAGACTTTCTTTCCCACCATTTTCATCTTTTGTCCAATTTCTCTGTCCTCACCATCCCTTCACTGCCCTCTCTGGAGATGTTTGCAGAAAGGAGAAGAGAACGTAATAAACTTGTAACAATGAGGGTATACTGCGGGCATCAGTGACTCAGTCCTACTCCGATAATTACTCTTATACAGTAGCACAGAGATAAAAGATGCACTTGCAGGAGTGCCCTAATGGACGTTTTAATCGTCAGTCTCTCATTTTTCACTGTCTGTTAAGCTTACCCCATCTCTTTCTTTTAAAACAGTTGTAATATAAAAGCAGTGGGATGCGTTTGTGCTTAAACTTGTTGGTTTTTAAGAAAGTGCACAATGAAAAAAAAAACAGATGCTTGCACGACTTTCAAGAACACAATCGTAGCTTTATTTGCACCTCGTGTTTTTTACTGCCAGTCTGCAGTATGTGATTGTCAGCTGGTCAGTGTGTGACTTAAGTCAAGCTGAACATGATCCTTATGCGCAGTTGTACTGATGTCAGCTGACCCTTGAACTTTTGTCTCCTCAGGTGCTGAACCCTGCCTGCTCTGACGCTGTGACCACACAATCACACACACACACACACGCATAGCAGCTGATAGAGCCTGAAGAAGAAGAAGAGGGCAGATACGTGTATATATAGGAGGACAGAGGGAGGTGAGTGAAAGAAAAACTGAATCCATTATTTCTCTGTCTCTATCTCTGTGTTGAGCTCAGTGTGGCTGCAGGATCGGTGGCTCATTGTTTACACAGACGCTCAATCAGCCAGAAAACAAGACAAGCCCTGTGGCAGAGAGGTTGGTTCACACCCCTGCTGAGTCGCAGACTGAGTGTGTCTGTGTGTGCTTGTATGTGTGTTTGTTCAAGTTATGTCTTCTGTTATCAGCCTGAGTTCATGCAATGAGTCCAGTTAGTATGACCAAGAGAAAATACTGGTGTGAGGAAGTCTGTTGACCATCACACTGCGGATCATTTGGCTTTTGTAGAGAGGGACAGATTGAAGCAAAGTCTTAAAAATAAATGTCTCCTGAGAAGGAACGCAGGATAGTTGAGTGTTTCCATCTGTATTGAAAATGTCTCTAATAATGCCTTAAATGCTATATCGGTTAACTTCCAGTTCATCATCAAAAATTCCATTTAGATCCTTTAGTTTTTTAACCACTCAAAAACCAACATAGCACTAGCATAATGTATGGAGGCCACCAGCAGTGAATGTTACAGTAGATGAAACCCTAGTCAGAGCTAGCAAAATGTTAGCTTCCACGGTTTTTCAATTGTTTGCTTTAAAGCTAATTTTATTAACTTCAGGTTAAGACAGCTACGACCATTAAAACACAAACAAAGCAGTTTTATATTAAAAGGTGGGTTTAAGGTGAATACAGAACAGAATCAAAAAGGGGGGCTGGGAGCCGAGCTACTGCTGACATTAGCTTAGCTTGTTACTCAGTTTATTTTTGGTGTTAGGATTTAGGCCATACAACAATGAGAGCAGAAATCTAACATCCATGCAGGATCCATGTCTAGGTATCAGAATCAGTATAAGGAAGGGAAAGAACAGATCCAAACACCTGTATAGATGGCACTGACTTTAGTCATCATTCTACCTGTCATACTCTCTAATGTGTATTCTCTTCCTTTCTGTGTATCTGCATAAACAAACACAACAGCTGTCATCTTGTGGTCTTGACTTCAGTTTTAATGCGCACAGATGATGCTTTAAGAAAACATTCGTATTTTGATCACTGTTGGTCAAAGTTTGTGGTCAGAGTGGTTGCTAAGTTCCCTCACCACTTTACTAAACGGCCTACTTATGTATGTAAAGTAGCCTTAATGCAATTCACCCAGCGGCCTTCTCCACTATCTTCTCAGCGGGAAGTTTTTGGGGTCTGAGTGTGTGTTTATGTGTAAATAATTGATTGCTGTTGAGGTTTTAGTGGATTGCTGGTGAGACTGAACCCAGGCTGGGAAAGCTTCAGTGTGTGTAGTTTACACTACAGTATGTCTGATGCTGCTCAGTTAGTCTCCTGAGGACAGGCTGTTTACGTTGGGTCAGACTGCGTTTAGTTCTTCAAAGTGATTCAGACAAGACTTCTCTATGAGTCATAGAACTCAGAAAAATCCTTACCGACATGGATCGACTGTAACTTTGATATGATATTAATCATTAATGTTATTTATCAAGTAGACACAGGAAGCATTAGCATGAATTGTTACTAGTATTTGTTCTATATCACTCCGTACTGAAGCCAAATGATTAAGGTCTTTAGCTAAAAAGAAGAAATGCTGCAATAATTGATTATAACAACCTTCAGTTTCTTTAAGCATGTTGATTGAAAGTTTTCTGGTTACTTCACATTCTGTGTATCTTCTTGTGTTTTTCCAACATTAAGTATTTTTTCACACAGTTGCACAGCCTTCCCTTTTTTCCATCTCCCTCTCTTTTTTTTCACACTTTACTCATCCACCGCTGCCTCCACCACTCTCACTTTATTTCTGCCGTCTCTGCTTCTTTCTCTTTCTAACTTTCCCTTCTATCACTTTGTGTCTTTATTTATTTCTACCTCATTCTATTTCTTTCCTCGTGTGTGTCTTTCCTTCCCTCTTTCTTTTCTCTCTTTCTTGCCCCTTAGCCGCAGTGTCCTTGAGAAAGCAGTGACATTGCCGGTGAGCGCAGCAGAGCGCATCACTCTCTCTCTCTCTCTCTTTCACACACTTTCTCACTGACACTCATTCAACCCCCTGTACCCAGTCTCACACACAAGCACACACATTTGGTCGGTTCATGGCAACTCTGTCAAGCAGAACTGGCCCTTACAAGTCCCAATAAATAATTCATCTCCCGTGATATTGGCTGTATTTTTATGCAAATATTGACAAACCTATTGTGGAAGAAAATTGGGACGGTTCTCTCTCTATATTGAGATTTTTTCTCCATTTTAACAAAAAAGGCGATGCAAGCAAGCATCTCAAAGTCATGGTCCACAAATCAGTTGTTATTCAAAAACTACTTTTTCTATCCATTCAGAAGACGTCCATATTTCATACTTAAGGTTCAATTCCCCTTTTATTCTCTTGGTAAAACGCTGGGGCATTTAGGAAAACTCTGTTTAGTTTGTAAGCTGAATTACTCTTCAATTTTTGTCACCGATTTCGGACAAATAACCCTCAGGGGTAACTGTAGTCTGCCTGCCAGCGTGGAAATCCGATCCCCTTTGTGCCTCTCCTCCTCATTAAAATGTGCCCTCCACTAATCTTGGATCATGACGGCCTATTGTCGCATGCAGTTTTCCGTAGCTTTTGAAATATAGATGCAGTCTGATTGTCTGTGGAAGTAAGATGAGATGTTATAGTCTCTTGATGCTGTTTGTTCTCGTTGGTCTCTGTTTTCCATTGGAGTTCATAGTGTGCGTATTGGGTCACAGCTTTTTTGCGTGCCCTGTTGCGTGCTTTTTCTGTTGGAGATCGAGTGTCTTGTGGTTACCTTGCTGCTGAGCTATATAGGAGATGTTTCTGTTGCATCTTTTCTTGCATCAATTTTTGTAGCTTAGATGGTGTTTCATATCTAATCAAATCTTTTTTTAAGTGCTATTTTATCTTTAATTCCGTCCTGAGATCTGATTTGACACACTTACGAGCTTAAGCATTTCAATTTTGCCATGTTATCTCTCTCCCTGTATCTCCCTCTCTCTCTCTTCCTCCTGTTTGTCCCACGTTCAGCTGAAAATGCTTTCGTAGTCATGGCGACCAATCCCAAGGGGAAAAGTTGAGGCTGAATCTCTTTCTCACTCTCTTCTCCTTCTTTGTCTCTGGCCTTGTTGCGATCTAATGCTTTCCTCTCGCACACAGACAAACACACACACACACACACACACACACACACACACACACACACACACACACACACACACACACACACACACACACACACACACAAACAAGCACGATCTGACAGCAGAGGAGATGCTGTTTGTGAGTCATGATGTTGTTTTGGTTTGAGTCCAATTAAGAGCTGGTGTAGAACTACATGACCTAATTGCTGGGAAATACTAAACCTGAGGACAGAATCGAGGATGTATTTCATTCTTTATTCTCTTCTGATTTCCTCGGCTGTTAGTGACCATGATTGTTAAAGCTCAAACAGTCAGACATGAAACACTCACAACAAAGAAGCAGATGCTTAACCAAGGAGGGAATAGAACAAATGACAACGCAGTAAGGCAGAACAAATTCAGTTGGGCTGTTTGAAATAATCTAAGTTTGGTCTGTTTTGGTGCATTACAGAGTGTGTGATCATGTAGTCATGTAGGTTACCTGAGGCAGGTCATTCTAATAAGCATACTGGAGATTTAAAAAAGGCAAGGAATGTCATTTTGTCATTTAGTTAGTACTTATAATTATAAAAACGTATACAAGCCTTACTATGAGAGTGTTTCCCTTTAAGTATCATACGCTATGGTTTGCTTCAAAATGATTTTTTCAACTTGTAGTCTCTTCTCTTGACTTCTCTTCCTCTCTTTCTTTCTTTCTTTGCTGATTCTTTAACCTTCACACCCTCCCTTGTTCTTTAATCCTCCTGTGTCCCCATTTCCTTCCTTTCCTTCCTTCCTGTCCCCACCTTTCTCCTTTCATCCATATTGTGCTGTTCTTCCTGTGCAGTTATTGTCTTCTCTATTTTATCATTTCTCCTCCTCTCTTCGCTCTCTTTTTTCCTTGAACATCTGACCTTATAGCTCCATTATATTTCTCTAAATCATTCATGCTCTGTCATTCAACCCTTTGCATTATTTCTCACTCTTTCCCGTTCACCCTTCGTGGTCATGTACTGAAAAAACCTTTTCTATCTCCCTCATTCTAACCCGTCCCCCTATTATCCCCTTCTAGCCTCCCTTCCATTTTTTCGCCTTCTCTCCTACCGTACATCCCCAAATCAATCCCACCCTTCCTCTCCTCTCTCACCCCTCTAGTTCCTTTCTCTCTACTTCTCACTCAGTCTTCTCCCCTGAGTCAGACAGAGAGACAGACAGACACGGTCAGGAAGGAAGTGTGTAATGAAACGTCCATATTGAGCACACTGCCCAAATAGACCTGGTATGAATGGAGTCACTGATCGGCTCCTGCTACAGCACTGCAGAAGAAGAAGTTAGAGGGGGGTTGGGGAGAAAATAAATCTGCCTAATGTAGCACATATTTTATGAATGCTAACATGAGACAGAATGAGTACACAAACATGTTTGTCTGTCTGTGAATCAAAAAGCATGCTTTACTGCCCTAGATGAGTTTTCTTATCTAGTCGGGTGAAAATGAACTTTTCCTTTTCTTTATTTTTGCCTGAAATTGGCAGTTGGCAAAGACATATATTCATTTGATCTGCAGCAGAAGTAATCTGCATTAAAGCCATTTCTTGCACTGGTAGAAGACACATCAGAGAAGCAGACCATCGCTAAGAAGAGAAATGAAAAAAGGGAAAACGCCACTACTCAAGAAAAGAGAGAATCAAACTCCCAAGACACTTTCGTTGTACTATTGTACTAATGCCTGAAATATAGGATAAGCTCACTCAGACACCATCCTATACGGTATTTATTTATTTTTAAATACTTGATCCTTTATTGTAATTTAGCTTCTCACTAATCCGCTCATCTGCCACCACGCATCACATGACTGCTTTGATTATTGAAAGGGAATAGTGAGAGAAATTGAGAATTGACGCAGCACTGGCATAATTCTCAGTACGAGATTGTGTGTGTGTTGAGTTTGTATTTGCCTGCTCGCCTGCCTGTGTGTGTTGTGCAGTGGAAGCCCATTAGGGAATTAGTCCACATCTGGATAACCCTAGTTGTTCCCATGCACTTAACATTTGAGCCAAACACTCATCTAGTGGACTAGAATGTTGTTAACCGTGCCAGCATGAATTTCATACCTTTATGTAACCTTGATTCATAATATGTTTGATTGTTTTTCTCTTTTTAATAATAATATTTTCCATAAAATCCAGCAAAAAAAGACTGCTTTTATTTAAATTTGACAGCTGGCCTTTACGTGAATAGTAGCCCTTTACATATGCATAAACCAGCTTGGACGAACACACAAAAGGGCGGAGTATGACGGCTTTGTGTGTTGGCAAACATGAGCTTAGCATTGAAGAGCCTTTCAGGCAGGATTAAGCTGCTAACTGTCAGTGGAACACACAAGTAGGCCAAAGACCACTGGGATGATATCACTTACGCTGTAACAATCAGGGTCACTGTGTCTGCGGCTGTGTAGGTAGTATGTAAAGCAGGCTCAGTACCACAAAGTGTGTTGCATGTGGTGGAGTTATGGTGGGGAAAAAAACAGCAGGACACAAACAAACACATAGACACACACACGCACACGATCCATGCACATTAGGACAAGTCTTCTCGCAGACCTACGAACTGTGGAGCGGAGGTAGAGTCCTGGCCCGACCATCTGTTTCTGTTGAAATCAGCACAGCAGGAGCCTACCAGTGCACACACACACACACACACACACACACACACACACACACACACACACACACACACACACACACACACACACACACACACACACACTTCTGCAGCATTTTTCAGCTCTAACCTGCAGTGATAGTCTGTATTCCTCACATTTACACAGGACAGTACTCAAGTGTGAGTGGGAATTTAATTTGAGGGTTAATGTAAGGGAGACATATGGATAGATATAAACAGACAAATACATTGATTGATCTCAGTTTGTACATCATGGTAAATCCTTTATGCCTCCCGAAGTTAGTCATGGAGTTCCACAAGGTTTGGTGCTCGTACCTATTCCTTTCCTTATATATTATTTTGTCGATTTAATATCAGTGTATAATTGTTATGCAGATGATACTGCATTACATATAACAATTAGGCCGAATGAATCCTTTTTCCAGATGCTTGCTGGTGGTGGATTATTGTTGGGTCTTTTTTTTAGTAATGTAACTAAAGCACAATCTTGTCGTGCCTTTTTGTAAAGTGTCCTGAGATTACTTTTTTTTTTACATTTTGCACTTTATGAATAAAAGTAGGTGGGTGCATGGATAGATGGATGGATAGGTGGAGAGATAGATGTGCATATTCATCCATCCTTGTTAATCCGTGACCCTGAGTCTCTCCATTCTGACCCGCTGTCAGCAGGAACTGCACACACACACACAGCCTTGCTCCATTTTAATAATTGACTGAAGGGAGTTACACTCCCCCTGTCAATGCTATCTATCTCCCTCGCAGATGCAATGTCAGCATTTTCTCTGCTTTCTGCCATCTCATCAATACACTGGGCCCTGACCTCTCCTGGCCTGCAACTGCACCCAATGAAGATAAACTACTAACATCAAATATCTAGTTTCGTAGCCCAAAATATTGTTACTGGATCAAGATGAAGTATGTCTACAAAAAAGAAAAAAATGAAGGTAGTTACTAGAGGGTGCTCATCAGTGTTTTCAGTGATCAATACCTAGGTGTATCAACACTTGACCTCACCTCGTTCTGCTGATGGATACAATACCTTTTTAATCGATAAACCAAGGTATGGCAATTTGTCTAGTTGATTTTCCCAAGGCAACTGCATCTAGGCTACAAAAGGACATTTATAAAGTGTCTGATTGTTGTCCATAAAGGACTACATGAATAAGAGCCTCAATTGCACGCTCTTAAAGCTGCAAAGACCTATTAAAAGGTAATAGCCTGGAGCGTTGAATCCTTTAATGGTTGACCTGCAGTGTTCAGTCATCACCAGCCTTTCTTTAAATGAAGGTCTTTGAAAAAGAAAACTGATGTAGGACAACATGATAATCTCACTGCTGATTGTATATTGTTAGTGGTGCAGCAAAGGAAAATAATTGGTGGAAAGACTGGCAGCAAAAAGCATAGATATAATTTGAAAGGTTGGTGAACTTTTTTTACTTTTCTATTGTTTATGATTTTTTTTGATAAAAGACAAAATGCTAATATCAACATCCCATCATAGAAAAGAAACAAGAAAGAATGATTTAGGATGACTTACCAAACTGAACCTGATGTAAAACCAAAGAATATAATAAAGGAAAGAGCTAAAAGACTGAACTACTGTAGTACAACAAGAGAGACCTAAGATCCATTGAAACAGACCAGGGGTCTCATTTATTAAACCAGGGGTACGCGCAAAATGGGACCTGACACCAGTGATGCCATTTCCCATCCAAAGTTTGTGATCTAAAACACAAAAATGTTTGAACCAGTAAGCACACTCTGACCCATGCTCAGCACATTTTGGAGGCAGGAAGAATTAACGTCACAGTGAAGTGGTGACGGGTTTTAGGACAAACTTCATTGGCAGATTCATTGAGATCATAATCAGTCAAATTCCAGTTTCATTAATAAGCATTCACATAGTTAGCCATATTTGCCTTCACTATTAAAAAGATGTAAGATGATGATACATTTATAAACACATCTCTGTTTAAGAACATTTATTTTCTTTGTCTTACCTCTGGTTGGTAAAATGATTCCCTGCTGTGAAACCTTTGACCTGCCGGCTCATTTGTATGTCATTCATGATGTGCTTTGCGTTGACCACATATGGTTGAATGTGGACGTGTAAACGATGGAATATGAGGCTGAACCATGTGCACACATTTCCAGGTGGATCTTGATTTATAAAAGGAACATTACGTGCAGGTGTGCGTTCCCAAGCTTTTATAAATCTGAATGATTTACATTTTTAGGATGGATTATATGCATTGTTTTATAAATAAGACCCCAGCTGTTTTAGTGGAGAATTTAGAGTAAATGGTAATGGACTTGGACTCGTATAGGGTTTTTCTAGTCTTCTGAATACTGAAACAGCTGTAACACTACATGTCACATTTACACTTTATAGGAGCGGGAACATTTAGGGGTCACTTTGACATATGGACTGCAGGATCTAGGGATCAAATCTCCAACCTTCTGGTTGAAATACAACCACTGAGGCACAGCCGCCCCTGCAGTCAGTAGACCTATATCATTTGTACGTGTGTCCTCTATGATACTGTGCAGAATGACTTATTTACTGTATGTACCCAAATATGTTTGACATTTACCTTCAGGATATGTGCTTCATTAATGTTTCAAAGTCTGGTCCTCTTAAAGAAACAGTGTAAATGTACACAATATCAGACAAACTATATTGTTTATGTATGGCAGTGTTTAATTTGCATTCACTACAGCCCACACGCTGTGTAACTGTTCCTGATTAAACGGCTTGAATGAAAACCAGCAGGGCTCCTTCTTGTACTGAGGACTTGAATCAAGAGCCATCATTCTAAATGTTTGTGTAATATTTTAATAGGCCAATCCCAGACAGTGTAATGATGCAATCTGCAGTAGTGCTGCCTGTTGTCTCAACTATTGATAACTCTCTGTGCCAGATGCTCAACATCAGCAGGGTTGTGGAAATTGGACAGAGAAAACAAAATCTGCGATCTGCAAAACGATCAGGTAAAAGAAGAGAAGAGAAACGGGAAAGATTCAAAAAAAGTGCCGTACAAACCATGTCACTGGTGTCCTTTGTTCTAATATTCTTTCAGCTTGTGTCAAGCCTTGCGGCGTAGTCCTGCATTAATGAGACATAATGCAGAAAAAATACCTTCACAATGTGTCATCCTGATCATGTCTCCTTTTTATAGAGTATTTTTTTTAAAGAACAACGTGATTCTTATGCTGTACCTTTGTGTACATTTGTGTCTTTTTTTTTGGTGTTCTGTGAGCTTCGTATCTCTGCAGATCAAATCTTTCGAATCTCTGGGCAGAAAAATGAGTCTTCGCCTTCTAACAATTTCACTGATTTAGATGCATTACCAAAGATACAGACTTCTCAAATCTCACAAATGGGACATTTTGCAAAGTTTTACTTAGTTTTACAATGAAAGATCGAGGAGCGACCATTGCTGCTCCAGGTAATGCTCCAGGAATTTAGGAACTAAAACAAGTTCTTCTCATTGTTCCTCATTCACAATATGGTCGTCTAACGTGAGGGCAAACTTTCTAAGAATCTTGCACTTCTTGAAGATTTGAAAAAGTTTTTAATACTTCAGCTCACTGAGATTTGTCTCAGAGGTTTGTTTCCTTTGACTTAAATGGTCTCTTACCTACATGGGTACATACACTTTACACTTGTGGCAAGAAGCATCAGTAGAAGGTGTTGTCAACTCCCAAGCCCCTCCATTGTACACAAATCATAGAGTGTTTGGTCGGGGCCCTGCCATTGCTACTGGCTGGGCATTCCCACCATTTTTCATCCACTATAGACGATTATTTCTGCAGGTCCTGAGCAGATTTTCTCTATTATATGAGCACTTAAAGATTTGAAAGCAACCTTACAGCAAGCAGCTCTTACTGACATGTCTGCCATCTAGATGAGAGTAAAATGCAGGCTCTTCTTCTTACCACATGGGCTTGTTGATTTCAGCCTCCATTAGGACACCTTGCATCTTGAAAACTTGATAGATGTTCTTCACATTGACACCAAAGAGCAAAAGAACGAGAGAGGGGGGTCAAAGTGTCACATTTTCAGAATGTGTGTCTCATAGTCTCCCAGGAAATCAGTTTAGTTGGCATCTTAATAGTGATTTGAATACTTGTTACGTTATGCCTTAATAGAGTTAAATGGTTGCTAACTCTTTAGCTGACAGGTAGTCTTGGCTGCTCTCTGTGTGCAAACAGTAGAGATTACAGACTGTCACTTTATCTGTCAGCCATGTTTCTTTGCCCACAGTGACTCTTCTGGTAATAAAAATATATTCTCAACCAAGTATTATCTGGCAAATATTACATTTAAATTATTGCTTCTTCTGTTTCGACAGTCTGCTTGCAATCTTAGAGTCTGCAGTAAACACACAGTGTTAGAACTGCTCTGTGGGAAGCAGAAGCATCAAGAGAAGAAAAGAGGAAATGGACTGATGAGGAAATGAGATGTTGCACTGTATAGAGGACATTGGGGGGAAGGGAAAAAGAACCCATTAGCATTTGTTAAGAATCTTTTCCCATCAAATGTACTCGTCTTACATGTCTCATTTGAACCTGCCGTAACATTTCTCTGCTATCTCCTCTGCACGGAGGTTTTCATTCTTCCTCTGTTTCTCCCCACCACTTCCTTTCCAGTAGTCTATCATCCTGACCACTTGTTTTTTCCATCCATAAATGTCTGTCTGTCCCGCTGTCCCCCTCCAGCAGAGATCTATCTGGGCAAACAGTCAGCCGTCACCTGTTTACACAATCCGTGCTTCACCACAACAGAGGTGGTTAGAGAGAGGTGTACAAGAGCGTGATTCTGCATCCCTTCTGTTTATTATGTGCCACCTGGTGCTATGTGTTTCATTATACTGTATGTGTGACGAGATTGTGTGTGTGTTTGTTTACCCAGGTCTTTACCACACTTTTGCAGATGTTTTCCCAGATGCAAACATTATGACACTGATAACCAACGAGCCAGCCACACACCGGTTGGTGCTAATATAACACAGAGGCTACTTACACTCAAATAGATTTACAGATGGATGATGCATTTGATTGGTCAGAAATAGCATTGGTCAAGTGGAGCTTTCATGAGACCTAAAATACCTTACCTTGGAATAGCTGTGTGGGGAAAAAATCAACCATCAGATTTAAATTAACTTCAGAATAACACACAGATTTAACTGCCAGTGAAATCCAGTTTTTTTTTTTATTTACATCTGCTACTTTCTTTGCAAAGATTACTGTCATGCTAGGTCTGCTTCACGGAGAGCAAAGAGGTGTTTGTACAGGAAGAGGGTGACATACAGTAGCAGGGCAAAAGCTGGAACTAATGCATAGAGCTGCAAGTACAAGATACATGCTAAAACCTGTCACCTCATGAAGGGTCCTTTACAACCTGCTTCTACAAGACATACCACATTACTTAATCTAAAACAATTGTATTCATCACTCATTAAAACAACCTGGTGCATATATTCAAAAAATCTCGTAGTGAACAAGATTGCATTTTCTGCTTGACTTTGTTTTATTCCATATAATGATAAACGATATCTTTTTGACTGTTGGTAGATCACACGAGGAATTCAAATACATCACATTGGGCTTGGACAAAATTGTGATTAGAACATCAAGAACACAACTAAGCCAAAAACTTTGGCTTTGTCAATGTTTTAAAGGGGACATATTATGAAAATCCACCTTTACAGTGTTTTTGAACATATATTTAGGTAACCTGAGTGTCTATTGACCCACAAAATTTGAAATAAATCCATCCAGTCCTTTGTTTGTGGTCTGCATAAGTCTTACCACACAGAGAAAAATGCTCCGTTTTAAATGTTCTCAGTTTGTGACATCACAAGCTGGATTCTGGTAAAAAAAATCCCCTCCTCTCCCCTTGTTTCTCCACCCATGGACTCCACCCCCAGCCTAGAGCAAAACTTTTGCGCAGGTCTGCCATTTTTATTCTCTCTACAAAGGAGTGATGTCTACTGGGAAAACTCAGGGGGGGCTCATTGCATTTAAAGAGACACACACACCAAAACGGAGCGTTCTGAGAGAGCTGGTTTCTACAGGGTCACAAACCTCCTCTGGTGCTTGATTCATGTTATATTTGGACCAAAGCACAGCACAGATGTTTCATTTAGACCACAGGGGACTGTTTGAAAAGGTGGAAGAGGGGGATAATATGTCCTCTTTAAATGCATACAACTTTCTTAATGCATGGTAATTAACTGACAGAGGCCTTGAAACATGTAGGCATATGAGTCATGGAGAATCACAGCTCCGTGTACTAAATGGAACTGAACTCAAAAATGTAGGCAGATATCAGAGCCCTCCACAAAACAGCCTTCAAAACAGGAAATAGGAAAATTGATCCCTTGAATGATGGAAGTAAAGCATTAAATAAAAAGTAAAACTTTCGATTTTGTGTTTTTAATTATATCAGATCAAAACGACCTGTCCCAGGCCTTCTCATTAATGATCTCCTGATGGTGTTTATATTGGATCATTAGTTTGGGGATTCTTTTCAACTCCTTAACATAAGAAAATGCAAAATTTGTGACTGTAAACATTCAAATTAAAACCAGATAAAATAATGATAATCTTGTATTCTTAACAAACTATTCTGCTGCTACTGTCGATAAAGCTTCAAATATGATATTCCAACCAGGAAAAACAAGTCAACAACATTTTAAAAACTCCAAAACATAGATGATTAAAAAAAGATGAATACAGTTGTAGGCTGGTAATCAAAACTCTAAAGAGAGAATACATTGTGTAAAATCAGGTCCTCGCACGCTAATTAGCCAACTCTCTCTGGCATTCTCCAATCCTCTGTCTTCCTCACTCCGTCTCTTCCGCTGCTCATCCTATTTGATGCTTATCCGATGAGAAAGGTGTAAATTGCTGCTCAGTGCCATCTCAGCAAATTCCCCAGCTCTGCTATCTCTCCTTCATCTTTCAATCACTTCCCATCCCTTGTTTCTCATCCTCTGTCTGATTCCTTTCATCCCTGTGGGGAAAACGGGACATAATCACCAACTCGTGGCGAAGGAAGGACACGGAACAGATGTGTGTGTGCGTGTGTGTGTGTTTTCCCTCATGCATAAACTTGTAGGAGAAATATATTCAATGACTATGGAACCAAATTGAGGGGATGGCGTCGTTGCGTGTGTGTGTGTGTGTATGTGTGTGTGTTGTGAGCAAATCTATGCATGAGCCAGCAACAGCGTTAATGAGGCAGTTTTCCTCTTTCCTCCTCTCCCTCTCTGGAGAAAAAACACAATCACACATTAATGACCCACCAGAATGACGTTAATAAGAAAGAGAAGAAAGAAAAATGGAAAATGAATTCTGAAAGGGAGGCGTGAAAAAAAAGAGATGGAGTGTAAATGCAGAGAGGGATGTATTAATTGGTAATGGTGAAACCCAATGAAGAGAAGGAAGGCCACTGGAGGATTTATGAACAATTAGGAAGTAAGATTTAAAAGAGGCAACAAGAAAGCACGCGTGTTCAAACATGGCACACTGTCAAACCAAGGGGGAGAAAGAATAGAGTGGTTTGACTGAAGGCCATCAAGCAGCATCAACCTCTAGGGCTGAGAAATCAAGCCAACGTGGAAGTGCCCAAAACTGCAATACCTGGAGTGGCCACTTGAGGCTGGTTTCTTAAGTGAGTCAAACCCCATTAGGTCCTATATTTTAAAAAAATCGATCTATTTAACTCGCGTGTAAAATATATCAAGGCTTAAAGCTATGCACGATTAGGAATGATGCTGCTAGTGACATGTGGCCGCTGCACGCTGTCTGCTAGCTGTTAATATCTAGGAATGTAAATGTTTGACCAGCAATATGGGTAGAACTGCGGTTTATTTACTAACATGACATCCAAGAAGCTTGTCTGTATTTCTTCTCTTTCTTTTGTTCTGATGAAAAGTATTATATTTTTTATGCATGCACCATTTAGCATGCAGTGTTTACCCAAACCGTACATGGTTTGTTGGCTCATTTAGTGTTTCTCATGCATTGATTATTGTTGGCAGTCATATGGAGAAAGGATTTCATAAATCTTCGGTGGTGGCTCGCTCTCTCACGGGAGATATAGTCAAAAGAGCCGCGACTGTACTAGTTACATCCAGTAAGTGTAGGCAGCCATCGCAAAAGAGATCTTATTCTGTGTAGAACATGAGGGTTAACTAGCTTACTGCATACTAATGAATACGTTAGGTAAGGAGACTGTTAATGTTCGATAATTTGGCATTAATATCCCCTCACTCCTCTGCAGCACAACCCACTCGTCCACTCATGGTCACTTTTATTCAGGTGTACTTACTTTGAGTAAAGAAAAATGAGAAGGAAAGTGTCATAAGAGGGGAGTAAATGGATGGAATTGGTGTTGTTGTTTTATATTGCTCTGATAATGACAATAGAATAGGGGCTGGCACATTGTTATTATGCTTTCTGGCAAGAGAGTCTGTGTGTGTTTGTGTGCATGAGCTATAATCATGTGCACACAATCCTAAGTGGCCAACCCATGATGGAAGCAAACCGAGCCCCCCCTCAAGCGAGGAGTGTTGGCTGTAAGGTAAGTGGCACAACAAGAGAGCACAGACACACACACTGTCGCTGCCAGGTGTGTAAGAGGTAATTGTCGGTGTGGCCCGCCGGCTGCCAGGGAGAGCTGGAGAGAAAATGAGGAGCAGCCTCTGGTCGAGTCTGTTTGCCCGAGGGGGCCGGCTCAATATCTGTGTTCGCTGTTTATCCGGTTCCCCTCTGCCCCCCTGCGCTGCTCTGTATTCTCCTTTATAGTTTCTCTCTTTGCCTCATTTGCTCGCTGTCCTCGTCCTACTTCCTTCGTGTTTATACTCATTTTCAATTCTACCCCATTTCTCTCTAACCGATCGCTCTGTCCCCTTCCTCGGTTGTTCTTATTCGTGCTGGATCCCACTGAGCGTTCACTGAGAGGCTGGTCTGCTCTGGGAGACAGACACAATCACATGTGTGTTTATCTTTTCTGTCCCCTGACAGCGGTAAGATAGAGATGTAGTCTCTAAGTGATGGGATACGTAACGGTTCAAGGGGCTGTTTATTTGTCAGGTAGTGAAAACTGTCAGTAATGATGATCAAGATTACAGGTTTTGCAAATTGGCCTCAAAAACAGTAATGAGGCTCTTCGCCTCAGGACTGATGGGTATTTTCTAACATTTAAATAGATAAACAGCCAACTGGTAAATTAGGAGAACCAAACATTGTGCAGGAAATACTCCTTATTTACAGCCAAACAATGCTTTTGGTTTGTTGAGTATAAGTCTGAAGATCAGAGTCATAATAAGTTTGTCTTGAATGTTGTCAGTCATTTTGTCGGTGAAGTATTTGATATTTCTTTCTGGCTAAATGAGTCATCATTTTACTGAGCTACCATAAGCAAACCACATCCAGGTATGAAGCAAACATTCTTTGAGAAGCAAAACAAATAAGGAGCGTCCAGATATCAACCAGTATTTTGCCACCATACTCCATAATAGTCATATATTTTAATGTTAGAGTTAGAGCTAATGATTTTTCTCCCTTTAGCTCTGTTATCCTCTCACCATTGTCGTTGAACATTTTTAATCAAAAGTTCTCATAGTTGAAATGAACTCTATTTCATTCCCCCAAACCTTTTTAAAACTCAGTTCCTGAAACTGGAAGCCCTTTGTAAAAAAAAATCTTCTTATAAACTCAGTGTGTGAACGCACGCAGACCTGCAGGGCTCTATAAATGTCATTGCTCTGGTCTGACTGTGACCAGATGCTTCTGTGTACTGTCAGCGGTGATACTGTTGACATTTCATGTTGTGAATAGGAACGTTGTGTATCTCTTCACCTCTGCTTGCTCTCCACTGATAAAACTGGCCTGCAGTGTTTTCATAGCAACAGAAGATGCATATTTACTTTACTGAGCACTAAGATGCGCCGAAAGTACCGGTCAGAAGTAAATTCTCATTCAAGGCATGAAAAAGCAAAAAGGTGAATAGGTTAACTTGCATTGTATTTTTTATTGACTTTATTCCATATATTCACAATTTTTAGAAAGCCTTCACATCTTTTTTTTTCTGTATTACTCCACCTTCACCGATGCCTTTTCTTCTCCAAGAGGGAATAAAAGCCAGAAAGAGATAAGGTTAGAACCATTACTGTCTCACTTTGTATTGGAAGGAGCACTCTGTAGCTCAATAATCCGGCACTCTCCAAGCACTAAACACTGTCATTTTAAATCCTGCTCCGAGTTTTGTGCTCTCAATTTGTTTCCCGGCGCCCTCTCTAGTATTCATCACAGGGTGAATCAGAAGTGCTTTGTAGTAAAACACTGTATTTTAGAGTCAAGCAGCAATCCCATTAGGATTATTTTCTGCAGTATTGTTGCTGCTTCTTTTGTAAAGCGCGTGGAAATGTCACTGTGCCTTAATGATCAGGCCAAGGTGTGGACTCACGGCTCAGGAGGAAGAGCTTTGTGCATAGTCTGTCAGCTAGTTTGCATGTGTGAGTGTGTGTGTGTGTCTGTGTGTGAATGGTGGTGGGTGTGTTAGGCTTAAAGTGTGTAACCCTAGTGTATGAGAACAAGTGTGTGTTTGTATTACACCCCCTCTCCCTCAGATCACTGCCAGCTCAGGAAAAATGAATGAAATCCTGTATGCGTGCTTGCATGTGCTTGTGGGTATGTGTGGTCACATATCTTTCTTCAAATGGGTCAAATCTTTTAATCAGACCACTTTTCTGCAGTGTAAAAAAACACATGCCAGTTAGTTTGTTTTTGTCTAAGACACTGAGATAGCATTCTGTATTTGTTAACACACCGATTGACCTGCCATCCTCTCTCTCTGGTTCTCCATTTCTTAGAAGTACAACCTCTCGCTCAGCGCTGGCCAGAGAGACAGAGGAGCACATGAGGAGTGGAAACGGCTTGACGGCAACTTCCTGACCGATAACCTTGCTTCTGCAACCCCCACCACGCGCCCCGCAACTCCAGAAGCGGGCGTCAGAAGGAAGGAAACGTGCGACCAGCCCTCCTGCAGGCATGGTAATACACTCTCTGGTCTGTAATTGGTGTGTGTGTGTGCCTTGTGCTTGTGTAAGAGTGTGGAGTACGGTAACAGCCTTTAGACAAGAATGTATGTGTGTGTGTCAAAGGGAGACACCTGATAAAGGCCGTAGTGTGGACAGGAGTGGAGAGCTTTTCGGGGGAGGAACTGTGCAGACCATATGTTAACTTTGGGAAAGAGGAGAAGGAGAAGACAGAAGCATGAAAGAGACAACGGAGGTGAGGAAGGTGACCAACAAAAACAGGAAACAAGAGAACGCAGACAAGTTGCTTTTGAATAGAAAGAGAGTGATTAAAAGAGAGAACAAAGAACAACCAGTGGACTTACTATAAGCTGTCCCTAAGTGTATAGGTGAGGTTACTTTGAAAAGACATTGGTTATATTTGTATTGTTGCTTTGCTTGTTAATAAGAACACTGTTAGGAAATATTAAGTCGTATAAAAGAAATTCACTGTTTAATATATTTTATTTTTTTCAGGTTTTTCTTCTAGACTGAGAGTCAATCCAATAAAAACAGCTCATTATGTTTAATGAGAACATGTATCATAAGATGCTGGTTGTAATCTGTAAATAATTATAATGAAAAATGAGTTACGTTTTTTAACTTCATTGTAAATGCCAAAAGAGCAAATAACTCCACGTTCTATGTCCTTATAAGTTTAATTAAGACAACTTGAGTTCAAAATAAAGTTGATTCAAAATAGCAGTAAAATGTCCAAACAATTTGCTTAGTCAAATTGTTTTCAAATCAGAGAAAGTATTCAAAAATAGAAGTGTAAATGGAAAATTGTTTTACAACCTGCCTGTATTTTTAGTTGCCAGCAGGAGCGCTTCTGGTATCCCTCAAACCACCGGTGCTCATGGAAGGGAAGACTTGAAAAAAGTGGAGGAAAATTCAAGACCAAAAAACATTGGTATAAATGATCTAGGTTGAGGCACTCGGGATGGTTTGAAACACATAATAGGCCATTAATACATGGAGATAGAAACATTTAAAATAAGACGCAAGCCGATTAGTTCTTTACCAGCAAAACAACACTCGTGATAAACAAGTTCAACCTCTTTTTCCCACTGAATAGCACTTCAACAGGAAGCAGGAAGCCGTGTTGTTAAAGGGGAGGAGAGGGTGTCTCAAAAGATCAAAGAGCGCACTGAGGGCGACAATGACAAGTGGAGGCAGATAAAACCATAAAAAAATAAATGCTGGACAGAAACATGGCAGATAAAAAAATGCAACAGACGTGGAAAGCAGAAGGAGAAGGGGAGAGTAAAGAAAGGAGGTTAAGAACGGAGTGAGGTTGAATTAGAGGTAGAGAGAGAGAGACGAGGGATTGATTAATGGTCTCGGCCCGTGACAGTGGGAGCCTTTTCCCTGGGGGGGGGGGGGGGGGGGCAGAGAAGAAGATGAATTATTAAAAACCAGAACAAGAGGGGGAAGGAGGAAAAATGAGTGCAAAAAGGAAAAGAGTGGGATAGCAGTCTCTAAGTGGAGAGAGAAAGGGGGAGAAAAGTAAAGGAGGGGAGGGGAAAAAAAGACTGAGAGAAAACAAGATGTTGCTGAAGATGCTAAGGTTAGATGCTGCAGAAGGGGGCACACGGTTGAGCTCATAAATAACCAAGGGTAATGAGACATGTGTGTGTGGCCTGCTTTGATTAGTCTTGAGTTCTGGTGATGCAGCAATACTGTCGGTGACCTTGCCGGCTTGTCAGTGCATTAATCGCACAAAATACCAAACTGTTTCTTTATCGACTTTCAGCTGAGTTTCCAGCATGTAATGAATACACATGCCCTCTGCGTTTGTCTGACTCTTCATTACTTTTTTTTAAATTTTATTTTTTTACCTTGAGCACACACAAACACACAAGGCCTGATTTTCAAAAGCATTGCAGCATTGCTAAACCTGTTTTCATTATGAGGGCCTGCAATGAGTTAATTGCACCCCTTACTGCCATGCAGAGCAAACGGCGTCTTTGTGCACATATTTAAATGAGCCATGATGCAGTCATTTGGGGAAAAACTGGCCCCTACCTGTGCAAATTGGCATCATTGCAAAAAGTGTCTGATTCACAAACACCGACACTCATAGGCAGGTGCAGCATGACTGAAAAGATGACCTTCTGAGGAGGCTAGGTGCTATTTTCGCCCCAGTATTTACACGAGATATTCTGCGCAATCCTTCTAGACCAGGAAAACAATTGTGCCTCTGAATGACTCAAAGATAAAATAACATGTAAAGAAAGATTAAATCTATATATTTAATTGGTGTTGAGGGCTTGACACTTCATCCGCATTTGTGGAGAGGCCTTGAGCAGTTACGCACAACAAGGATGGGAGTGTTGTTGTTTTTTAGCAAACTGCACAGAGCAGGACAACGTTCTTGGCCTGTCTGCGCCTGAATATCATTAGAACTATAGAGCTTTGTGATTAAGACTTTGAGACGGAGCAGATAGTTGGAGCAAATGATGGGCAGTCCATTCTTAGTGAAGCAGGCCCACGATTTTCTTTGTCTGTCCTATTTTTTTTAAGATTCAGTTTTGGCCTTTGAAGCCCTTTAAAAAAAAAAAAACAGGACAGTAGACAGAGTTGGAGAGAGAGAGTGGTAAACGACACGCGGTAAAGGAGCCAAAGGTTGGACCTGAACCTGGACTTCCCATCCTGAGGTAGAACTAATGGAAATCATAACCAAATTAGCTTTAAGAATACAAACATCTAAAAGGTCTCAAAAGCTTGTGTGGAAACTGGAAACAAATTTCATTACAATGTTTTCCCGATCTTCCGTTATGACCTCATTATATGTTTAGTTTATTGTATTCTGCTTTTTCCCCTTGTGTAGTCACACTCGGTAATAATAGGCCCAGAAACTGTGTGAAGTCAGCTCATCTGCTTTTAGCGGTCATAACATTTTATAGGGAGGCCATAAACCTTTTAAACAATGCAGACACTTGAAAGGGGGCAAAGAGCATAGATTGAATTATTTTTTTAGGTAAGTGCAAAGGAGGCTGGGTAAAGTAGTTTGTAAGTTACAAGTTTGATTGATGACAGATAGATGCATTTCTAAACTGATGACATGTGCTTTATTGTTTTCTAGGTATATGTTTAACAGGACATTAAGTGTGCCGATTTGTTTTTGTTTTTTAAGCTTGATTTCGCTGCCTAAAAGGTGATGTAGCTTTTGTATATATTGACGTATGTGAAGCGTGCTATCTTGTGTCTGAGACCACATGCATTTGGTCATTTGAATGACAGAGGTAGAGAGAGAGAGGGAGAGAGAGAGAGAGAGAGAGAGAGGGAGCGCAATAAAACAGGATAGCGGAGTGCAGATAAATCACTGAATGAATTTTTAATGCCATCTCCCCCAGGCTGCTGGATGTTACGGAGACAGCACTGAGGTTTTTTTTATTCTATTTGTGTGTGCTTGTGTGTTGCCTGTCCCGTCACTCCTAGCCCATTTTGTGATGGGTGTTTGAAGTTTTGAATTTTCTTTTCTGCTTCAGCTTCGCTTGGTTTCATGTTCGACTTAGGAGGGGTGACATCTTCTCAGACACCACTTCTGAAAATTGTTGGCCTGGCATTCATGGGTTATGTTTGTTTGAGTGTTTTTGGACTCTGTCGTCAGCTTCATTGCACTAAACTTTGTTTATGCACCTGGCCACAAATATTAAAAACCAGTTTGTCTTTATCCCACTGCAACTCCTTCCGTTGATCTCTCAGCTTTGCTCGACCTTGTTGTTCACTTTGAAATGCTCATCATCATTCACCTGTCATCGCTCGTTCCCTTTTCTCAATACCTTAAAAATGTACGCTGGCAACCAAGCTTCTAGTATGCACTATAAGACGACCAAGTGCACACAAATACCTCTATGGGCCCACTGCCTAAGCACACAAACATGTCGAACAATATCCCTAAATGCTTCTGTAAAGATAACAGGCCAGAAGATCAATTTGTGCAACGAAACAAGGACACGGGAAGAGAGTTTCCCTGCAATCACAGCTGATATTGTTCCAGTGAATCTTGTCCTTGGCATTGGGTCATGTAATTTATAGCAGATGGCCGCAGAGAGACAGGAAGAGACAGGCAGAGATGGAGAGGAAAGTCATTGGATTCTGCTGCTGCCTTTAAAGTGAAATAGCCTCTACTGAAGGTGTGCACGTCTAACCACAACACCTTGAGCTGAAATGGTTTTACTGCAGGGTATTAGAAGTTTAGAGGGTGATAGATGAAAGTGAAGGAAGTAATCGGTGTATATGTGTGTAAAACACCTTGTTATACAGAATGTGCAAATGTCACTCATGACTTTCATATGTACTGTGTTAAATAACAGCTTTCTTGCATTTATTCCATGATGTGCACAAAGGTTTTCTTGTGTTGGTGTGTGTGCACATTAGTGAGTTGTGAATGCTGTGTAATATCATTATGTAACATGCTCCTGCCAGCCGGTTGGTCTCACTGGAGCATGAAATGGAGTCTAATTGGTAAGTGTGCCGTCTAAAAGCACCAGGCAACAATGCCATATGAAGGTATATATACATACACGCAAACGTGCACACAGCATGGTGTTTGCTGGTGGTTCGCAGACAGCTGGGATCAAATAGCAGCATCTGTGTACATCCTCAGTTGACAGGCAATAGATTGTGTTTCCTTCATACAGTTTCACCCATTTAGTAAAAATCATGCTGTGTCCTTCACAAACCTTTAGTTTGTTGTGGTATTCTGAGCTCTTTATCAGATTATCTTTGAAGCCGATATGTATGCTAATATTATGAACTAACAGTGATTGACTGTTTCCAGGTTTTGTTCCACGGTACGCTAAAATAATGTTAGCTTTAGAGTTTTTATTACTATTTAACAATGACAAAAATGACACTTACCCTTCGCCTAAATCAGGTGAGTCCAGACTTTTTGAATCGGGGAGTCCCAACTGGGTCACTGAATTGTGCACGGATGGCTTTAGGTTTGTGTGCAGACACACACAAAAGAACAGCGTTTATTTACTCTTTCTATTTCCACTTAGAAGAAGTATTATGTCCAAAGTCACAGTTTAAAGTTTAACAAAATGAAATGTGCTGCATTAAAATTCAAAGACAGATATTAGTAGCCAGTTAAAACAGGAAAAGTTGTTGATTTTTGAAAGTCCAGCTTCGGACAAGGCAAATAGCCAATCATATTTTAGGACTTCAGGTTGGACCTTGGGGTGGCCAAACACATTTCAGAGTGGCCAAATCCTCCCCCACTCCTTGACTCCAACTCTGGCTAAAACATTAATATAACTAAAATTAGAAATTGGGATTCAGGGACTTCAAAAAAGGAAGAAAGATTTAACAGTTTAGCTGGAAGTTGTTTGGAATCATCTTTGATTTGGTGTAAATCTGGCAACCAGTTAGATAATGATG
This sequence comes from Tautogolabrus adspersus, assembly GCA_020745685.1. NCBI lineage: Eukaryota > Metazoa > Chordata > Actinopteri > Labriformes > Labridae > Tautogolabrus > Tautogolabrus adspersus. The sequence continues at coordinate 28,091,903 of CM036549.1, read as the reverse complement.
CTGGATCTTTGGCGCATTTCTTCCTCAGGAGATGTCAAAGTATATTTGTTTTATCTTTCACACATGCGACCCTACTAGTGTGACTAATAACATTAAACTCTTTAGGTTGATGGCTGATATTGCAGTGAGACGATCAAACAGGTTTGAAACAAATCCCCAGATTAGCCAGTTAAGAAGAGTATTTTTGACGTGTGTTGTGCACTGACTTTCAGTTTTAGCTCTAATTAAAGCGATTTAGATAATATGGATGAACTGTTTCCTTCTTAACAACCTGTCTGGCTCTCTTGACTGTTGGCACGCTCTGTTGAAGTTATTTGTTAGCATGTCTGTTCAAATGTTCTTTGTTAAAATGCTGTCATACTATAAAATGTTTTTAAAAAACAGAGCATCATATATGAATTATGGAAACACGTCAGCAGTAACCTTGAGCCTACGAGATAGTTTAACTCAATTTCCACCAGCAAGGATCAACTGTAGGTCAATGTGCTGAAATTGGACACAGTCTACATTTGTGTAAGTGGTGGTGGGGGATGATACAGGCCTCTGGTTGGGGTCCTTTGGGACTGAACCATCATTTATGATTTGTTAAGCTCTCAACCTCAGACAGGGTAGCATTTTGTGGGATTGACTTTGAGGTCATGAACAGGTCAGGGTGGATTCAAGAACAACCAAGGTGTTGTCTCCAGCAGATTGGGTCTGCATCTTTTTGAGAGTCAGTCAGTCACCGGGGTCCGAAGAGGGCCTGACAGCAGCTTAACAACACAGAACATGTGAAGCATTCAATGCTAAATGCTTAAAACCACATGTTAGGACTCTTTGTTAACCTAGTAATCTTAAAGACACTTCTTACACATATCTGTTAAACAGGACTGATAGGAATAGGAAAACATTAAACGCATATTCTTGATAAAAAAGTTAGATATTTACTTCAATACATTCTGAAAAAATTATGAAAAACACAGAATTATCCAGAAAATGTTATCTCAACCTTTCTCATAAATTAGTATGGAGGTGCAAAACCCTTCATCACTTCTATCTCTGCAACATTAGCTGACTTATAGTGTCACCTGTCGAAATCTCGGCATCATTATCTGGGCACTTGCTGATTTAAGAGGTCGATTCCTGTCAGCGAGTCCTCCTTAACGGCTCTGATTTACATGGTGATCTGAGGGCCTGGGCAACAACTCCCCCGCGGTCGAGTAGTACCCCCAAACACACACACACACACACACACACACAAAACAGAAACTCTCTTGGCCGTGTGGTTTATGACTGCAGGAGCTCCTATTAGCAACGGCTCATAAAATCTGCAACTGTTGGTCTGTTAAACATTGCTCTGACAAGGCGCACTTGTAGAAAGGTACACGCATAGGACACACACTCCTGGTTGCACAGCTATCTCCTTTTTTTTAGACAATACTTTGGAGCTCAGGCCAAAAGATTTAGAGAAGAAGAATAACTTGGAGACAGTAAAAAAACAAAAACAGTGCAGTGATTACCTCCATTCTTCAGTAACTAATTAATAAACGAATTGCTGTCTAAATGTGGAATGAAGCCATGCACGTCATCTGATCAAAAGAAGGCATGATGCAATGAAACTAGGTACATAAATCTAATTCTGCATCTTTTTTCGAGGTATCTAAATTCACTCCAGCGTGCATTGCCAAAGTGTTGAAGAGTCACAGTTGAGTCCCAGTGGGATTGCAGTGTGTCGCCCTGCCAAATGTTTGTGCCAAACTCTGCATATTGAGCTACACAGCCTGTCAGCCTGCAGTCATTGTGCAGGGCTTGTCCTCCCTTCTGTTAATGGCTTTATCTCACTCACTCGGGTGAATGAGAATATCACCCGTTCAATTAGGAACGCGATAAAGAGTGTGTGTGTACTTGTGTTTTCTGTGTGTGTGCAAAATGTGCAGTGGTTCTTGGATTTCAAGTAGGCTCAAAGTGCTCAAACTGCACTATCTTTACTACTATTGAAAGGTCATCTCTACTCGCTTTGTGTATGTGTGTGTGTGACTTAGCATGCCTGGTGTGTGGTTCTCTTTGACTCGGTGTGTGTAGTGAATAAAGGGAAGTGTGGCTCTTGGAGATAGGCAGCTTTTTGAGAGCAGCCTCCTCATGTTGAACTGAGTTATGCACCTTAGACTCCCCGTCAAAGTAAGATAACCTCTATTGATAACAAAATGTACCATTTCCAAGTGATAATGTAAACATACCCTGTCATCTTGAGTGTTAACATATATTTATATTTATCTCAATTAAAGGGGGCTTTTAGAAAAAAAAGAGCAAGAGAGAAAGTAAGATGCTGTTATTGAGCGAGTATAGAAAAGAATAAGACATTAATGCCTCTTGTATTGACATACAGTATGTTTATGTATAAATATACAGTTGGTGAAATACAAAAATAGTGTACAACCAAAGCTTCGGTACTGCTAGCTAGGGGTGGGAATCAAAGGGTACCTCACATTTTAATGCTGTAAACTTCTTCTTTTTTTTGGCTAATTAACTTCTGCTCAACTCACGTCATAACTACCACCGCGTGAGGTCATAAAGTGGTGACGTGGTGAGTCAAACTGGCACAGAAATCTGTTAATAGTGCTGTATGTTTTATATTCAAATAGTGATATGTCGCACCAGTGATGCAAAAATTGTCCCACCCTTACGAAAGGAATAATCAATGTGAAAGAACTTCTCATGAACAGCATTTTAATCTTCATATCTTCTGTTGTAGAGGTATTTCTGGTGTTCATTTTACATTTGCCCTCGAGAATTACACCATGTGTATCGCTGCAAATGCAATGCTTTGATAATGAATGTTAATGAATTGTTAATGTCATTAAACTAACAAAGGATTATCTCATCATCTGCTCAGCGCATGAACACTTAACACAAGTCCCTGTTGTATCAGTTCATCCAAATTATATTAGTTAAAACGTAATGGTCATCGCTACCGTATCAAAGTGCTTCCAATTAAACATTTAGCTGTATTAACAGCCTCCCACTGCGGCGCTGTGCCATGTGAAGAGAACAGCTGATGTGCACATTGTAAGATGTTTGTATGTGAGCGTGCATTAGCACAAGGGCCCATCTGGGTGGTATTCATCGCAGGGTGTGAGTCACAAAAGCCTCCGTTACACCTGGCGCTCTCTATCACATGCTTTTCTTTTCATTTTATCTTTGAGTTCAGCTTCCTCTTCTAAAACCATTTTATTAAGATTCTGCACGCCCTCCAAAGCCCCTTCTCTGCTTCTCTTTCTTTTCCCCTCGGCATCTCAGACATTTTCTTTTTTTGTGAACTCTCCTCTGTCTGTGCCTTCCCCGTCTGATGCCTCTCACCTGATTTCTTCCTTCTGTGGTTGGATTCCTCTTTAGACCTCACAGAAAGTAACGTGAAGCAAACTAGAGGGACAGAAACTGAAAGAAGAACTTATTAAATAAGCAGGTGGAGAAAATGATGATCAGAAGAATTTGAATTACAGGGTCACTGAGTTGAGAATTGATTGATTGCTAACACACATAAAGCTGCTTGTGCCACAAATGGTGTTTTTGTCTTTAGTTAGCTTCATTTTAGGTGTTGGAAGGAAAGAAGTTAGTCCCCCAACAGGGGAAACCAAAGCTTGGTTTGATGGATTAAAAACCAATCTGCTGTTGAAAACCTGTCGCCGGTGTGAAATAAGACAAGGAGGATAACTTTGTGTTATTTTCTCATCCATTCCAGAGGTCCTTCCGTTCCTTCAGCAACGATGACCGCCATGTCATGGCGAAGCACTCCACCATCTACCCCTCCTCTCAGGAGCTGGAGGCTGTGCAGACACTGGTGTCCACTGTGGAGTGTGCCCTCAAACACGTCTCCGATTTGCTGGATCAGAGCAGCAGCGACATAACCAGCCAGGTCGACAGCCAACCGGCAGACAGCACAGAGGAGGACGATCCTGGAGATGAGCCCAGTGACAAAACTGAGGATTCGGCTGCAAGCTACGGGTGAGAGTTTGGTGGGGCAGAGTAGAGCTCATTTTGGGAACCGTGTCCTCTAGCTTGTTTAATCTGACCAAAAATGTTAAAGAAATAATTTTTGATGTTTCTTTTTTCTTTGAGAATGTTAGCTAAACAGAAGGAACATATGTGGCTTCAGAGGTAACAAACTTTAGCCACTACAGTTTCTGTCTCAGTCTACATGATTCTGCATGAATCTTTGTCTTAAGGGTTCACTTCTTCTCATTAAAGTCCTGAATTGCCCTGTCAGATCTTATTTAACCGTCTTGACTGGCACTTTGTATTTTCATTTTCTAATCACACAGCGTTTTCCAAAGATTACATTAAATATTGATGCACATTAAACTACTTTTTTTACACTGACTCCCTGAGAGCCGAGAATAGATTTCTATTAAATATGTGGAGTAACATCAACATTTTAAGCCCTAAATTGAAATGTGATTTTCCCTACAGATTAAAAAAAAGCACATAACCTTATCTCTCATTGATTTTTTTCTTTTAAAAAAGCGAGTCCAGCTGCGGTGGCATGCTGTGTGGCGTGATGAGGATCGGCCTGGTGGCCAAAGGCCTCCTGATCAAAGGCGACATGGACCTAGAGCTTGTGCTGATGTGTAGAGACAAACCCACACAGACACTGCTGGACACTGTCTGTCACAATTTACCCACACAGATCGAGGTAAGACACACACACACACACGCATGCTTGGAGAAACATATTGCGATTTCTAGCCTGCATCTATAGTTTTCTCTTACCCTTTCACAAACCTACTGCTGACAAACACAATTGAATCTTAGCGGTTTTATTAAAGCTTCAATGACTGTAATTTCTGCCCAACTTAATCCAAGAAAGTTGTATTTTGATTGAAACGTCCTCCCCTATGACCTCATATTTAAGTTTGTGTGTGTAGAAAAGAAGCACAGAAGGTGGGTAACAAGTAGATAAGTAACAGCAATATTAAGTGAGAAGCTGAGAGGTGTTTTAATAAGTTGTGATAAATAGTCTCATCACTTCCTCAGAGTCATGTTTCCGCATAAACAAGTCACTAATCTAAGAGAAGAGATGGGAAAGTATTTAACATCAACAACTAAGAGGCAAAAACTCCCCAATCTGGCCTCCTGGACCTGAAATGATTCAATGAATAAATTCTGACCCTATGCCTCCTCCCTGCTCGTTCTCTTTAGCTGTTAAGTGGTGTGAGAGGGAGAACGACAGGGAGGGAAAAGTGTGTGTGTGTGTGTATGTGTGTGGGCAGGAAGGTAATCTCATGTCTCGGCCCAGTGACCAAAGATTCTGATTTTCTCATCAGAGCCAAATGGGATGTAGATGGGCCCTGTGCGACTCGCTGCACATTGAAGCTGTGTCAGAAACACCCTGACACAAACTCGCCCACGCATGTTTTTGTTACTTAAGAGGACATTTTCCTGAGTAATATTCATTTCTTTATTCTTATGCTCTACCTAACCCGTAAAGGCTGCATAACGCCAGTATTTACTGCTGTTCTTGATTTTATGTGACTTTTTATTGGCTTGTTGTGTTAATGTGTGTGCTTAATTAAGTATTAGTGGACGATGCTGTAGTTTGTTGTTGCAAAATTCTTTTTGCTGCTGTTGCGTGAATGTTCAAAGCAGCTGTTATCCCATTTATCTTTGTATAAATGCACACAAGCGCTTAAACGTATGTGTGTGTGTCGTGTGGCTACTGTGTGCTGACATGAATTCATTTACATCAGTAATCATTGGTCCTGACTGCAGAGGTCAGCAGTAATTGATTCCTCCAGAATGTGTGCTGAATGAAGAAGCACGGTGCACACACAGATGGGCAGTTTTACACACAGATATTTGACAATGAGAAACAACAGATACAGAAACATAAACACAAAGAAATATCCCCGCATAGACAAGAGCTTGTACCAGTTGTTTTTCATCAAATGATCATCATCCTCCTCTATTTCCTTAAATGTTCATTTTTCTTTATCTCAGCTTGTTTATTTGTTTGCTAATATAATGTTATCCATGTTCTTAATGTGATATTAGACCTACTTATTTTAAATGTATGTCTGTCAAATTAGAGATTTTAAAATTCTGCTTTAGTTCAGGATATTTGCAACATCCATGTGGCCAAAAATAGCCCTGTTTGAAAGAGTCCCCAGAAACTATCTACAGGATAAGTCCTCCAAATGTTCTCTCATGGACATTAACATTACTCACTTCATATTCCTTCTGTCATACCTGGTGGTGTTGTTGCAGCAGCAGGCTTAGATATATTGTGCCTCTGTGTCATGTTGTGACCTTGGCCTCTGACCACCCAGTTGTGTCTGTTTGAAACATGACAGAAGCTGACAGAAGAGAAATACGAGGTCACGAGCTCCTTGCCCGAGGCGGCAATCTTGGTAAGAACTACAACAGAGCCCAAACTCACACTGAAAATTACCCTCACCTCGCCGGTCATGAGGGAAGATGAAGAAGAGGAGGAGGAGGAGGAGGAAGAAGAAGAGGAGGAGCAGTTGGAGAATGGGGAGGGGGCAGAGGAGGTGGCAGAGGAAGGGGCAGAGGAAGAGGCGCAGGAGGTCGAGGATGAAGAGGAGGAGCAGGAGAAGAAGAGCGGGCGAGGTAGGAAAACAAAACTGGGAAGCACACAAGTTGTAGGTTTTTCATCTTTTTCAATCCTTACAACACACACAAACACACTCCAATTGATTTTATGCTTTATGTGTACGTCAGAGAACTCAGTTTTCCTTAAAACAAGCGGTTTGACCTCATTAGCTGATGCTGATATAGAAAAATACCAGACCAGAAACACACTGTACAGAACCGTAAACTAAACTGGAATTCAGTGTAATAACAATCTTCCCTCCCCATCCCCCCAGTTTTCATTGGTAGAAGGAACTGGTTATAATTGGTTGTGGGAGGTGGGACGGTAGAGCAAGGCCAGCAGGGCAGCGAAATCAATAACCGAGCTGTAGTAAGCTGCCAATCCATCCTATGGCTCCCATCCAACTGGGCACTCAGGTCTCACAGAGGGATTAGAGACAGAACCAAGGTTAGCAATACATCATAGCAGACCGCCTGTATTGTCTCTGTCACACACCTAGCAGAACACACACCCACACACATACACACAGTAGTATTTTTCCCCCCTAAAGATAGAGATACCTGTCACTTTGGGTGTCTAATTGCCTGGATTTTATCTGGCAGCTGAGGAGGTTGAGGGATGTGAGCCTGTCTGTCTATTAGGGTCACATCTTAAAAGGCAGAGTCTGACACTGTGATACATTAACACCTGCATTGGAAGGCACAAATAGCAGTGGTGTTATCCAGTGTCAGCACCTCTTCCAGCTCTCTTAAACCATTAACAATATTCACATGGTGGCCATTCTCCTCTGAAACTACACTCTCTGATGTTGTCATGAAGTCCAACTGCTTTATTCAAAGGTGTTATATATGCAGGGAAACTGAATCATCTTAACAGTTGATTGTTTAATTGATCAGCCCCTGAAAAGTAAATGAAGAATGAAAAACCTGGAGTATAAGCAGGCAACATTTCTTGTATAAAACAAAAACAACATATTTATTAACCTATAAGCTACCTTCAGACATGAGCTAATGTTAGCGGACAGGTGTGTAAGCTAGGAAGTGGTTCAATGCTAAGCCGTCGTCTACACCAGCTGAGGGGTTATCGAATATATTTTTAAAATTCAACCTGATCTCCCTCTGGATTTAATTTCCTATTGTCTTAACTTCTTCATTTTTCAGTTTCAGATCAATCACAAAGTCGTTAAATTAAACTTGTTGTCATATTCTCTAATTTGTTGGACAACCTGTAACGCAGCAGTAGGACATAATGGAAGCATCTGAGCATCGTTTCCTGAGAGTGATGTCAAAAATGGCTGCCAAATAAGTTACTTGTGTCTATATATGTGTATTTCATGCAGGGATTTTTTTTAACTCCAATACAGCTTGTTTCCCTGTATGTTGACCTAGGAAGTGAGGCTGCTCTAAATAAGAACAAGATAGAAAAGGGAATTTTAAATCCGACTTAAGAAGCAGACAGCGTAAGTAACACTGAAGCAGAATATGATTCAAAAAAGAGCGCTGAGAGTCCAGTAGAGCTTTTGAGATAACAGTGGGTGGACAAGGAATAGCAGAACGACTTTAATGATCCACTAGCAGCAGAGCGGTTCCACATGCAGCTGCGATCCCTCTGACAGACCTTTAGATTCACTAAAATAATCCCCCTGAATGAGGAATACACAGCACTGCATGCATAAGTCAGGGGAGGAACATGATTATGTGCAATAGATGTTCTTGTGCTGCTGCCACACATTAAACACATCTGACATTTAACTACTTCTTGAGGGAAGTATTTTCTTTTTACTGGAGATTGATAGAAAAAAATATTTACCTAGTTCTGTTTACTTTAAGACCCAAAAGGCTCTTTAGTGTGTTTTATTTCACACTCACACTTATCCCTCTTTGGAAACCCCATGTGGCCGCTCCCATTCACACACAGTTTGATTCAGCTTGCCCTCCATACCAGAGATTTTGTAGCAGAATGGTTGAGAGTGTAGTAGCTCCACCCGCTCAGTGTGTTGGGCGGAATGAATCAAACACTCACATAGAAACGCTGAAGAGTGCTCCTCTTTTACCAACCACAATGCTCTGTCTAAACCCTGCCTTGATCCATCCTGTGTTGTGTTTGTCCTAAACCGGGTCAAACTATCTTAGAATCCTGTTTTCTTTTCTTTTTTTAGATCTACTTTAGGAGCGCTTGATTCTGTGTTCGCCCCTGACAGGAATTGTTTTCTCTGCACTGTTTCTCTATGAGTCTGTGAAATCAAGTGCACCTTAAGTAATCCAGAAGACAAATAAACACCTATTTTGACTCCTGCCTGGTGCAGACTGGATCAAAATATATGAAATCCTCTTCAAATACATGAAGGAGAGATTGATTTACCCTGCTGGGCATAGTGAAATGTGTGCATCCCAACAACGCACATTAAATCAAACACTCCTTAAGTATTTGGATGGTGTATGTTTGTGAGGGGGCTTTCCATCCCACAAAGTTGTTTCTTCCTTTGTAAACTTAAATGCTCTCCCTTTCACTGATTAGTCAGTGACTGGATAGATTTCAGCTATTTAATCACTGTTGAAAAGTTTGTGCAATTTTCAACATGTGTGTATACATGGGGCAGGGCATCCTGGGTATTTAGAGTGTTTAGGATGTCAACATGTAATTCATTTAACACGTTAGTTTGAGCAAGCTGTTGAAATGACACCATTAACAGAGCGAGGATGTTTTAAAGAGCATTCATAACGGGAGAGAAGCAACTTCATGGCATGAAAAGCACCTTGTATGTAACCAAAATATCCATGCATGTGTGTGTGTATGTGTGCATTCACTCACAGTTGAAGTGTGTGTCTGCGTACATTCACACACGCAAAGACAAATTCAAACACACACACTCAGACCTGACGTGTGTGTGTTTCATCTTCTCTATATTGGGTTGTTATTGTTTTGTGGCAGTGTTGGGTGCTGCTGCGCACAGAGTGGAGGCTGAGGAGGAGGAGGAGGAGGAGGGGGAGGTGCTGGATAGACACAGATGTCTGTTGGCCCTGGCAGCGCTGCGACACGCCAAGTGGTTCCAGGTCGGCACCCACTCACTTCCTGTCTTCCTGCCTGATGCTTATTGTAGCCTGACGATTTTAGCCCAGGGGGGGAAACACTCACCGCCAGTTAACGCCTTGGTGCTTAGTTCACCCACCCAGTTTACATTAGCCAGGACTAGAAATAAGAATAGACGATCGTTATAATTTCACTACTACAATTATCCTAAATTGTTATAGAATTAAAGACAATATGGTCAATATGGTCAGTGTTTTTAGCACAAAAAATGTCAAATATTAAACATTGGTTTTAACAATTTTGCTGATTTGCTCAATCTTAAAGATTTTGGTAAAAGTAGATTTTTGTAGCCGTACCTGTGTATCTATATAAAATGTTGATATATGAACTGAGAAACCAGTTGAGTTTTAAAAGGATCGTAAGGCTACAAAAGCAGTGGTTTATACTTGTTTTTATTTTTGCTATCATGTGAACCTGCCTGCTCTGTAAAGTATGTCAAAGCTTCCCCTTTGATTCCCCTCCCATACCCTTCCCCATCTATCTACCCACTCACTTAACTTACTGACCAAAAAATTACAGAATTACAAAAATAAGTTTAGACTGTATATATTTTCTAGAAAAAAAGATAAACAGACTTAGTCATTTTCCTTAAAACTTGTTTTGTAAACTAAATTGAAAATGTTTAAATCATGATATTCATTCTCTCTGGGAGCTCATGAAGAGTATTAGACTGATACAATCACCTCATTATGTGGCTTAGTGGTGTTCTGCAGGTTGTTATCTGCATGTCTCTGCACAAATACCACTCCTCCTGTGCTCAATTTGTCCCCTTCCTCTCTCTTTCTCTTCATTCTCCCTTCATTCATTTGTCCATCGCTCCATCTTCCTACCTTCTCCATCCCTCTACATCTCTCAGGCTCGAGTGAATGGGCTCAAGTCCTGCGTTATTGTTCTCAGGATACTTAGAGACATGTGCAATAGACACCCTGTATGGGAACCTCTCAAGGGATGGGTGAGTCATGTTGCTGTAAATAATCAGCTCCCTTGAACTTTAATGCATTTTTATGCTTTGTATTTCTGAATAGTCATAAAATACCCTCATTCTCCCTGCTGTAATGAGGGGTTAGTTTTTCTGTTGGATTTTGAAGAATTGTGCTCTAATGTCTGCATAAATGAACTATGTTTTACATAATACTTGTATGCTAAGGAATCTGATGTAAAACTGAATATAGAGCCTCATTAAGATATGATTGACGGTCATGCTGGTTTTCTTGTTAGCAAGAACTTGGTTTTAAATTTGCATGTTCGACTCTGTCCCTGTATGTGTGTGTGTTCTTGCAGCCTTTAGAGCTTATCTGCGAGAAGGCAATTGCCACCTGTAACAGACCTCTGGGGGCGGGAGAAGCCCTGCGTCGAGTCATGGAGTGTCTGGCCTCAGGCATTCTGCTACCAGGTACAGATTCATGATGAACGGGTGCATGAATATTTGAATAGTTCCTGGCATTGCCTGTGAATGACACGAGAGAACGTTTTAAATTCAGGCAGATGAGCACATATATCGAAGCACATTTTTGAGCCTCTCTACGAGAGGTCGATAACCAATGACAGAGGAGCACAGCTGTCTGAGGAAAGGCATCGTTATGGAAGAATCTTAATTAGGATCAGCTGAAACTTTGTGAATCCCTGGAGAGAAAAAAACTATCCAAAAGTGTGTAAAATGAGTTTCTTTTGACTAAATTTAAAAATTGCAGATTGGATGCAAAAGCCTGACTTATGACAGCACACAGAAAATACAATTTTTCAGTGTTTTGAAAAAAGAAAAAAGGGAGGTTAATCAAACAAAACACATTAAAAAAAAGGTCAATTAACAAGCGAAAGGTGTGTTCCAACATCTTTGGCAAAATTAGAGTCTTTGGACATTTACAGTTAAAATGTAGAGACTGGTCTGACAATTTATCGCTACTGTTGTACTTTTAAGTTGTTGGGATTTCTATTGCTGCCTTTTTACATGTCAGCGAAGCCTTATTAGATGTCGCTGAGTGGCCGTGTCAGTACACAAACACTAAAAGTGACAACACCTGACTTTGTGTGTATGTGGGCATGTGTGTTGTCTCCTCTTGCTCCCCAGGTGGTCCAGGTTTGCACGACCCATGTGAGAAAGAGCCAACAAACACACTATCAAACATGACCGACCAGCAGGCAGAGGCCATTACCTACAGCGCACAGGTACTCACTCACACACACACACACACACACACATACACACACACACATACACACACACACACACGTCAGCTTAAAGACACAGTTGTTATTACCCAGCTGTTACCGCCCTGAGCTGTCAGTGAATGGAAATCAGTAACAACGCGCCTACCAGACAGAAAGAGCCCATCACCACCTCAACCACCCAATGCACACACAAATACACAAACACACAGGTGTGAGCGTGTATGTGTCTCCTGAAATAGCCGAGTGCTGCTGCATGTTAATGATCAGTGTGGGAACCTATTGCCATTGCAAGCCATAAATCCATCTCTGACAGCCCAGAGGACAGTATTTGTGTGCGTGTCTTGTGTGCGTACGTGCTGTCATGTACTTCCTCACACACGCACACACACACACACACACACACACACACTCTAGAGTGAGCAGGGCAGCCTCTGAGACGCATGGCTTAGTGAATCCTGCCGACCATTCCCTTTGAAGGCAGCCTGAACGAGGCTGGAATGTCAATAGGGATAATTGTATTGGAGCAGATACAAGAGCAGATAGGAGAGAAGGAGCTGTTCTGTCAATGAGCTACACCGAGCCTCATGAATATCCGACACTCTACCTCCCTAATGGATTTATATTAGCAGAGCAGCTTTGTGTGCAATTCAGGTTATCTGTCTGATTGTTTGGATAGATCTAGGGTGTGTACAGAGGATGGAGAACGATTAAATAACCCCCCTACATACTGGTCAGCCTATCTGCTCATGTTATTCCTATTACAAGGACACCCAAGATTGTCTTAAAGCAGATTGCATTCTGCCTTTTTTGCTGTCAACACACTGTTATCCTGCACACAATGGAAGCAGTTGAAACACTAGTGGACAATTGCACTCAGAAACCTGGTCTCTCTCCTAAAGATTCTTGATTTGTATGCCCTATCTGTCAGAGGTTACTTTTCTATGTTGGATATTGAGTGCAGACTGCAGGGCATTCACTTTCAGTACTAATCAGAGTATACAGATTGCATTGGCCCCTTTAAGACTTTCATTAATAAGTGAGTCAGCTTGAGAGTGGAGTGCTTTAGGACAGTGTTTGGAATTAATTTCCAGAGCTGTGGCTTGAGATTAGATTTTTTTTATGTGAGTTTTGAAAACTCAAAGTTGAGAGAATGATAGAACTCACCAGTAACGGTCAATCAAATGCAATAAAGAAATGTGACATGAGATCCCGATGAACTTAAAGGAAATACTCAATTGCTAGAGAAGCTTATAAATGCGTATCATTTTTCTCTGTTGATGTCATTAATCTAAATACATGTTTAATTAATCTTACCATCTTCTGTTTTTTCCTCTATCTATGTGCATGCCTTTAACAGCACTCCCTCAGACTCATGGCATTTGGACAGATGTACAAGGTGTTGGAGATGGATCCTCTTCCCTCAAATAAACCATCACAGAAATACCCCTGGTCGGATAAAGAAGGTGTGTGTACCTGTGCGTTTATGCCATCTACCTTAGCCTGTGTATATCTTTCTTTCAGTCCAGTTGTAATCATTTCTCGCCCTGCTTCTTAAACTGTCTGTGTGAGGCTTGTCTGATGGTCTGTCTGCCCTTTTCTTACATGAAACCTTCTGTAGAGCCTTCCTGTGGTCAGGCAGAGGGTGATTGCACATACTGTAGTTCAGACTCACACATAACGTGACCTTTCTGCAAGATTTTGGTGTTTTTTTTCCTACACAGCAGCACTGGTTGCACTTTAAATATTCCTGTTGTGAAGCATCACAAAAATACAGTGAAGTTTGAGATTTGGTGTACCAGAAACAACACATTGTCCTGGGTAAAATGTTGAGACCTTGCAGGAGTTTATTGCATGAATGTATCTGCCATGTTTCACAAGTGAGAGTTGGCAAGTTTTCAAAGAGACTTTCGACTCTCAGCCTTTTCATGCCTCATGATGCCGCCATGGAAAGTTGCCAGTGCATTTGCAGATTAAGGTGCATGTAGGAAAGGAGCTTATATGCCTTTCTCGTGGTTTGACTGTTTGCTGGTCTGCCCGTCTGCTCTGCTGATCATGTCTGTGAGATAATTCATCTAATGGACCCCAAAAAGAATAGTTGTTACTACGGTAACAACTACTGGGGACCTAATGTAAAGAAATAAAGAAACGCTTGTATTCACAAATTGCTAGTTTTGTGCCATCCTTCTCTGTCACACCTGATCATACCAATAGCTCTAATAATAAGTGATTGATTAGTAACTCTCTTCATGTTCGTTTTCTCTAGGCTTAGGTCTGAAGAGGCCGTACGAGGATGGAACGATGGATGACAAAGACCTCATCAAGAAGATGAAGAGGAATCTGAGGAAAGGTACGAGAATATACAGAAAACACTAAGAAAGGGTTTTAATTGGACTGTTTTATTCAATGCAAACTATTTAAGGGTTGTTGTTTTATAACTAAATGTGATATTAATGACATTTTTTTAAAACATTGAAACATGGCCTGACAAAGAAATGCAATGCATGCAGATTTGTCACTATTTCTCTTCCCCCCCGTCTACCTCTCTTTCTTCCACTTGCCCTTCATTCCATGGAGGCAGATCAATAGTATTGATTGCTAACATTTTAGTAGGCCACAGAACCATCCCCAGCTCTTTCTTCATACGAGCAGAAGATGAACCATGACTAATGGTGACAGAGCAGCAGCTTTTAGATATTGGCAAACAAGAGGATAGTGATTGAAAGAGAAAGAAAATAGAGGAGCACCTTAATTCTTCATGAAACAACAAGGCTGGTGCTGAGACCTCAAGGAAATATGATTGACTTCATACTGTCTCTCTGAAGTGGCCCAATTTGTCAAATTCTGGCCGAATAATTGATACACCACCTTCAATCCTTTATTAAATGTATCCTAATCTGCTTTACTTTCCCCCCCATTTGTTTGAATTAGTTCTGGACAGCAAAGCCATAGACTCCAACCAGCCAATGAACGCCCTGATGCGATTGAACCAGATCCGGCCGGGGCTGCAGTATCGCCTGCTGTCCCAGTCGGGCCCGGTTCACGCACCTGTCTTCACCATGTCTGTGGATCTGGATGGAACCATTTATGAAGCATCTGGATCCTCGAAGAAGACCGCCAAGCTGCACGTTGCCGTCAAGGTGGGAAAGAAAATAAACCTGATGATAATTTAGAATTTAAAAAGAGATGATTTCTTTTTTTAGCTACCTTTTTTTTTAAGACTCATCTTCGGCCAAACGTGTGAATCGATAAATATGTATGGCTCTGTGTCTGCCTATTGGTTTCTGTGTGTGTGTGTGTGTGTGTGTAAGGAGGGATGGATGGAGGTGGGCAAATCCATGTAATCCCTAAGTGGTTGTGAACAAAGAGGCTCTCTAGAGCACAGAGCCGAGATAATCCGCTATCGGCTCTATTCCCATAAAAGGCTCTTTCTCCCCATCTCTCCTACCTTTACTTAACTCCTCATCACTCACTTTCTTTCTTTCACCTTTTCATCTTCCCTTCTTTCTGTCCATTTCTCTCTTCCTCCTGTTCTCTCTCGCTCACTGTAGTCGCAGGTTCAGCAGCTGTAACACAATCCCACAATTTGGTCGATAATTGTCCTTCTTCCTTTTCTTCTGCTTGTGTATTGTTCTCAATCACTTTTATGTCTAATGTGCTTTTAAAGAATGACACTGGACTCGTGAATCTGTGCAGCCTTGTGCTGAAATGGTTTTATTCTAATTTTACAGGGAGATTAAACCCAGTCATGCTGTGGTGTAGCTTTTTGTTATGTGATGTAGTATTATTGTGGTGGAGGTTTGTTGGACTGGTTGTATATTTTACCTACATGCACTGCTTTCCATTCTTTATGACCTGGAAGATCTACGACTGTTTCAACAGACTCATCACACAAACTTGATAAATGCATCATTTGGAATTTCCTCTCGCAAATTGACCTTAAATCATTTAATGTTGTAAATAAGTATCTTTAATGTTACATGGTTCATTAGAGACTCTGTTGTTGAGCTAGCTAAATACTCACTAATAACACAAAGACCTCCACACTTCTGTGATTGCAAAAACACTGCTTAATCTTCTACCATCATCTTTTACCATCATGTATATTTCAGATTAGCGCCTGAAACAATGATTATCAGTAATTGAGGATACATAACATAGATGTAGTTTGAGGAAAATAGCCAGATATTCCTGATCATTAGGTCACTTTGGACTTTCAAATAAGAAGTAACAACACGCCCAAAATGTATTTATTCATTTAAGCGTGAACAATAGCAAAAATGCAGAAGTTCAAATGTAAGTTTGATGGTTTCCTATTCAGGGCAACTATTAAAGCAAATGATAAGTCCTGTGTCCTCCAAACTCATTTTCCCTCCATCATCATCCTACCTCTCCAGGTTCTCCAGGCGATGGGCTACCCAACAGGTTTCGACTCAGACCTGGACCCCATGAGTTCAGATGAGAAGTCGGACGGTGAGGGGAAGAGCGAGACGTCGTCACATCACAGCAATAACCAGACGCACTCCACAGACGGTTCCAACACACTGGAGGTGAAACATCCGCTAATACACAAATCCATACACTCAGCCTGGATTACATCTTGTGTTAAAGTCTGAATTTTTAGACATCATGATAAAAAGTGTGTTGACATTAAAGTTATTTACACTTCGGTGAATAATCTTGCGCATCATGCTCCTTTTCTAAACTGCGTTGCTTTCTTATAAAGCTATGAAGTGACTGTTGAACTAAATGACTTTATTTCCATCCCCAGGTACGAACTCAGGGTCCCATACTGACAGCAAGTGGAAAGAATCCGGTCATGGAGCTTAACGAAAAGAGACGAGGTCTAAAGTATGAACTCATCTCTGAAAGTGGAGGCAGCCATGACAAACGCTTTGTTATGGAGGTGAGAGCTATGTGTACTGATGGATAGAGATTATAAAACAAGAATGTGAATTTTAGACACCTCTGAGAACCTAACCAGAAAAATGACACATACGGAGAAAAAGCCACACGGCCACGCATTCAACAACAGGCTGATATCTGGTACAGTCAATCAGTCAGCTCGGTTCTTGGAGCAGGCCTATTCTCTGTGGGGTGTGTTGTTTTCCGACATGCCTGGCTGCTCCATCGCTCTGCTGATTGATTAGCAGGCCTGTCTGACAGCGGGGCTCCTCTAAATAAGCCGTCCTGTTCAGCCAGACTCGCCGGCTGAGTTACTGATGACTGATAAGTGTATTTTTGTGTGTGGTGTGTGTGCATGTTAGGTGGAGGTTGATGGGCAGAAGTTTCGTGGGGCAGGCCCCAACAAAAAAGTAGCAAAGGCCAGTGCCGCTCTAGCAGCTCTGGAAAAACTCTTCTCTGGTCCCAACGCAGCTGCAAACAAGAAAAAGAAAATACTGCCTCAGGTAAGGAGACACACATACAGTACACACAAGTCTAACGCATTAACACACTGAATAAAACAAGATGTCATCGAAGCAGTCTGGAAATATTTACATTGAGAGCCATGATGGCAGCACGTTTAATTATCACTGGCATCACTTCTGTAGAAAAGTGTGACTATTTGCACTTTGTTCGACTAATGGTAATCAATAGCACATCCTTCAGCAGGTGTCCAATAAGATCAATTCTTGACAGCTATCAGATCAGCACTCTTGTACTTTTGTCAATGAGGATGAACAAGAAGAAGCAGATTTCTGTAACCAATATTTCTGCAGACATCCGTTTACCTCTGTGTCTCATTACTGTGTGTGTATTTGCATCACTTACATATTATGTGTGTTACTGTGTCCAGACTAAAGGAGCCCTGGCAGCGGCTGCAGCAGCCTCAGCAGTAGCAGCTCAGGTAGCCAGAGGGAGAGGACGAGCAGCCCTGGCAAGAGGAGCCTTCGTCAGTGCAGCCGCTCCAGGATACGTCACACCAGGTAGAGAGAGGTCTCTTTCAAGGGCACTTGTGTGTGAATTGATGAGGTTATATAAAGCATAGCTGGTTTTATTTCAGTGCATTATAATGCATGCATGTTTTTAAAGAATTGTTGCTCAAAATTGAATCCTCACATAAGGTATTTCCTGAATACTGAATAGTAATCACTTACTTTTCCAACCTTTTGCCACCAAGTATTTCCATTCTATTCAGAATGTTTTATTTATTTACATATTCAGCACATATATTTGTGCATTGTTGGCATTTATTTTTCTGTTGGCTCACTGTTAGAGTCCTGACATTTATTTTCTTCTGCTGGTCTGTTTTTCTGATAACAATAAACATACTTTCCTTTTCTCTGCAGTTTCATTAGAAATAACACATCCTTCAAAATACCCCACAGAAGCATGCACTACAGGGGATAGTAGTTGTGATTCTGCATGAAAGTTTAATGTGGTAATAAACAGTATTAACCACAGAATCATGCAGAAAGACTTCTCACAGATTTTCTTGTATACGTTTTTAGCTTGTTATGAAGCTCCAATAACACAGAACCCTTTTTTTTCAGGCTTGTGTTTTTTGTCAGGAAATGAACTCCACTGTACCCAAAACTTTCTGCTCACTTCTATAAACTCTGTAAAGATGTTGCAAAGTGCTTCCAGGAATTTATCAAATGCACAATTGAATTTGACTGTAACCTCTTCCCTTACAGGCTTTGGGACACCGTATGGCTACAGCCCCGCTGCAGCAGCTACCCCAGCATACGGTACGTGCTTCATGTTTTGTTTTGCCTCAAACCTTCTTCTGTTAACCACACACACAACCTCACCCCCAAACATTACTGCTAACCATCTGTGGGTACATTAATACTTCTTCAGTAGGTTTATGAGCCCCAACCCTTCCTTTCTCCCCCATTTTCTTCGGTTTCTTCCCTTTTAGCTTAAACCTAGTTGGTGTATGTTTTCAAGCAAATCTGTGGCTATGGCTAATTCCATCATTTGTATCTTTATCTGCTTGCTGCTGCTCGCTCTCTCTTCGTTTATGGTTGGACCCAAACTCTGTCAATACAGAGCTGAAATCAGTCCCATTATGTCATTGTAAAACTCTCAAATCTGACACACACATCTACTTTGGCACTCCTTGATTGGCCTCCTCTCACCGACAGAAAAGGCTTTCTGGTTGTATATAAACTCTTACATACTATCTACGCCGCTGTCTTCTTCATTTCTGTTCAGATTAGCAGGACACAAAGTGTGAGTTCCTGCTTTATTCACTATTATTAAGACACAGTGGCAATGCTGCTCCTGTCATGTTACTGCTGCTAAGTCCTCAGTGCAAGGTGGGCCCTGGGATCTCACATACACAACAAACATACACAGGAATAAAAGACATTTATAGGCCAAACTCTATACTAGTCCTGAACTTTAACAGCATATATACCTATATGTCCCTCCGTCGCCTTAACAGACTGAGCCTTGTGAAGCGTGTGTTCAAATGTAGCATTGGGAGGCCTCTCCATGCATCCTACAGCTCTGAGTTTGAATGGGTCTTATGTGCTAGAAGAAACTAGTCCTGGGCCCCATGCAGATGATTAGTATCCCCCTGACATCCATGCATATGAAGCACGCCTTAGTTTTTCTGTTTATGGTGGAGCTGACACTCTGTGTTCATACGCGGTGTTTCATTTCATTAGCTGGCATCGCTCCATGATACTTTAAAAAATAACTCAGAAGTCAGTGGAGATTTCTGCTTACACCCAACCAGCAGTTTAAGTGACTGAGTGAATAGTATTATTTTTATTTTTTGGCCAAGGCTTATACAGTAGCATGATATTTTAAAAGTCATTAATCATGTGACTTTATGCCCAGCTAATAAAAAACAAATAAATAAATAGGTGATCAGATATTTCTGTGTGAATGATGAAGGATAAATATGTGCATCTCTGTCTCAGTACTTAACTGTACTGGTCACATATTGTGGGATAATCATTTCGAACACAGCTAACCTCGGCTGTATCCTCCCACAGACGATGTAACTGGAGATGACTTTCTTTAAACTAGAATTTAACTCAGAATTAGGGCCAGCCCGCTATTTGCATCAGCACTAAGCGTGTATGTTCAGACATGGTGTGATAGGTTTGTCTCTGATGAGCTTTGATTATTGCTAAGTGGTCCCAAACCTTTTACCCCGTGTTAAATTTGGGGACAAACCGAACCGATCAAGAATCAATAAAGGAAGGAAATGTAAGACTGATAACTTCTCCTTTATCTCTGCAAACAAAGCTTTCAAACTTTCCCCCCCTTTTTCTCTTTGCTCCTGCAGCAGCCTGCTCTCGCTTAGAATGCATTCATACTGCTGGATTCACTAAACACTGAGATAATCTGGGAAGTGCAGAATATTACTTCAAAAAGCATAGATCTCTGTATCATAGAATGCAGAACATCCTGTCATAGAAAGTAGAACATGATACCATAGAAAACAACAACATATCAAAGAGCACATCTAAAGTTATATTTCACCATAGAACCATCAAACATCAAACATTACACCGTTTAACACAGAACCTTACACCTTAGATCAGGGGTCTCCAACCTTTCGTCATCTGAGAGCTACTTTGAAAAAATTAAAGTGGCCAAGAGCTACTTGCATCCCATTGCATTTATTTAGATGGCACACATCAGCTGAATTAAGCTGCTGTTTGTAAATGTGTGAAAATGCAATAAGCCGATGCTTATCAATAATCTTAAATTCACATCAAGAGCCAAAAAAACATGACTACTTTACACTTGTTTTTATGGGCTGAATATATGAATAGTGGGAAGAGGTGCATTTACTGTCGTTAGATTTATTTTATTTTTTTAACACAGTTGGTCAACCTAAAGGCGAGCTACTGAAAACCGGCCCGCGAGCTACCGTTAGCTCCCGAGCTACCTGTTGGAGACCCCTGCCCTAGAACATTGAAGATTAACTTAGAACAAGACGAATGATTATAGCTGCTGTAACTTTATACCACAGAACACACACACACACTTTACATTATTGAACAAAGTTCAGTCCATCATAGAAGAGTTCACCATTAAAGGACATTTACCTGAAAACCAGAGAACATACTGTAATCATCACAACATAGAACAGGATATCATAGAACATGGAGCATTATAACACAGCACAAGGAACTCTATACCATCACATGCAGAATATTGTACCATAGGATAAAGAGCTAAATATTGTATAACAGAGAACAATCTGAATGACACAGTTGTTGTTTGTTACTGAAGAGTACAAACGATTACGACTTCTTCACTATCAACTCCACTTCATGATTCTTCCACTTGATTACAACTTGGGTCTTTAATTTGCAGTTTATCTTCACGAGGCTCCTTTCTGAGATCTATCAATGAATCACCCAAACTTATTGAAAAAAAGGCAAATCTAATACTACTGTCATGGGCTTCTTTAAGGTACTATTACATATACACAGATGCACACACACACTGGGGCTAAACTGTTGTCTTGTGAACACTCTTATCTTTTCAGAAGTTGTGAAAGTAATGTTTCCACGTTCACAGATCTCAGCAAGTAACTGGATGATTCCATGTTTCATACAGGCTAGAAAAAAGGAGCTGAAATGACAAAAACAAGACCCAAGTTATACTAACCTGAACTAAACTTTGGCCTTTTGTTTTCCTCTATTTAACTCTCAATCTCTTCCTCATCCCTCCTCTAACCGCTGATGAAGAGTTTACACACATTCACACTTACACTCCCTTCTGTTTGTGTAGTGTTGGGTCATTTGTTGGACCTAGAAATAGCGTAACTAGCAGAGAAACACTTGGTCAATTGTTGCCCTGGTCTCATGCAGAGCTGTGCTCTTCTCATGTCTCCCCTCTAGGTTTTCCCAAGAGAATGCTTCTGTTGCCTGTCATGAAAGTGCCCGCCTACCCCGTCCCCCAGTACCACTTCTTTTAGCAAAGGAGACACAAGCACCAAACTTATTTTTTTAAATACATACCAAACCCTTTTTTCCCAAACCATACAATTCATTTTCTATAAGGGAAACCCTGGTTTTAAGTTTTCTACTTCCTCAGTGACGGGGTGAGGTCTGAAGATGTAAGCTGAAGATTTGTAAAGGCGCTTTTTGTTTTTATTTTGTTACTGTTTGTAAAAAACGTTCATGTCAATGGAAAATGCTGCAGGTTTAAAGTTCTTAAGAGATAAGCAAAAACTTGAAGGATTTGTACTGTGAATTGTGTCCTCATTCTCTAAGTGTATATCAGCCTTTTGTTTTGTGTGTAGGGAGAGGATTGCCTTTGCAATATGAGTCACACAACACACATTCTCTGTAAAATAGTAAATAATAAAGTGAGCTGTGTGAAGGACTCATAGATAAATATTATTGTTTAAAGATGAATAAAGTTTCTGTTATTAAAGCTGAGCACTGCCTTCTGTATATCGGAAATAAAGGATTTCACTTGTTAGATTGAATTATTAGGAGTTTTTTTGGGTTGGATTTCTTACAGCAGCTGTTTCACATAAAATGTGGAATCATTTACAAATTCATTCAGCATTCAATCTGCACACAGTGCTCTGACCTAAACTTACATTTAGCTTTAGTATTCTACACTCATACATGCACACAGATTGAATTTCAATTCCTCAGATTATCTCGGTGCCTCTTGTTACATCCTTTTGACCCTTTAGCTTATAGATATTCAGAGAGACGGGGAGCAGACAAAGGATGAATTAAAAAAAAAAAAGCTCTTGTTGGATCCTGCATCTTGTATTCAGCTGCACGATCTCATTACCTCATGTGGATTCATATTTGGCAGGTTTCCCACAGCTACCAGAGGCATCACCTACAGTGGAGATCTTTAATATGTATTCACAGAAGCCAACCAAAACTTAATGCAGCAGACTACAGGGCTGTACTTGATTTAAATTGGCATAAAACGCACCCAAAAGAGGCCACATGACATGTACCTTCTACGTAGATTATATCTAAACCTTCATTTTTTAGCATAAGTAAGTTACCCATGTGAATTCAAACCTCACTGTAGGTGTGTTTATGTTCTTTGTTCTCTTTCATTTTTTGCATTTCATTGTTTTTTTTGTCTTTTTTAAAATGTTTTACCCCCCTCAAAAAAGAAACTGAGCCACTCAAACTAGGGCTCGAACTAGTCTATGTTTCATATTAGGATTTAAAGGTTTGTTGTAAGAATAATCATATATGAAAATGAAAATACAATATTATGAAGACCCTACCTTAAAGGTCTCAAATGGAGAAAAATTAGTTGATCCCAATAAGATGGTCAGTACCAGTCGAGATTGAGTCATGTTGGCCTCCTCACACCTTGTTGGTCATCCCACCATCGAGAGATTACCCCCTGACGACGTCTCCATGGTTACAGCTATGAGGCGCAGCCATTGGATGTGAGGACCCACTATTTTATCCAATGGTTGGTTGAGCTCTATCAAGTTTTTGTCAAACTATTTGAAATTAAAAGGTCTACTTCAATCTCAAACGATTGATTTCAGTACGAAGCTGTTAGTTTCTGTTTATATTTTCTGTTATTTGTTCTTTTTTTTTTTGTTCACCAAAAGCTGAAACCTTAGGGAGAGGGTTTACTTTCAGAACTAACCTTTGTTTGATCTTGTATGAAGTTTTTGTTTGCTGCTAGCGTCTGGCACAAATTATTATTAGGCTTTTCTTCAGCTTGCTACTGAATGTTAATGAATGGAATAGCAGTAAAATCTAAATATTAAAGTATTGTTTTAGTAAATACCCTAATGCCCCTTAATGAGCAGTATTTGACAAGATGTTTGATACCCTACATCCATACCTTTATGCAGAATATGAAGCTAAAGCCAGCTGTTTGCTAACCTAGCTTAGCATAAAGACTGGACAGTGCAGATGAGCAGTCGTTATTCACATTTAAACTGTAGGACATTGTTCCCCACTCCTTTGAGCCCTTCGGTATTCCGGTAGCTATGCTAACTCTCATGGCTCCAGCTTCATATTTACATCATTAAAGATCATAATTGGTATCGATACAGTCAAGTCTGTTATATTTATCAACGATGGATAGCCAAGATTTTGGTCTCTCTAGTAGTTTTTTTCAGCTCCTCCCAGAAGATTTTGAAACATTTCCAATGTAAATCAGAAACACACGAACAAACCTCTGTATTGTGTTTTTGGTCCCCTCCTGGGGTCTCCTCCTAGTTTAACCTGCCGGAAAACCTCAATAGGAAGTCAATAAATGGCTCTGTAAATCTAGCCTTTCATCTTAACTCGTGAACAACACCCAGGATCATTTCTGCCTCCTGGTTGGGAGTCAGTTGCTTCCCCAAGTGAAGAGTTCAAGTTACTTACACATATATTGCCATACATTTTTATTTTCATGTCACAAATTGAAAAATATTGTCCTCAAGGAATAATACATACTGTATGTACAGCAAAGACACCATTATTAAATCTTTGAAGAGTAAAAGGAAATTCGTTTTTATTTTATTTTCTCAAGAACAAACGTCATAGATGTTGGGTTTACAGAATACACTAAAGAAGGAGACACGTTCTTACTAATGTTTCTTTTATTTTGCTTTTCTCTCTAGACAAAATACCCAAATGTTTATTTTATTAAATCTACTGTCCATTCCTATTACTGTTATTGGCTTTTATCTTTCCACTGGGACGTGTCCGATCTGTATTTTTAAATCCTTTTGAAAAGACTTCAGTAACCTAAAAATGTTTATTTCTTGGTCCTCTAAATTGCCCCTTTATTCAATGCTTGTTAAATCCATATGGTTATCCAAGAAGTAAAATACATTTATGTATGAACTCTTTTAGAAATGTTCAGATCTATTATTCAGGACTTTTAGTAATCACTCCTGCTTTCTTTGCCTCTGTTCTTCATCTTCCTGCAGGCGGTCTTTTCATTGACAATCCCTTCTACCAGCCAAGGACCATTGCTCCTTTTATCATCCACCTGGGTCCACAGGATCTCTTCTCTGACTTCTAGAAGCAGCAGGTTGATGGATACTTTCTCCACACTTACCTGTCTATCATGCCGGACACGTGATTTCCTGTCTGTCCGAGCGGACTGCCTACATATCCAGGTGACGGACTCTCGGATCTGCAACTGTTTTGGTTTGATCAGATCACCTGCTGACCGAGAGGCATCAAGCTCCTATCTCTGTCATTTATTCTCTACTCTCGCCCAGATGCAGAGAGTAACTTTACACGAAGCAATATTCGGATTTTTCGAGAAAAGTTCAGCTGCGACTGCTGTGCGAGGCTGGGCTAGTTTTTCTTATAGCAATACACGTGAACTCCTCTCTTTGAGCTTACTTACTTGAGAAGATGTGAATGTCCGATGGAGTTTTACCCCACACAGCATTGCAATAGCTCATTTTGATTGTATATTCATTGTATGTGTGTGTACGTGTGGCTTTAACATGACTATATACACATATATGTACGTATGGTGTATGTTTCTATAACGATGTGTTGACAATAATATTACTATATGAGGATGTATTTATGTAAATATTCTATAAAATATAACTATTGTTGGTATAAATTATTTTAGAATTATAAAGTGAAATGTAACTGTTATATCACAGTATAGCTTTCTTCCAATTTTATATACACTGAGCAATTGAAGCTAGTCCTAGAGGATGCAATATTATCTTTGGTATTCTATTAACCTGTGCTGTTAGAATAATATGCTTCCTTCTTTCCTTTCCTTTCCTTCCTGCTTTTCCTCTCTCTCTCTTTGATGTCTTTCTGAGCCTTTCTGAGTATGCTCTCTGCTGCCCGAGGTTTGTTTACATGGCCCGGACCAGAGGTGCTCACTACTGAACACACTCATATCCTAATCTTACACACAATTTTCCTGTCAGAAAGCACATTTTCTATAGTCTCACTGCTGGCAGGGATTACTGTTGTTACAAAGTACTAATACAAAGTACAGTACTGTAAATGTATGATATGTGTATACTCTGATGTGCGCACTTCTCCCTCCACCATCACCACATCTTAGCGGATACACCCATCTTCTCTCAGAACAAATGTCAGCTCTGTCCCGCTCGCCTTAGGGACCAAAAGCACAGTTCATGCACACGCATTTCTGTTCCTTCTTTCTGCATAAAAACACACACACCCTCCAAGGGGCACATTTCAATGTGATGCTGCCAGACACACAAACATCAAGAGAACCTTGAATTTGTTGTACATGTTCCTGAGTTTGCATCACATTGTAGAACTTGGTTAGAGCTTTAAGCAAGCTTTAAAAATTGATAGGATGATGAAATGTACCTGATGAGTGCAGACCACAGCAATTAAAATAAGAAACATTGTGCTTGAAAAAGGGAGGTTAACAGGTCTTGAAAAAGATAGGACTGATTTCTATTCTAGCTGTATCATTATTCAGAGAGAAAAAGGTGGATCGGTGCATCCAAAGTTGCAGCCCTCATGGCGCCTTATTTTTGGTTTCGGAAAAGACACCTGTCAATCAAGCGAACACTCTGCAAAAGTTTGGAAGGCACAATATCAACATTTCCACCAAGAGACGCATATGACCAAGCCAGAGTTAGCTTTTGACATCAGCATACTTTGTAAAAAAAAGTTTACTATGTTATGAGACTGAAGTTGGTTGTTTTCTGAAAATGTAAAGCATGGTGTTAGCTGCCTGTCAGATGAAAATCTTTAACCAAACCAAAAATCTAAAAACACATGTTTATTGCATGTGATTAGTTGATGTTGTAGTGGGACTGCTGTGGGTTGGACCCTGCTTTAGCACATATTAAATTGGTGATTCAACTCAAGAGAGATATTCCACTAAACTATAGCGTGCTTTACGCAAGTCTGATGTTATCTTTGATGCTTTAGAGCAGTCGCTGACATATTGCTAACGCATGTATAAATGCATGTGGTGCTTTCACCCTGTTCGTAAGTTGTTTTGTATTTTTGGCCTTTGATAGAGATGAGATGTCAGACAGCGGAGTGAAAAATCAAACAGAATGTGCATCAAAAGGCTTTGATTCTCCTCACGCTTGCCTTGATCTGGGCACCAGCTTGATCTGACGTGTTTTCGTGCCAGCTTTGATTCAACAAAACCGACGCCTGAGAATGAGACTGAGGGCTCACCAAGGCCCTAAAGCCAATTTTTTGAAAACGATAAGTCAAATAAGAAATGCATTATGGAACACCACTAAGCTGACAGTGAAGAAAATGTGTGGATTTCACTTAGGATGGAAAACAAGTAGCTGCGATCTCAGGATTTTAGGTCTAAATGAAGGATGATAGGTACTTGTTTTCTAGTGGTGCAGTGAGGTCAAGTTACTCAGTGTGTGGTCATAATTTAGTAAGAAAAATGTGTCTGTCACCTTTAAAAATTGGTACGATCCAGTGTGTTGTATGACACTTCTATTCCCAGGGCAAAGTTGTCCATCAAATCTGTAACACAAAGCGCTCGTGACTTTAACGTTACTGGCCCTTCTTAACCTGTAATAATACCCGGGCTGCAGCTCCAGTGCCCTTGATCAATATTTCATATTGCTAATCTTTGTTTACAAATGAGAAAACATATCTGGCGGGTGTTTAAAGGAGTAAATAAAGTGCCAGGATCATCTTTCTTCTCTAACATAGAGAGGTATTAAGATATTCAAATGTCTTATAGAAACTAGACTCTGTTCCTTAGACAGTCAGCTTGTTAAAAATAACATGTTAACATATTTTTACCTCTGGATCTTTGCAGTGAGTATCTGTTGTTGTTTTACTTTTTACCATCTTGTTCTGAACTTTCTAGTTTCTGTGAAATCTCCGAGCACGTCTATCCGCCTCTAAAAGTCTTGACATTTTTGCCCTGACTTCTCATCGTCCTGTGGAATTCACACGGAGGTGAATAACTTAGAGCCTGACAATGTGGAAACAGAGCTTCTCTATCAACAGAGAATTTCTCCTAATTTCCCCTCTGCCCTCTGTCTCGGTCTCTCTCCCTGCCTCCGCCATCTCTGTCCAGATGTCCCACATTAATAAGGCAGACAGTCATACCTCAGTGAGCAACCTTTTCATTTCCCCTCCAACTACACAGACACGCAGGAGGAGTCACCCTGACTGCTGACCCTGTCCTCTTCCCGCTCTGTTGGCTGGATGGTCGTGTGTGGAGGAGGGCTGGTAGAGGGAGATTTTGGAGAAACACAGTCGGTCTAAAACAGGAACAGGCAGTTTGGTTGATCAGTATAAGCGAGGGATTTGTCGTTTCCTGTTTAGGCAGGGTCAGTTTTTTGTGTTTTATAGTATACGCAAAACATAAAATGTTATCACCAGAGAATCAGCCCTGAGTGATGGTGTAAAAAGAAGCCATTTGCATCCACATTTCTTGTTGTCTAATCAGGGTTATTGCAGGTTAAAAAAAAATCTATTTTCTTGTTCTCAGAGATTATGTGATGATAAAGAGAAATATTAGAAACAGAGAGAAAAGAGAAACTAATGATGCTTCCAAATAAACGTCACTGGTTAAAAGAAAAGAGAGGATCTGCATCTTCCAGCAGTGTTTCTGATTCTTTTGAACCATCAGGAAGACGACAATCCTAGATGTGACCTATTACTCTCCCCAGAAGATACCAGCTCAAAGTAGTCATATTTGAAGTCTTGGACAGGAATGTCCAATGAAATAACTTTATTTAACAATATGTTTTTGTGCTGGACTTGTCATTTAGTTTAGTGAAAGATGTTCTTCTCTTCCTGCTGCTCTGTTCGCCATTATTGTCAGTTAAAAATCACTATATCACAAGAAACAGCGGCAGCCATTGTGCTCCCAACACCCGCCCCCTCCCTGCACAAACAATGCCTCTCTTTGGGCGATCAACAATTACACCTGTACATCTAAGAAGCACAACACACCCACACATTGTTCTCAGGGCCACCTGACACACACATGTATGCAAATAGACTAACTCGCACACACAAAGCAAATATGTAATCACTGATGTAAATATTCCAACAATAAGATCTTAGCACATAGAGACAGCATGACATTCTTTGCTCTGTGGTTTGTATATTACATGTAAGACTGTACTGTATGTAGTGAAGTCTCACAGGTGGTGAAGCCGTTGTTTGAACTTGAGGAATCGAGCCATGAACGGAGAAAGAATATTGTCCCATCTCCATGATTAGTACAAGCTGTCTGTGGAAGTGTATGTAATGGATTTAGCTTATGAGAATGCTTTTTAGAGAATCAGCAGTTATCTGTGGACAACTCAAGCTTTGCTGTCAGGAGAAAAGAAGGACGATTACTGTCATCAAAAGACTTCTTTGGCACCAAATACTGCTGCAATATGTTCACTAGTCAAAGCGTTTGCTGTGCTTTCATTGCCAGGTAAAGTAGGACTTTTAATTTGGAGATGGTTTGGACAGAGTTTCCCCTGAAGGCTCCTCTTCATCCACCTGCCAGGTAAAAGGTCCAAAACACAAAGAGAGGGAAAGATTGTTCCAGTCATGCTTTTGGGGATCTGGTGTGTTTTTGTGTGATGGGATTTATCCAGACACCAAAGACTCTGAAGCCTTTGTTGCACAAATCTGATGATCCCTGCAGTCTCATAAGGAAGAAACAGTGCTGTATGTGATCTGATTTTCAACGTCTAGACGGTTACAAAATGTCAGTAAAAAAAAAAAAAAGGATAAATCCACCCTGGCTATGAAGGAAAAACTGTCTTTCTCATTCGTGTGTTGGCATAGAAAGCATGGTTCAACATCTGGGACTACATTTATCTGGATGCATAGTAAGAAGAGACCTAGAATAAGCCGGAAAGTCCATCCGAGAGCTGAAAATAGATTCAGGATCACATTTCAACTGCTGAGGCAAAGTCAACCTGACTAACTGCTTAACAGATCATTTTCTCCTGGGTGTGTGTGTGTGTGTGTGTGTGTGTGTCGAGGGGGTGGAGGGGGCTCGTCTGGCAAGCACATCAACTGGAGGGAATGGGAAGAAAACACATACACACAATATTGCTATCACATTCAGCATGTTGTTGCATATTTTCTGGTCATGTTTCACTGATTGTTTAAGCCCAATATCCTCCTGATAAACGATCAAAGCATTTTGGTTGGGAATGTACACTGTTGTTCTAGTGATTGTAGAGTAGAATGTATTTACTCATAGAAAGAGTAAACTTGCTTTTTTGTAGAGAAGCATATATACAGAATATATATGGATACATACATATATATACATCTATATATCTTTTGAGCTATACTTGTGTGTGTGAGAGTTGTTTTCGGGCGCATCCCCCGTTTAAGAAAACCTGTTTTTTCCCCCTTTTTCAATTTCTATTTATGTTTCGACGGACGTGGCGTCTCATGAGTGACGCGTGTTTACGTTTTCCTGTAAATATGATTTTTTTTATTTTATTTTTTTGACAAAAAGGGGATAAAAGAAACTGTTTTAAGGTGCTGCCAATGAAACTATAAAGTGATATCTTGATCCCTCAAATTATCAAAGGTTTTATGAAATGTAATGATGACAGGGTGAGAGGCTGAACAGACGCCAACGACAAACGATGAAGGTTATTTTGAGTCGCTGTGGTAGCAACATTCATACAGTGATGATCTGTGGTCGTCACCGTTTTTGACATAATCTATGCTTGATGAATAAATTGGAGAAAGTGCTGAATCTCTATATGTGTACCTTTTTTTTGAATCTCTCAAAACTCTGAGGAGTGAATTGTCGGCAAAAGTTTAAGAAAGTAGTTAAAGGTAGGGTAGGTAATTTCCTCCAGATACACTTTTTAAGATGTTGGTTGAAACTGTCTTTATGTCCTGACAGAAATTAATAACTCATGTGCTCTGAAAAAGAAACAAAGAAAATCCGTCATCTGTAGCAGTTGTAAACTCGTAAAAACTTCGACCAATGTCTGCACTCGGTTTGAGTTTTATGAACCAATCACAGCCTCCCTGTGTCCCTGCTCGTTCTCTACCCCATGCATGCACGAGCCCACACTCAAAGTATGAGCTTCTGGACCAATGGCGCTCGTGCATGTAAGTGAGGGGCGTGGCTTTTGAGGGAGCACAGAGGGGAGGGGGTGGGTGAAGGCGGAGCACGGAGAGAATGCTACTTTCAAAATCATGCTAGTTTTTGAAAATTACCTACCCTAGCTTTAAAGATTAAAGACTGAATAAAAAAAGGGGTCAAAATATGTTAATGTTAAAAATAAATGACAACACAGACATGATAGAAAGTATAAATAAAGAGCAGGATGTTAACTGTGAAACACTCATCTTTCCTTTTTGCAATAGTTTCATTCGTCTAGTAAAGGAGGCTAGTTTAAAAAAAGGGGACATTTTATGGCCAAAAGAAAGCTGAACATGAAATGAATCATGATCATGGAATATAAAAATGATCTAGTTGCCTAAAGTAGAACAGGACAAACTTGAATTAACAGTTTAAACAAGATAATGAGTCCACTAACACTAGTGACTCTGTGAGGCGTCGCTGAAGCACATCCTCTCTTTGTGCTCCGTGCTAATGTTAGCATACTCACGTATACTCAAAATGAT
Source organism: Tautogolabrus adspersus (assembly GCA_020745685.1). Taxonomy (NCBI): domain Eukaryota; kingdom Metazoa; phylum Chordata; class Actinopteri; order Labriformes; family Labridae; genus Tautogolabrus; species Tautogolabrus adspersus. Next base: position 28,060,580 of record CM036549.1, on the reverse strand, counting down.
AATGTTGACAAGCTGAAGTCGATGTGATGCTCACCTTAGTTTAACTTGTAATGGTAAATGGACTTGAGCTTATATAGCACTTTTCTAATCTTCTGACTACTCAAAGCGCTTTTACATCGCAGGTCACACCTACACGTTCACACCCTGATGGCAGAGGTTTCTATGTAGTGAGACCATCAGAAGTAACTAATCCCATTCATACACCGCCGACAAAGAAGCGGGAGCAGCTCGAGGTTAAATTGTCTTGCCCAAGGACACATCGGACATGTTGCTGCAGGAGCTGGGGATTGAACCCCCGGCTTTCCAGTTGAGAGACGACGACTCTACCAACTGAGCCACAGCCTCTTGTAATGCTATTTGGACTAAATAGAATTGTTCCAATATTTATATGGAACGTACTCCAGTCAATGTACTGATGCGATGTAATCATTGATTCGGTGTCGGCTGTTACTGAAGTGCGTGTAATGGAATTGGTACTAGACCAGAGTCTAGCTCAAGTTGCATCTGAGACTAATAAGAATGTAAAACATTTTGCAGGTCATATAACAAAGTAGTGGACATAAACAATTTTCAATTAACAGCAGTAAAAAGTCAGGAATCTCTTGATTTTGGACCTTAATAGCGATCTGTCTATTTTAGTTGCACCATTCAAAAATGTCGTTTTGAGCACAATATGTTGGTGTGGTTACGTTTGGCACTCTGCAAATAATTGTTAGAACAGTTCTGACTTAAGATTGCCACATTTGACACCTAGGAGTGATAATTCTTGTGTCATTATGTCAAACTATAATCACACAGTCAAGGTTATTGGTGATAATTGGCAAGTTTGCCTAAGAAGACTTTCAGCACATGGCTGTTCAGCACCCCGAGCTGTCAGTCACATTACGAGCAGCTCTGCTGACGGCTGAGTCTGAGTATCCAGTGACATCAACAGTCAACACCAGCAGCAAACAGCCACTGCCGCCAATCATCCTGAAATCCAATGAGTATGTTTGTGCACATAAAAAAAGAGGGGAATTCATCCAAGAGAAAGCAAACAAGACGAGGATTAAACTCTCCAGATGACAGTTATCCAGATCAATGACTCCACTGAATAGATATGGATTGTTTAACGTATCAAATGTTGCTGCTTTGCTTTTTTTTAACCAAATGTTAGCTGCCTACCTTCTATAGAAATAAATATAGAAGTGTCGAAACATCTGAATGTTATCCTAATGTTACATGCCAACAACCATGAGTATTATAGATCTAAAATACAACAACAAAAATCCTCAACTAGAATTTGTTTTACGACAATAAAGAGCTTGAAGTGCCAAGAAAGCGTGAAGTCGAGGAGGATAATTGTTCACTCTGTCTGTGGAATTTGTAGAAATTAGCCCCTTGATGAGACACGAACAAGCAGAAATATCAGATCACGGTCTGATGATAAAACTTGGCTGTGTGCCTCTTCTCACATCCCCTGATCTCACGGTTATGTACACACTAATCTGGAAAACTAATAAGACACAGAATCCCAGAGGCATCTCGATGCATGGTTCACATTCATTCACAGAAGAGTAATATATGACCTTGGATGGCTGACAGCTTCTCGGGATGACCCGTGTTATATGTCAGCTGGTAACAGGAAGCTGTAAAATACTCACAAATCAGAGTAATCTGACAGGTCCAAGTCCTTCCCTCCTGACACCGGTCATCGGTGCCTGTTTATTGAGAGCTTCATCGCTGGTGAAGATTTAATAAGGCCTGTAAACTGAATCTGCGTCTCTCAATTATAGCTGTTTGAAGTCATTATTTGGAGTAACTCCTGTGTTGGTTAACATGTTAGAAAAATTCTTGAGGGATATTACTGCAGCTCAAATTAGATGGAAGATGGTTGTCAAATGAGGTGACTGGTAAACTATCTGTTCAGCCACTCTGGTGATATCAGTTGAGGGCAGTAAAGGGTTGCTATAGTTTCTGGGGAGGTCATTTCAGGATAACCAAGAGAATCATGAATTGAAGATTTGACCCATGGGAAAAAAAATATGAGAATATAAATCATTTCAAAACAACATTGTTAAGTTCTTAACTTCCCTTTTTTTATTTGAATGGACATACAACACTGCATTAGCATTTTTGTATTTACTGAAGATATGGAAAAGTTAAAGACATGCTTGTATAATATACAGACACCAAACAGGAGAGGACCTTATATGGATCCTTGGGGGATCCCAGAGTGGGTCAGAAAGGGATTCTCCTCCTGTTTCGATGTAGTATACTTAAAAAAAAGCAATTCAAACAGAGGGCAGCTTTGTCAAACAGTGGGACCTAAAGATTAACATAAACGCACCTTGTTGATGTCATGAAGGCTGATTCCTGTGTTTTGTTTTGTTTTAATCTTTTTTATAAGAATCACTGAATGTGAACATATTTTGTTTGTAAAGACCTCCAGTTTAACTTTTTTGAGAATAATTACGAATGAGTGTTTGGGACCGATTTGTTTCAGATGAATCAGAATATTCAGTTTAAGGGAATCAAACACTCAAGTGAGTGCTGGCCTCCTCTCTCTCCTCTACACTTTGTAATGTTTGAAACCATTGGGAAAAGGCCTGTCGACCTCTCTTTTCCTCAATAAATTAAAATCCATACTGATTCTTTTTTTTACAAGGCATCACATAGTATTTGAAGTCTGGATAATTGAGTTTTAACCATTGAAAGCACTGACCTTACTGTAATGAAGTGTCTTTGCACTCTGCTTTGACATGTTTATGACCTTACTGTTATCTGCACAAAACTGCAGTGATGTCAATTAAGTTTGCTGAAAGTTAATGGACATTAAAACAAGCCTACTGGCATATTTAGTGCAGAATTCTGTGTTTATCCAAATATGGATGATGCTGTCAAATAAAAATCCATTCGACATCAAAAATCAGTTCCTACAAACGCATCAGAGAGGAAGTTATTGCTATTTTTCACACTACTTATCACCATGAGTGCATTTGAAGGAAAATGAGAGAAAGTAATTAGACCAGTAGAGAGAGGTGTCATTTTTATTTAAATGGACTTGAGCTTGTTTAGCGCTTTTCTAGTCTTCTGTTTACTCAGAGCCCTTTTACATCACGTCACACCTTACCATTCACACAGTGATGATGTTTCTATGTAAAGTGTCCATTAGAAGCAACTAATCCCATTCTTACACATGCACACACCGCCGGCAAAGCAGCGGGAGCAATTCGTCTTGCCCATGAAGGACACGTCGGACATGTTGCTGCAGGAGCTGGGGATCGAACCCCTGACCTTACGGTTGAGAGACGACCGCCTCTACCAACTAAGCCGCCCACTAAGACTTACATCTTTTTTGAATAGTTAGAGGCGCTTCTTTATCCACACCATTTCTCCTAAACGATTGATTTATGTGTCAATATTCAGAGAGTGTGTGACGGTAAAAGGATAAAATGTTCTGTATTTTAATATTAACATGAAATATGCATCATAACAAGACTAGAGTTAGCATAGATTTTCTGATAATCAGTTTGTTTAGTTCAAAATGGAGTGGCAAACATGTTTACTGCCTGGTGCAAGCTACGTTTACTGTCAAAAGGCTGAACTTCAGGCTTTAAACAGTGATGACACAGTGGCTACATTCACAACAGTCTATGTTTAAACACTGACAAATACTATTAAGCTTTGAAGGATACCAATTTCATTGTCTAACTCAGAATGCTAATATGGCAGCACGAGGTCATTTGGGGCCTTTTTACATCACCTGTTAAACTTGTTTAAGTTACTGGCAGCCAAAGTAGCATGAGATGACTTGAGGGATCAGGTGACGATGAGTTCAGAAGGTTGTTGGGAGCCTCTGGGGTCAAAATAGACCCACACTGCCCCTCATACGCCGAGTTTCATCCCTGTCTCACAAATCACTAACGAAGAGCCGAGCAGCAACTGAAGACGCCCGTCCCATCAGCATTCCTGTTTTACATTTTTTTTCTCTGTTGCTGCCTTGCTGGCTGTATTTTTAGCTCTCTAACACAGGACAGGAAGAGGAGGGAGGGGAAGGTGTCAGGCTTGTTGCATAATGCTGACGCTTGTTACCTCCAGCTGCTGCAGGTACCCGCTTTCAAACTCGTCATGCCTGCTGTTCTGCAATCTGCAGCTATGGTGGCACATGCAGAGCCCAAATCCCAACGGCCGTCATTACTAAAGGTGATAATTTGATGGGCCTGCAGTCACTTATAAACAGTGTAAAATGATATATGAGAGACCCTCAGCACAATCAGAGCACACTGTATTTTATACACTCAGGCCATGGTGAAAATAGCTCCTCCCTGACACAGATAACAGTGCGACCATATGTTATGGATGATCTCTGAGGGGGAACTTAGAACCAGAGCCAATGTAAGTACAAGCTATGAAGAGATATTCATCCAGCTCCAAGGAAACAACTCGCTCAATTGGCTGACAGATAGACGCTGTTTTCATGAGACATAATTAGCACGAAGAAAATGGGTTTATTTCATGTTCAAAACTCTCAGATGTCCAGAGAAGTGTTCCCAAGAGATGAGTGAGAGAAGTCTCATTATTACAACAGCGCGAGCCCCTTTAATCTTCTTCTACTCTTCGGCTGCAGTATGAAATGTTAGTCAGGATACGGGAGAGGAGAATACATGTTTGGATTTTTAGAGAAGCAGTTTTTAAACTCAGGAAACAAATAACGATGCAAAACACCACCAGATAAATCACTTTAAACGCCTTTTTAAGATTTCAGGTGACAGGTTGAGATGGGCCTCAAAAGCAACATTGGCTGTCATCCATTCTTGTTCAAAGTGATTTAGGGGAGGTGTTTTTGTCAGAAAGCAGTCACAATGGTACCAGGGAGTGTTTTGAATTCAAAACGGCTACTTGAGGAGATATTTTTGGGCGTCTTGAGCTACGAGGCGTAATCAACTGGATACAGGAAGAGGCAAAATAAGGCTTTTTGTTTTTGAATTCTAACAGTCAATTCAAATATTCAAACTTGGTAATCCCTCTTTACTTTTGAGATTAACTTGCCAAAAATGTCACAGGACTGGTGTTTCATTCAGTTTAGATCTCATTACACTTTTTTCAGGTGAATCCTGAAACATCTACTCTGCACATCTCGCTTTTCTCGATGATTAAAAAGAATGAATTAGCCTAGTGGCTAAAGATAAAAAGGCTTAACAAGGTTTAAGCTTGGAGCACACACTTTTTGGGTGTTGCAGTACAGTAGTGTCTGCAGCACTAAGGATTGGAATCTGGCAATGAGGGACTTGTAATCTTGTTTATACAATCTCCGATAACATTTCTGTTTTAAACCAAAATAGACTATTTTATTCAGGTAAAGTTTCTCCTTTTGCCCCATTTTCATGATTACCTGATTATTAGATTAGTCCATAAAATGTCACAAAGTTTTGAAAACATCAGAAAATGGAGCTCTTAGTGATTTCTTCATTTTTCTTCTGTTAACCAACATTTACGACTTTTCATGGTACTTAAAAAAACACAATTGAGGGCTTATAAAAATATTTGCTGGTTTATTATATTTTGATGCACTAAAAAATTGGAGGTATTTGCATGTGTTTTATATTTTGCAGTTTAGTCTTAGGAAAGAGGTCACAGTTCAAAAGGTACTGGACTTCACTGTGAGGTCATTTCTTGACATGTTCGATAATTGAAGCCCTTACTACTTGTTTCTAAGTAAATCAATCTCTCTTTGTAAAGAAATAAAAAGAATTGACTGTGATTTTACAAACTTTAAATGAAAAGAAAAAAGAAGAAGAGAGAAAATAGCTGCAGTTAGATTTTTCATTTCCTGTAAGCTTCAAAATAAAAGAATAAATCAAAGAGACGGGCAAATGCATTCCTGTGTTGATATCTTTATATTGAAATTCATGAAGTATACACAATGCATCCTACACTATTACAATTCCCACACGTTGATAATGTTTTTCCTGTTGGATGATAAAGCTACGTTTTGGCATTTAATAAACCAAACAGCAGTCTGACTGAGAAGCTCAGAGCAAAATATGAACATTAAAAACATAAAACGTCGTCGTGGATTAAACTGTAGCACGGCAGCAGGTAGGTAGGTACAAGTAGGCAACATTAGTTGTAGTTACAGAGTAGAAAAATCATAAACAAAAAGTCAATAATCCTGTCTTCATGTTTGTTATTTACAACCCAGTGCCTTTAGAGAGGCCTTCAGTCCTCTACTCTGGACCTTACCTCTGACATCACAAGTGGATTCCAGCCAATCAGATTCAACCTTCAAGTTTGATGCAATTTACAGCAACAGTTTTATTTAGACTGACTAATAGAGATGTTTCAGTTTGTCTCTCTTACAGTCTAATATGACGAGTAAAGTATGAATTAACTGGAATATATTTGAACCCCCTTTCTACTCAGCTGAAAATGAAAACACACACTCGCACGAGTAAGCACTTTTTATAACCCCCGATCCCCTCTGGACTGATTGACAACACATACAAGTTCGACCCCCAGCTGTGACCTCTGGTGACATCACTCTGACAGTGTGACTCTGGTGAAATTGATCCAAACGTTTGGTGCAGAGTGTTTTATGACTTTTCTGCCCTTACATGAACTCAGACGCCACTTTAATGTGTAACACCTGGTTTTTAAAAATGTATTTACATTTATCAAATGTTGACGTGGTTTCACTCCAATGGGCTTCACAAGAATTCAATGATCAATTATTTAAGACATTTTGGAAGCTTGTTCTCCGGTTATTCTGTTGCACTTCATTCCTCTCTCTACTATGGTTGAGTGCAGGCAACCGGAAAAAAAACATGACTTTATGTCATGTTGCTGGATCCTTCTTTAAGTGATGTGCACTTTGCCACGCAGACAGGAGGAGATGAAGCCAGACAGAAAGAATGCTGTTGTAGTCTGAGGCAGTCCGCTGACTTTAAGGCTAACAAAGGCTAGCAAAGAGAACCCTAATCATATGACAACAGAAACTGTTATGCTACATTACCTTCCTCATCATCTTAACTAAACCTAAGATCCAGCAAGTCAAGGCTTGAGCCTTCCCCCTACACTGTAAAAAAAGAGGACGTCGCCAATGGGATGCCATCAATTAGCTTGCAGGTTCTGAAGCCTTCAGTTCAGTATTTTGGACACCATCTTGTTTGTTTTGCTTTTGGTCAACCCTGTCTGCATCGTTGAAGGACGTACGTGGCTGCTTAAACCTGCAGGTGTTTCTAATAAAGTGGCCGCTGAGTGTTTGTTCAGTACCTGCCTTTTTAAGTAGTAAAAGTGTATTTCAGTGTGTATTTGTGCGTTTGTGGTAGTAAAGGAGCTCCCGAATGTCACAGTGGACTGGGAAAAGTTGACACAACACAAGGGTCTCCATAAAAAGTAACCCATGACCCTGGCAAAAGTCAAAGGTTGCAGAGAAACTGGCGCCAGGAGGGAGAAGGGGGGACTCAAGGTTTTTAAGGATGTGTTCAAGTGCAGCAGTAATTCTACTGTTGTGCATTTGTGTTTTCCATTTTTTCCTTCACCTACAAGTGTGTTTATGGTTTGTTACAAGCGTTGCACCACTCTGGGGTTCGACAGTGTCCTCCTAACATGCGTACACAGACTGCTCGACACATGCAGAGGTTTGTGCAGTTTGGAGCTTATTAAGTTTTTTGTGCTGAGGGATCCAAACCAAACAAACCTCAGGCATGTTTTCTGTGGGAAATTTGTAAATCACAACGGCTTTAATGCTTTCAGACCTCCTACTGTAAATGATTCTCTTCATATCCAATAGTTTCATCATCATCAACCTCTAGATCAAGGCTTTGTCAGCAAGCTTTTCTTTAGCATCATTCATATACACATTTTTGAACATTAAAGGAGACGACCAAGAATAATTCCCTTACATGCATGCACACACTCATAACCTTAGTGCTTTTTCTTTCCCTTGGACTTCCAAACGCTCTCGCCCTCTTTCCTCTATACACACATTTGAACGTTACTTCAATTATTTATGCATTCATTCACATTTTTACACTCTCACAGTCAACACAAAACAAGAAAACATGCACACGTACACACACGTATCCTCTTTACATAAGCACATTCATGTACAGACATAGAAAAAAAAAGGTATTGTTCAACGTAAATTAGAAAAAGCTCAGTTTTGAAAAGGCGTCTATTAGCTCTCGTACCTAAAACAAACATTGTACAGGGACTGGTCGGTTTGTGCCAGTAGTTTAGAGGGCAGCGCGCAGAAAAGTAAGGAAGGACGGAGTGTTTTCTTCTCTATCCCGTCAGGACAGACACAGTTCAGATGTCCTACCTTCCTTCTGCAGGGCTTTAACATCAGCAGTACAAAGACAGAGATAAATGAAGCTTCTTTTTTTTTTACGCTTTACTTTCTGTGACCAGTGGAAGCACATTGTTCCTCTGGGGGAAAGTGGTACCGTTGTACTTCCACTGTGGGTTTTTTTCAACCCCTTCTCATCAGCACAGGCCGCTGTAGTCATTGGGGTTGGAGAAGAGAAGAAATAAATTGCGCTGATTAGATCAGGGAAACATCAGGACTTTTTTAAGAAGACAAACACAGTCTGTAGTTATGGTCATCCTGGGATTTAACGGTCAGTGTTTGAGTTAAAGTCTTGGCCCCGCTGGGTTAGGTTAGACGTCCAGAGGTTTCAGTGTGAACTCCAGGTACGATCGGGGGTAAGACTGGACGACGGGGTTATCAGGTTAGGTGGTCTCCTTTCCCTGGGACCCGGTGACAGTCTTGATGGAGCTCAGCGTTCGGTTGAACCAAGTCTTCTTGGCGGCCTGCACTTCGTTCAGGGCCAGACCCAGGTGGTGCTCGAGATCCTGAGAAATAAAATAAGACGTGTGAATTGTCGTTATGGCAACCAAACAGTACAACAAAGGTGAAAAAAGTTAGCTAATATATCAGTCCATCAGAGATTTTACGTTTTTCATCTTCTGGTTGTTGTATGCCTGATTTTGTGGGAGCTGTCGAACTTTGTTGGCTTTTATTTAAAGTTTGAAACATTATAGATCAACTTAAAATGACTTGGACAATGCTCCAATAAAGACTAGGGTTAGGGTTAGGGTTAATCTATTTAGCAAGTTGTTTCTCTTCTAACATCACTTCCAGAGATGTCTGCGTCAAAATGCAAATTACAAAGTGTAAAAAATGTAAAGGATTAAAATTGCCAGAAAAAACTACTCTCACGCTGCATATCCCCATTTTAATGCAATACAACTGTGTTAAGAATAATTCACACATATGTTAGATTAAGGTGGTTCTGCTTGTTGGTGCTGTGCTGTGATGAAACCATTGATAAGAGTCCGGGGGGAACACTATCCCACTTCACAAACACTCTCTGAGATCAGTGCTGACTCACACTCTTAGTGCAGCCCCCTGCGGCCTCTGATTGTTCAATAGACTCGACACACTAACCAGGAAGTGGATCACAAACAGTATTCAACAGAGAACATACTCTCTGAAGTCTGGGCAACATTGCAGACCTCTGGGATGAATGTTTAGGATTTTAAGAAGTTAATGTGGTGACGTTACATATTGACGCCTTTGGAGAAATATGGTGATTGGTCAAATATACTACAAACTTGATGGAGACTGGCTACAATTACAAAGTAGTAAAAAAGTGAGGCTAACGGCCAAATTCCACCAGATGCGTGTTCGGTCCGTCTCCGCTCCGTTCGGGCAGCGGAGCTGATACGTTTCACTTTATTCAATGGGTGTGCTTCCACTGGGTCCGCTGCGCTGCGTCTCAGCTCCGTCTCAGCTCCGGCAGTCCGGAGCCCTCCGGAGCTGATACGCAAGACTTCTATTTTTGCCGGAAGCCGGAGCACGACGCATCAATTCAGCACAGAAAAGAACAAGCGGGACGGGAAGTCAGAGACCGATACAACATTAAAACATCCGGTTTATTTTCAGAATAAAAGGCTCCGTTTTGATGGTTCAGAAAAACGACTGTATGTGTTGTTTATGTGTTTATAAGGTTAATATAGAGTTTAATACCATGTACATCGTATTATCTCGTGCTGTCACGAGTTAATCTTTAAAATACCGCGAGAATTCCTTTGTCTCTGCACCCCAGCTGACCGGCTGTGCTCTGCGTGCCGGTGGGTATTGAAGGACGGCGGTGCACGGAGCCGTCACGCACCGGAGCGGACACGCAATGCACACGGATCTGGTGGAAATTCGGCGTAACTCGCTGAATCACAGCATGGCGGGGAAGTGCTTATAAATGGCAAAATGAACAGATGATGGCTCATGATATTCAAAGGCACAGCTATCTGTTTGTTTATTTCTGTTTATTTCAACATTTAAAAACAGCCCACACTTTATCATGACTGTTGTTTTGTAATTCTATTACACCTTAATGCTGTTAACCTGCAGTGTCATCCATCATTCAGTAATTTAGTCATGCTCACCAATAACACTCCAAATTGCTTTAACTAATCTCGTTAATAGCAACATGTTTGCTATGATTTCGAGCCTCTGCTGCTCCTCAAAGGTTGATACAGTCATGAGAGAAAAATACCATCACACACACACGCAGACACACACACACACACACACACACACACAGTCACTAGATGTAATGAAATGGGTGTCGCGTGAGCGCTCCTGAGCTGGTGGGGAGATTCGGTGCCTTGCTCAAGGGCACCTCGGCAGTGCTCAGGAAGTGGACTGGCACCTCTCCAGCTACCAGGCCAATTTCCTGACTTGGTCCGTGCCGGGACTTGAACCGGCGACCCTCCGGTTCCCAACCCAAGTCCCTAAAGACTGAGCTACTGCCGCCTCAATGTCCGAGACTTCTCAGACTTTATATAAAGACAACAGTGTTCTACTCTAAATGGATGTCTAAGCAGCAGTTAATGTGTCACTACAACAAAGCCAAGTACATAAGACTCATTATGACTCAAGGTCTGGCATCTTCATTAGATAGATGTAGATGACCTGTGATGGAAGCAGAGCTAGCATTTTTCAATGCATATTAATCAGTCAAGGGACCATTCATGATTTGCTAAAGCTGCATCGGCTGGGAAAAAAAAAAAGTGATGAGAAATCTGTGTACAGTTTGTTTAAGGTCAAGACTTTGTCAGTGTACCTGGATTTTGCACTCAGCCTCCACCAGCTGCAGTTTGGTCTGGGCTAGTTCCAGCTCCATCTCCCTCAGCTGGTTCTTCAAACCCTCCTTCTCCTCATCCGTCTCCTCCGCCCCCCCAGCGGGCGCCGAGGTCACAGCGGCCCGCACACGACCCTCTTTGTTGAAAAGACTGCTGCACTTCTCACATCCCTCCACTTTTGACTAGAATGGATGAAAGAGGAGAGGGAGAAAATGTAAGTGGAAAAATGGGTGATAATTGATTTTTGCACATAAGCAAAGAGACCTCAGGTCAAATAGATGACAGCAGATGACCCGTACTGATATCCTTCTAAATAACTACCCACCTTCTTAACTAAGCTCTTATTCAGTCACAGCGAGGAACAGTTAATGACTTTCTCTAAAGAAAGTGGAAGACATTTGCAAGGGCAAGGAGGTGTCATTGAAAGGAAAAACTCATTTCCTGCCCTTGATGTAATAATTTACAGTTCATAACTTAGAGATAGTAAAGAGCATTTTTGGTCTTCTAATCACTCAAAGCACTTTCACACTGCACGTTACATTCACACCACAATCACACACTAATGGCAGAGGATGTGCTCACCTGTCCATCAGTGCTATCACATTCACAATCACACACCGCTGTCTATGCAGCCAGAGCACTTTGGGGATCAGTGTCTTGCCTAAGAACAATACGGCATGAAATATTAAAGGAGTTAACTGATTTACTGATATCGAAGTTAGCATCTTTGTTATTTAACAGAGTCACATTTTTGATTATCTGTGCCCACCTCAAAGGCACAAACAAGAAGATTACATTCAAAGCACAATTTCTCCAAGACACCACTCAGACTCTGAAGAGGAACAATGTGCAAGGCAGATGTAAAAACAACTCTTTTGTTCTAGAACTCCAGGAAAGTAAATCAAAGCGTCTGATCATTTTGAGGCAGCTTTGCAGGCACCTTGACTTTCCTTTGCTGAAGCTATTTTAGAACCTTTTCACTAAAAATAAAACAAAGACCAAGAATAAAAAGTCACGAGCAGAAGATGACAACAGTAAATGTGTGTCTAAGCTAAATGCAAAGATCTCCAGTTATGTCGTTCTGAATGTGCCCCTTCTTTTGCAGAGAGGATCTTTTTTACATTTCGAGAGTCGACGGTGTTCCATTAAGCTACTGAAGCGTTGCAGCTCATTAGTGTTGAAAACAAGCCATCTATTCTTCCCCTCTTCTGCTGGCTTTAGTCAAAGAGGTTGTTTTTTTGGGTGCCCTAATATGTGAAGAGCTATTACTGGAGACAGACCGGGCTGCTAAACAACATCCTATTCAGGTACTTTTACTAGGCTGAGCCCATTGAGAGTACTGTTGTGACATCGTCTGCAGCTCCCAGCCACAGTTGTGTCCCTTTGCAACGTTTGACTAGTTTGTTCCTTGAAATAAATATTTCATTAAAAGATTACATTTCATTTGTAATAAATCTGTCAAAGCTGAGTAGTAATAATACAAAACATTTCTGTACTCGTCACTGCAGAGTGGACGAGAGCGTTTACGAAGCAGCCCAGAGCTCGAGCTGACATTGTTTCAGTCGTCAATTTGGATGAAGTTTGAGCCAGTAAGTATGTCAGTATATTATTACAACAACTTTAATTATGACTTTTTTTAACGTACAATTTCATATATCATATTACTCACTGCATTCACAGTTTCTCCACATCAATTATAATTGCTCTGCTGACAGTTATTGCATCAGCTGCACCATTATTAAAGAATTAATGAAAGAGAAAACCCACAAGAACCCAAAAATGATAGTCATGTAGACATGTTCCTCCACAGCACGCACGCACGCATGCACACTTACACACTTACACACACACACAGAAGCCCTACTACATCTTTTACACGACTTGTCCTTGGTGCAGTAAACCTTTTGTGTGTCCTTTAGTGAGTCCTTGGGCAGCCCTGACTGAGTTCTCTGCCAAAATGGCCGATCTCCCAGCTACAGTCTAAACAAACAGTTCATGAGCCAAGAGCACAAGTGCTGGAAGTCAGACGCCTGGCTCCAACTCATCAAACTAACTCTTCATTCTTCTTGAAAATCTTAAGTCGGGACGATGACACGACACCAGAGTTTCAGGTGGTGAGAGATGAAAACTGTTGTTTGAGGATCATTTCTTGTAATGTAATCACCGCTCTAATATGACTGTGTGTGTTCAGAATGAATGGTAACACGCACAAGAAACAGAATATCCTCCAACACTTGATTACTGGTTGAGGGAATAATCCAGAATCCTTAGAGCTGTAGCTTTATTAACAATTACGTAGAGACACTCCCATTTATGTTCATACATTTGATGCTGACAGAGCAGCTCTGTAAAAAGGCTTCTCGTGAATCTACAGCAGGTTTTTGAAGGTTTGTGTGTGAAGCTCACCCTGATCTTGTCCAGTTCTCCTCGGTTGGCCGTCTGTTGTTTCTCCAGTCGTTCGCTCAGCTGGGAGCAGATCTAGAAGAAGCAGAGGAGGAGAAGGTTATTCAAACGGTTTGTCCACTCGCAGTGATTTAGAACTGATGTCAGTTTTATCAGTGATTAACCCAGAGTGTTTTTGAGTTTCTACTGAGCACATTTAACAAGACACACAATAACACGGAGCTTCAACGTGTTCGTCAAACTAACTGTAAGGAGTGATTAGCTGCTTGTACACCGACTGAATTGCACACTGAGGCCTCTTTATGATGCTACGGCAATCCAGGCCATCAGAAAAAACAACATTTTCCATTTGTTTATTTGAAATGCCTGTTACCTCAGCTGGTGTGTCAGTGTCAGCATTTGTTGACATTTTCCCTCGTAAAATTTGAAGTTTGAAGGTGACAATTATATTTTGTCAAAGAATTTTTCAAGTGCATGTTCAGTGACAGGATCAGAAAATGAATAAGAAGTACAACTTGGGGTTCCTTTTAGTTACACCAAAAAATTAAGATCACATTATGGCTTTAAAGAGGACATATTACCCCCCTTTTCCACCTTTTCAAACAGTCCCCTGTGGTCTAAATGAAACATCTGTGCTGTGCTTTGGTCAAAATATAACATGAATCAAGCACCAGAGGAGGTTTGTGACCCTGTAGAAACCAGCTCTTTCAGAACGCTCCGTTTTGGTGTGTGTGTCTCTTTAAATGCAATGAGCCCCCCCTGAGTTTTCCCAGTAGACATCACTCCTTCGCTAACGAGAATAAAAATGGTGGACAAGTGCAAAAGTTTTGCTCTAGGCTGGGGGTGGAGTCCATGGGTGGAGATACCAGGGGAGGGGAGGGGATTGTTTTTACCAGAATCCCACTGTGACATCACAAGGACAGCACATTTGAAACGGACCATTTTTTTCTGTGTTGTAAGAATAATGCCGACCACATGCAAAGGACTGGATGGATTTATTTCACATTTTGTGGGTTGGTAGACACTCAGGTTACCCAAATAAATGTTCAAAAACACTGTGAAAGTGGATTTTTCATAATATGTCCCCTTTAAATGAAGAGGTTATCAAGGAATAAGATGTCACAACAGTAGAGGATTTTATAAAAGGATTTTTCGGAACTACAGGAGCAGTGTATAAGACGAAAATATATGTTTGTGTGTTTCTATTATATACTGCTCCATACTCTAAGTAACATAGTTTCTAGCACATGAATACATAACTGTAATAAAACAGCTGCAGCTCTCAGTCACCCTCTATTAACCTTCTGCACAACACGCTTGTTCTTCTTAAAACTGAGCCAGGATGTAATAAGGTTAAATATAAAACCAGATCTGTTTTCTTTTTGTTGGAGGGCGTTCCACTAAGTGAGACAAGTTCTTTAATGTTTGTTTTTAATCTGCCTCCTCTTACCACGCCAATGTGCACAACCTTGTTGCTCTCGTCCACCTCTGTTTGTGCTACTTAGTAAATCAGTCTCGCTGGCAGTCTTCATCCTCTTACTCTTACTGTTAAGTCCATTAGTGATGTCATAAGGTGCTGTTTTTCCAGCGGGGCTAACAGGATGTAAACACACAGAGTATGACATGTGCATCCTGCCATATATACACAATCTCTTTCTGTTCTCCTGCAGTAGTACACCTTTAGAGCTCCAAACATGCTGACAGACACACACACACACACACCCACACACTTGTGCTCTAGCTTGCCGATGAACAGAGCGATCAATGTGACATGAGTCATCCTAACAGGAACATCGGGTCATCCCACCTCTCTGCAGACACACTCTGTAGCTCTCTATCAGCTTTCTGCATATCTCTGATTCCCTGTTGCATTTACTGTACATCTCCTCCTCCTCCTGAAGAGATCAATCTATACATCTATCTGTGTATCTTTAGCCAGGCAGATATGCATCTTCCCCTCCTACATGTCTTTTATCTTTTCCTCACATCATCCTCTCCTTCATTTACTCTCGACTACTGTTACAAAAGCTTTAACTTGTTGTTTATGGACTAATCTGGCTTCAATCTGTTTTTATTTAACTTCACATTTTACTTTAATATTGCCAAAGGCCTGAGAGGGATAAGGTGAAGGGGACAGTGAGTTCTGCTGGGATTTCAAGCCTATGTAAGAAGTCAGTCTCCAGTGAGGAATCGTTATAGCTGGACCATCTGTAAGCAAACTGTCAATCATTATATTGCTCCTTTAAACTCCTGATAGATGTTGTCTGCGTTCTTTCCTTTTTTTTCACACTATTCATTTCCATAAACATTTGGCAAAAACATTTTTTTCATATTGCACAAGAACATTTGTATGGATAAAAAGCAAAATCAACAAATCCTCCTGAATTCTGCGTTTCTTCCCACTCGCTTGAGTGACGTAACAAACGTAAACCCACATGACTGCTTAGCTGAACCTTGTTGCATAAATCAGAGCTACGCTTTAATGTCTTACTTTCCATACAGCATGAGCAATATGGCCAATGTGCTAGCGAGATTTGCAGTAAAGGCTACGTTTTCGGAAACCGGCTGAGGAAAACCTGCCATTCTCACATTTTAAATTATTTAGGACATTTCAAAGCCAGCTAAAAATTTGCTAGACCATTGTTTGGAAAAAAACACCCTAGCCAAGAAAAAAGGCGTCTGAATGTTTCTGACAGTTCAGGCATGAGACCCATGGGCTATTTTTACTCTTCATGTTTCCATTTCCTTTCTATGAATATCTTAGTCTTATTTCTTCTAGACAGTTTGGTGCAATAATTCATCAGACTATTGCGACTTTGCTGTCTCTGGAAATCATTGTGTGCTTGCTCAACAATGTATGTCTGCAGTATATTTACAGTGGAAAATAGCAGAGTTTGGTTGCAATCCAAAAATGTTCAGAATAATTTGGTGTCCAGGGTGAAACGTTTCTAAAACTGTAAGATATAAAATGAATCCAATGCTAACAAGGCCTAAGAGACATGTCGCTGTAGCTGGCAAGTACCGGCCCGCCTGAGTGCATCTCTACTGCCTCCACTCGTACAGCAGATATTCCTCTACAGCACTCGACACCGCTTTTAGCTTCCACTCTAACAGACGGTTCTCTGTCCTCGTGAGCTGGAGGGGCAATTAGCACACAAAGCTATCTTGGCTCTAATCCAATAAAAAAATAACTTGGCATTCAGAGTGACTGGAATATGGAGATGGTATTTGAAGAATCATCAGAGTTATCTGGGTTGGAAAACAACGCAGGTTATTTCGGGGCATTCCTCGACTTGTCAATCCCACAGGCTTCAATTGTGCTGTCCTCCCTCCCTCTCCTCCACTGTTTGTTTTCTCCCTCTCTCTCTCCGTCTATCACCCCCTTCTTCCTGTCACAAAAAGAAACTATTTTTGTCAAAGCCCCCATTTTCACACTGAGCACTGCTCAGCACAGTTCTCCACTGCATTCTGACAATTTGAAGGCTGCTTTCATCCAAAACACAAATGCGCAAACACACTCTGAACCATCGGCTCCGCTCGCCTTCATGATAGCTTTTTATCTGTTTCATATCGGCTGTCAATTTCTCTCTGCTGTCAGTATTTTTAGACTCAGGTGAAGCTAAGATCTGTTTCTAAATCAGTCCTTTTGCTATTTCTGTTGGCCCCCACGGGGAGACATAGGTGCTGGATTGTTACATAATGCCTCTGCCCTGATGGTAATAATACTTGATCTGGAGAGGTTTATATTTAAGCATTAAGTGACAGGATGAGATCTGAGGGGATGAAAATCGCCGTAAGAAGAATTCAGAGAGACGGGAACTCAAAAATATGCTCTCAAGCTCAGCCATCACGAGCTCGGAGTTCAGTTCAGGGACGGTAAATAAAATTAAAATGAGATGTTTCTGCTTCACAAACTTGATGACTGGTGAAATCAGATTGCTCTAATATTATCTTCCAACAATTATGGCTACCCTTGCCTCAGTTATGACTTGTTCCAAGCTTAGATTTTAAAAGAAGAGCCAAATAAGGAGAGCGGAGGGAAGGACAGAGAAGTTCAACAAAGAAGCTAAAAGACTCGCTCTTTAAATGTACAGAGTTCATGATAAGGAAAGTTAAATACACATGAACACACATTGTTTTCCCTTTATTATTTATTAAGCCTTCATTATTTGTGATTCATTTTTCAGCCGTGCAAAACTGAATCCAGCAGGACAATAGTGAAACTAGACTAAACTATGTATTCACTAATTCACCTGTACATCAATCTATGCAATATCTCCACTGTGCAATCCTGTTCACTTGTTCTACATAATGCTTCTATTTCTTATACTATACTATACTGGCGGCAGTAGCTCAGTCCGTAGGGACTTGGGTTGGGAACCGGAGGGTCGCTGGTTCAAGTCCCGATGCGGACCAAAATAAGGAATTTGGTCTGGCAAGGCACCGAACCCCCACCAGCTCAGGGGGCGCCTCCTGTGGGGCTGCCACCGCACTCTGACATCTCTCCATTAATGCATGTCCACAGGTCGTGTTTGTGCATGCGTGTGATTCAGGCCTGTGTGTGTGAGAAGCATGTCTCTCAATAACAAAGTGCGAACTCTTTGATTAATAAAGTATATAAATTAAATAAACACATACCGTAAAACTTCTAATCAAAGCCCATCCCAGTTTAAGGCCTTTTACTAGCCTGGTGTAGCTGCAGGTTTTAACAAATAAAAGGCGCTCTGAGTTTGAAGTTGAAATAGCGTGTGGATGAAAAATAAAGAGAACACGACACAAAAAAAGACAAAATCTGAAGAAAGACAGAAAAATGCTGCTTCACCAACAGGCCTTCAAGTTTGCATATTGACTTACAAAGTACCATCAAGGAGTGATTTATTATTTAATTTCCTCATGTTGTCCATAAATACTCTTTCTGGTGTAAATGTACACTTTTATTGTCTTTAACCGTCTTTGCTGTTTGGTTTAAAAATAATTTAGAGCCTGTCTCATTTGGATGCGTGTCCCAAATAACAGCAGGGTCGTTTCATAGACTGAAGTCAATAACAGCCTGAGGGGTTAATCTAACGATAACACCTGATTGGCCATGATAAAATACACAAGATATATAAAGGGAGAAGTGGTTTTAAATATTTACTCAATATTTATTTTGTGTTCTGTATGAATGAATTCATCTCAAACAATATGAGCTGATACTTTTGGGCAGCGAGTTCTTTTTCTCTACAAACGTGGACCTTAAAGAAAGACTGAACCTTTGTGATTGATCATCAGTAACAACCTCCTGGTACTCCCCTTTCCCTGTTTGATATTCTCTTTCATATTTAACTAGCACAGCATCATCTTATCTTCTTCCAGATCAATGAGCAGCTTTCTGAGCATCTTCTTGTCATTTGAAAGTGTCTGATAAATTCAAACCTGAGCTTCACGTAGGAAAAGACTGAAACTCTTGACACAAGAAGTGTCAGCTAACTTTCCTTCTGCATGAAATAATCTGTGGCTGAACTCAGCTGCCAGCCTTTCAACCCAAACTACAAGGTGTGATTGGTCTACATCTTTTGTAGTCTCTTTAGAGCGGCTTCCAGCAGGCTATAAGATTGATTGAAGGATGTTATTAATTATCTTTAAGGCTTATATTGGCCCTGCTCCTCGCTATAATTCAGACCTTACAGCTCAACATGGAATGGTAACTAGCTTGAGACATTCTAGAGAGCTTGCTATTTGAGGGTCCCAATACAGAGGACACAAGGTTAACAGACTCACTATCCCTATTAGGTTTTCTACCCCTTTATCCATGATATCTGTATTTTATTAGGTAAATTAGCAGAATTGTCTTTTGAGACTTTGTTTATGATCTTCTGCTTTCACAACAATGAACTCAGTTATTTTAATGGAATTGTTGTAACACAGCACAAACATGATTTTGGAGAATAACCAAAAGGTTGAAAATACAACAGAAAAACTAGAATCACAAGCTCACGTTGTCTCCACAAACTAGTGACAGAGCATTTAACATTCATCTGTGCGTTTCAGAATGACAAAGGAAAGGGGGGATTTTTATAGATAAGATGACATAAACCAAAAAACAAAAGCACAAGTACTGTGACAGTCTGCCACAGTTGAAAGTTTCACTTCTCTAAAATGTGCTTGTGAGGAAGAGCCACACTTCACAGATATCATCTACACAGGGTGAAAGTAGGGTACATGCAAACTGGGAGGAACAAACCCTCTTAGGAGATGATTTTTGGTGATATCTATCCAACAAATTCAGTACATACCTGCTTATATTCTCCAATGATGGAGCCGTTCTTCTTTATCTCTGATTCAGACTTATCGAGCTCTCGTCTGCACATCTCCTTCAGCTGCGGAAAAACACAAACACACACATAGTTACCGTCAGGATGTTACAGGGCACATACCAAGGACAGCAGCAGAGGCCCCGGAGACTGTGTGACTGCCATGACATGTAAAGAAGACAGAGAGGGGTATTGGCAGACCTGAAGCTCAGGGCAAAGTCACGCTCTCCTCACGACCTCTATGCTAGCACATAAATCACTCACAGCTACAGCTACATACTCAACAAGACAAGGAGACATTTGGAGGACAGCATTGAACACACATGGGAACAGAGGATTCTTCACTGAACCCCAGATATCAACATCAAAGATGACGAGCTGACATCCCTTCACATTTGAGGTTTGAATGTGGAGAGTACAAGAAGTGACAGAAATGAGAGAGGAAGCCTTGAAAATGTTCAGACTTTATGTTCTGTTTAGATCCTGCTTTACATGGACGTAGAAAACGATATGCTATGCTCTTTTAAAAAACACAGATGGAGAAAAGACAGAATAATTATAGAGTAGTCTGGAGACATGCTGTATGTACAAAGGTGAATGAACAGAGGAAGAGACTTCAGGGGATTAGTTTAAACTTTTTTCTAAACATTGATCCGTCTGTAAACGTTAAGTGGGCAGTAATACCCTAAAGACTGAAGGAGGTACCGGGCTAAATCAATCACTGTCAGTCTGTTTTGTTAAGATTTGTTCTTTGTACCTTGGTAAAGTGAAAATAGAGTTAACTCTTACTCTGATTTCCGAGCTCAGGCCAGTAGCCAGGATAAGAATTGTTAGAAATCAAGCTTTGAAACAGTTAAACCAACTCAAGACAAGCAGACATGTAAGGAGCCCAGATATCTTGCTCCACAGAAAAAAAAAAAAGGTAATTTTTTTAACCCAGTGTACCTAAAGCTGGAGAACTTGTTTGTGCTGCAGCGTTTGGTTTGATAGAAAAGCTGCAGCCTCTTGGCACTGACCATAAGATAGACCGCTCAGTCACAGCCTGTCACATTAATATTGCAAACTTCCTCCTAATCTCCCTCTTGACCCACAGAGGCGAGATTTAAGACGCGTTTTTTTCACAATAATTCTACAAATGTTTCCTTCACCTGAGAATTTGTGATGCTATAGCGGTGAGTCGTTCTGCTATCTGTTATCCTGCGGGGCCACAGGAGATTTGAAGAACAGCAGGACTGATGACTAAAATAAAGACATCAGGTTGAAAAGTAGCTCTGACCTGTGCAGACTCTTCCTCCAGTCGTCTCTTCTCGTCCTCGGAGTCCACCAGCTTCTGTTTGGTCAGCAGTAACTCTTTATTCAGGGCGTCTGCCTTCTCCTCAGCCTGAATCACACACACACACAAACACACACACACACCAAATAACCCAATATTTGTGAGGTCATTGAAAGTAAGTCTTGCGCTACATTCTGCTTAAGTTTCCTTTCTATCTTTCTTTGTCCAAAGCCAGTCTTGTAACTAATGACTGTGACTGTTTTGCTGTATAAATATAGGTTCTTCAAAAATAAAGGTTTTTGCTTCATGCTTGTTTTGTTGCTTTGACTCACGCTGTGTCAGCTCTTGCACAATTATTGCCACATGAACAACCACCCTGCTTAAAGCAGCGACCATTAAACATTTTTATGAACATCTATACAAACAAACTCACAGAATTACATACACATAATCCCCTTGTTGTCTTACGTTGTCAAGGTCTTTGCGCAGGGCTATCTTGCTGCTGACGAGTTCATGTGCCAGGTCGTCATTTTCCTGCTCCAGACGCATGTTAGCCTCCTGCAATCGACGGTTCTCCCGCTGGAAGGAGGAAGAGAGAAATTTAGAAAGAGGAGGAGAATAGGAGGAAGACAGCAGGAACAGGAAATGTATACAATTAAGACAAAGAGAAAAAGATCATACGAGTAAGAGAGTAGGACAGAGAAAAGAAAAGGCCGCATGAAGTGAAGGAAGTGTGAGAGCATGAAAGAGGAAGGAAAGTGAAAAGATAACAGAGAAAGAGTTAATCATGAATGTGAAAGCACGTCTTCTTCTCTGGCTGAGCAGTTTATTGAGTAATACAGCCACATAGAGACTGAGAGTATGCGGGTGTAAAAGTTAACTCTGATCAGGTGAGAGTGTAATTACACAGTCAGAGTTGCTGTAATGTTTAACAGAACATAACCTGTTAACAGCAACAGACGTCTGTAGCAATGAGTGGACGGCTGTGTTCGATCCCCCGGCTCCTGCAGCCACATGTCTGATGTGTTCTTGAGCAAGACACTTCGCCTCAAGTTGCTCTCGCTGCTTTGTGAGCGGCGTATAAATGTGTATGAAGTGATTAGTTTATACTAGGGATGTAACGATTCACTCAACTCACGATACGATTCTCTCACGGTTTATTTTGAGAGAATCGGGAGGTGATTGGAGCTTCTCATTGTGGTGTCGATTAAATGCTGCATCATGTTGGTTGTGCTATTTGTGTAGTTCTCTGTCTTGTTGCAATATTTGCACAGTTTTTGTCTCGTCTGTTATCTTCTCACCTCTTTCATTTTCTGTCTTGGGGAAGCAGAAATGCTTCCACTGCCATGATAACGCCTGCTTATTACAACCAACCGCCTCTGCTCTACAGCTGCTGACACTCACGATATTACTGCGATTCATTTTTCAGACCGATTCGAACCTTGACACCTTTGAATCGATTTTTAACTGCCTCACGATTAATCTTTACATCCCTAAGTTATACTGACGGTCACTGCCATCAGGGTGTGAATGGGTAGGTGTGACTATTCAAGTCCATTCAACATTTACATCAAACATCTTCCCGTGAGATTACAAGATGAAGAGGATAAGATATAAAAAGGAAAACTTGGCAGCCTCACATTAGGATCATTTAGTAATTTTACCAACTGTCCTGCTTGGTGACCTTATAAAAGGCCCGTTCCATTTAGAGTACACACTTTTCATTAAAATAAGCACACTCACTTTTTAATCTGTCAAAATGAGTCTTTGTCTGCTGAATGAAAAGTCACGTTTAATGCTCTAATGTTCGCTATAATAGGATAAACTGAACGGACTCTAATGCAAACTGACCGGCATGTTAGAAACTAAATAGTTGAAAGCATTTAAATGTAGTCCAAAGTACAAAACTGTAAAAGAGATCATCTAAACATGTTTCACTATCTGAGAATAATGCAAACCAAAATCTGACTGCAGTCTTCCACATCCACTTGTCTTTCAATAAATGGCGACTGCATGAAAATTCTCCAGTAATAAAATATAAGAACATCTCGAAGTACTTCATCTGTAAAGACTGTATTTGCTCGTCAGGAGACTTTAAAACCGCGAACAGAGAAGAAGCCCGGTCACTGTAATTGATGATCTTGTACACCGTACGCCACCACCCCGTTACCCTTGAGATAACTTATGGCATGTACAATTAATGGCTTTTTTGGAGCCATGTAGTTTTTCTTTTACAAACAAGGACTGTCGAGGTCTGTAATAAAAATAAATCTGCTCTGTGGGAAATCTGTCAGAGTTTGGAGGCTATTATTCTGCTGTGTAAGAGTAACACAGAGTACACCTAGGAGTCACTGAGTGGTGAGATCATTACAATACAGATATTATCAGTACGAAGAAACAGTTCACCTATTTACAATAAATACAAAACTGATGTTATGCCTTTATTTGTTGGTCTACTTTGTGAAGCACAACAACAACAACAGGGATGTTCTTGGTTTAAGAACCAAAGAAGGGTACGGTTGATTTTAAAAAGGAGATATGATTTAACAAAGAGTTTATAAACATGTCAAGAGAGAGGTCATTTACTTCATAAAGCATGACGTGTGTCTGTGAAGACTGTGTGCTCATGAGTACCTCGTATCTCTCGATGGGGGGCCTCCTGTTGTTCCTGCTGCTCCCTTATCGTGTGGTACTCCTTCTCAAATTTCTTCAGCTTCTTCTGGCTGATCTGCTGGGCAAAGAGAGCACACAAAAAAACTAATGTTACACATATGGAGAATAACACTAACAATTACAAACGTGATGAAAGACAAAATAAACTAGTATAATATGTGGCTGGTGCAATGAAGGTATCTGCCAGAGAGAGAGAGTCTTTCCAATCCTTTTGTAAACAAGGACACATGATTTATAAGCTTTGCTGGCCCTTTACAGTTCTTTAGTTTAGTCCAGCGTTAGAATGAAATTAAGAGGAACATTAGAAAAGATTACAGGCCCAGTCTGCTCCTGTTTATTTCTGCCTGACAGGGAGGTTCAGCTGGGAAATGAATGCCGAGCGTAACTTCTGTCACATGTATTTATTGAGTTCTAAGATTTATTGTAAAATGTAAAGCTGATGTTACGCGCCGATCCACCATGACAGCATTTAGTTATCAGCTTGTTAAAAAAAGAAAGTAGATCAAAAAAGGGAGCTGAGTTGTCCCTGAAAGCATCATGAGTATGTCAGTGAACTCTGAGTGCTGATGAAGTAACACTGGAATACAATAATGGATATAATGGTTTTAATCCATTACACACTTCAGCAGCTTACATGTCTGTTACTTTTATTCTGAAAGAAACAAACTGAACATTTGGTACACAGGTTCAGTGTTTGTAGCCCAACACAACCCGAGCAGTGTTTCATTTAAAACCGACACACTTACAGTCTCATGCATGCCTACATTTACAGCTCACACACACACGTGGCTTTTAGTTAATGTCATCAACAGGCCCTTCACTACCCTGTTGGCCTTACACTGCACTTTTCAAAGAAACAGCCGCCATGAAATGAACACTGTGTGCCCGTTTCTCTGCATGAAGAGAGACCAGCACTGTGTCGCACTAAGACTTGTTTGTCCATTCTGGGGATTTAAACAGAATCTGGTTACGGCTGCAACATCAATGTGTCGTCTTTGCGTGCATTGTCGCATGTGCTTGTTATAATCTGAGGACATTCACTGATTACCAAATAGTGGCTGAAATGTTGAAGATTTGAGCTTAAACGTGAATACACTTTTTTATTTAGATATGACTGAAAACAACAAAAGCTTCTTTCTTAAACACATACGTTTGTTCATAAATGTCTAATATGTTTATTCACTGTCAACCAATTCCAGTGTAGACACTTTTTGCTAAGCTGTGATGCTCTGATATTTGCTGCTAACAGTGCTGAGAGTATTGTAAACTATGGAGTTGTAATGCCCTCTATTGGACAAACGAGGTAATGACACCATTACTAAATCAACCCAAGCATTGTTCACGTGTTTTACGTTTACCCAACGTTTAAAATGAGCTCCTAGTGGAGGCATACATGCATCAACAAATAGGCCTGATAATATCAGCTGACAGATATACCATATATAGATATGGCGGGCTCTACCTAATGGCTTTACCTAATGAGGTTGGCAGAACTGGGACAGCATGGACTTGTCCTGTTCTAAGTGCGTCTCTGCCTGTGTGTGTTTTGTGTGCTCCCTAAAGTGTATTGGGTTGCACTTTCACTTTAAGTGGGAGCTAGGGAGGTCAAGAGGTCATTCAGGGCAGGTGTTGCCTCATGCTTCTCCTTTTCTGTCGTGCTTTATTCATTCCTGCTTTCTCTCACAGCCATGACAGACAGCTGGAGCTGGGTCTCCAGAAGTTACAACTCAAGAGTGGCGTTCAGAAACAAACAGCGACCAGAGCTCTCTCAAGTACAGTCCTCATTTTAACACATCAAATATTTCTCATCTTACAAGTCTTGGATCAATTATAAATAAGTGAAACGTCTGTGAAGTGGCATCAGTATTGTGTTTTTCTTTTAGAGACTGAAGGGAAGAATATTGTAAGACATCATGCTCTCTCTGTTTCAGCTCATCTGAACCAAAGAAAAATACGAAAAAGAGAATGTATTGCCATTGTTAATGGTAAATGGACTTGAGCTTGTGTAGCTTCTAATCTTCTGACCACTCAAAGTGTAGGTTACACCTAACCATTCACACTGATGGCAGAGGCTGCTGTGTGAATTGTCCATCAGTATTAACTAATACATTCATACACCAACGATGACGCAGCGGGATCAACTTGGGGATTAGTGTCTTGCCTGCAGGAGCTGAACCCTTGACCGTCCGGTTTAGAGACAACCCACTCTACCACTGAGCCACAGCTTGCACTTACTGAATACTTGTGCACTAGATAGAAATGTATGACGTATAATCTAGACACAAAGACATGGGGATTAATACAAACTGGTTAACAAAAGAACCCTGCACACAGTCATTATATTTATTGAAATTAAAAGGGCAATTTGCATATATTAGCTTTAGGAGTCAAAAGGATGACATCACTATCAGTGTATTGTAGTTAAAAAGAAATTCACCATCTTACTGAATAGTAAAAAATCTTTGTCTTCCATCAGACTCACAACAATCCTGTCTGCCTCTACCGGTTCATTTGTATTACACAATAGGGATGGAGTCAACGATTCAAAGGGTCAAAGACCAGTATGTTGGATCTTAGCCACTGGTTTATAAATCAAATCTATTACGAAAACATGTAATAAAAATAATCCACAATCTAAATCCTGTTTAAAAAAGGCACTAAGAGATTTCGGACAGTGACTTTATACCTTGGCAAAAAAAAAGTTAGAGCACGTGGAACTCAAAGAGATTTGCGCTCCAATCAGAAGTCAGTATCATCAGTCAATGAGGGCACCAGTAATCTGGTCTGTTAATCCCCCTATAGTGGCATCCAAGCTTCAGATTAGCTTACCTTCACTCAGATTTAATTCCCAGATCCAACACCACGGTTCTCACTGAGGTCGATTTGTCTAATGACTTCTTAGAATGACTTTCTCTTGCCAAATAATGTGCTAGAAATGATATTATGCAGTAAATAGAGGGCAAACGCTTCTAAGAGACTGCATGAGGGGGTTTTATTCAAATGGGTCATAGAAAGCCTAAAACCACAAAAATAGCTCTGGATAATAATCACGTAGAGCATACAGAGAGGTGAAAGCAGCACAAATTAAAGACAGTGCTTTAGAAGTTGTTCAGTATCCTATTTAAGAGCCCTAGTAAAGAAAAACTCAAGATCTTTGCTCAGAGCTGAGTCCTCTAAGATGAGTACTAAAACAAGTCCCCTAGCCTCTGATTAAGTTGCACCAGATTTTCTCCACGCTGTAGAAGTTCATTGTGCGCCTCTCTCTGCTACACACCTGTCTGACCAGGAGCCAAAAGGCTTAAATCTTATTCTGTGTTGGCTCCTTTGAAAAGTTTGTTCTAATAAATGTCCTTGCCCAAAGTTACTTTCAAAGGCGGACATTACAAACTAGGCCAGGTTGATCGAAACAGGCCAGGACACAGGTGTGAGTGTTTGTGAGTGTTTGTGTGTGCGCTTATGAGACAGAGATAAAAAGAGAGGCCGTGTGTGAGGTCTTCATATCTATTAAATTGGATTCAAAGTTCAATAGTGACCCCTAGTGGTATAAATGTAGCACTGCAGGGAGGCAGGAGCAACTACTAAATCATTAACTTGTTGTATAAGCAGACTAAAATGTTTTCTAGAGTTTTCTGTGTCTCATATTAGAAACCGAGACTTGTTTGAGGTTTTCTGAACACTTTGAAGACCATTACTTTTTTCAATAGAATTAGGGACTTGCATAAATGTTTTATGTGTACTCTGAAATCAAGGTTACTCACAGTCTTTATATCATCCTTCACTTTAAACTCACCTTCATGCTACAGGCCAGCTCCATCAGTTTCTTTGCATTTTCCTCAGAACGATACCTCTTCGGAACCGGGACACGAAAGAACTTGAGAGCACCCTCAAAGTCTGTTTGGATCAAATCGTCTTTTGATGTCTGAAGAAAAGGAGGACGGGAACACAAAAGTATCTTAGCCACACAAGTCTTTTACAAGTCAAAGATGGCTGCTGGGCTCAGATTTATTGCCAAGATAATTTATAACTGAGAGAATTTCTTTTCATTTTTACACGTTTTTGAGAATGAAACAAGCTTAAATAGTTTTTAGGCAAAAATTGACCTTCCATAAAAAAGGTTGCATTTCAGCACCAAACAGTGGGGTTGTGTGTGTGTGTGTGTGTGTGTGTGTGTGACGTGTGTATGTGTTATTACTCAATATTCACATTTGACTGGGACAGCTTACCTTCAGAAGTGCCAAAGCCACATTGAAGATCACACTGATGCCCTAAAAATACAAAACATTTCAGCAATTTGAGGAACTAGTAAGTCAAAAGAAAATGTCCGTGCATTAACACTGCAAACAGTGAAGAGTGAGCGTGTTACGACTCACTATTAAATACATTTCACCGATGGAAACATTTCTCCATAATTAAAAACAAAGAGAAACACATTTGAACTACATCGAGTACACAACAAGAAGACTTAATATTGTAGTTCTGCACCAGCTGCTAACAGGATTTCTTACATTTCCTTTTCCATCACTGTCAGACTTTAGAGAAGGGACTGAAGAGGTGAAATCTAAAGTTATCGGCACGTGTTTGGGATTTGGCTGGCCTACTTAAAGCTGGGCAGAGACACTCCAGTTGTCTTTGCCTGGACCACCAGGCAGAAAGGTGAATCTTCACTTTAGTCAGTGGCTGTGAGTGTGATTTGGCAGATTTTCCTCTCTGTATTTTGGTCTGTCCATCATTTTCTCCTTCTTGAACATCCTCCCAGTTCCTGCTGCTAGGATTCACAGTTACAGCATCCCGGTGTCATGCATAAACCATAATGATGGTATTATTCAGGTAATGGATAGGACATAGTTTCAGCTAGAAAAACTGACATGAAATTCTTCTCTCCAAGTCTCTCTGTCGCTGAGTGGAACTTTGGACGAACAGGCCACCCATTCAGGTGATTATCCATTCAAACTTATCTTCATGCTTCTTACATAAAACCTCTTTAGCATTTTAGTGGATGCATTTACCAGCTAATCAGCATCTAGAAGCATCGAATAACTGATCAAAATAAAAATGAGTTTCTCTTTTTCTTTTTGGGAAACTGGAGAATGTTAAAAACTAAATTAAATGAACTGAGTTTGTTGAAACTGAAAATGTAATTATTAATAAAACTAAAATACAGCTGTTTTTAAAGTTGGTGTGATTTGCAGCCAGTGAAGTTGTGCTTGGTCTTGATGTTTGTGTCGTGCATACCAACCTCACACAGTAGCAGGTCAATGATATGGAAGACCATGTAGAGAGGAAACTTGGCTGTGAAGAGGGTGAGGAACCACTGAGAGGCGT
This sequence comes from Tautogolabrus adspersus, assembly GCA_020745685.1. Lineage (NCBI taxonomy): Eukaryota > Metazoa > Chordata > Actinopteri > Labriformes > Labridae > Tautogolabrus > Tautogolabrus adspersus. The sequence continues at coordinate 28,031,486 of CM036549.1, read as the reverse complement.
ACATATGGGCCTCCAGACCCACATTCAGGAAATGGTTGTAAAGGTCTGGTAAATATTCCTGTTTCAGAAAGAGAGAGAGAGAGAGGGGGGTATACAAATAAAGGGGGGGTTTAGGGTAAGGGAAAGGGTTCAAGGGAAGGTTGATAAATCACAGAGAACAAAAAAATACAACAACCCAAATTCATCTAAATAAAAAACCTGAAAAGAAATCTGCAAATGGGACACACATACCTGCATGAGTCTCTCAAGCTGGAAAAACTTGCAATGCAGGTCTTCAAAGTTCTGCTTGAAAAGGTCCCTGAGCCCGTAATCAAACATGATCTTGACGAGGACACTGAAAGCTTGCTCCTCGGGCATCTAAAAAAGACCAACACATGCAGTTAGTGAACATTTCTGATGTGAGGCTAATTTAACAAAGTAAGTATTTCCCAGCCTTTCCATACAACTAGTTCATACATGTTTTTAAACTGTTATAATTGATACACATCTTTCCTCGTCTAGCAACTACTTTAGGACTTTGTTTGTCCACTAGGGGGCAATAATATCCTTTGTCTGAACCACAGGCTCAGGTGGCAGATAAACAGGAACATATAATAAAACAATTCATAAGAAAATCAAATGTCAGTGCCCCACAGATGCCACCTCGCACGTGAATTCTTCCTAAAACCGTTATTTACGGTGCGGTAAAAGATCATATCCTACAGTGAATACACGACACAGAGGCTTCTAGAAATCCAAAAGAAGCCAGACTAAACCTCCGTCATTGCAGAATGTCACAGAAGATACCGATGTCAAATGAAAACAAAACAGTCCGTGCTGAGCTCTTAAACTTGTTTGAAAAGCAGGATTTTTTTCTGATATGTGAACTCACGTGCAGCAGCAGCACAGCAGCCAGAAAGGATTGTCCCTGGCAGTAGCCAATCTCCTCATCGTAAACAGAGTAGGCCTGGGGGGGAGAGAACAGAGGCAAACAGGCGCTCACAGTAAGAAAATATGTCTCACCAGGAATTGGGAAAGTTATGAAGGAGAAGAAATGATTTCAAAACATTCTGGGCTGATGCTTGTGAAGCTACTTTTAACATTTATATTTTATCCTTGGTGTTTTATTGATGCTTTTAGTCATTCAGACATTCCTTTGTGCTTTATTCATGTGTTGTGTTCACAAGTGCAATCCAAATAAATGTATTCATAATGTTCTAGATGTTGCAGTCACCTGAAATGTATTCAAACCAACATTTTGAAAGCTACATGAAAATGAATTTATATTTCAGCACAAAATCAAATGATACAATTTACTGTGAGAAATTCACAGCTAATGAGGAAAGTTGCAGCTAATGAGGAAAGTTGCAGCTAATGAGGAAAGTTGCAGCTAATGAGGAAAGTTGCAGCTAATGAGGAAAGTTGCAGCTAATGAGGAAAGTTGCAGCTAATTTCAGCAAGAATCTTTCCTGAAGTTATGGCAAGAAAACAGCCCAGAGCAAGTTCAGCAGCAGTCAATGCTGAACAGGATTTTTTTGACGAGCTGTCTGCCAGCCTGGAGCTACACCACGAGCTAAACACGACTTTTAATTAAATATATAAAAATAAAGTCACACATTACACACAGAAAACCTAAATTAACTTCTATAGACATAATCTCAAGTCCAATAGAAATGTATAAATATTTAGTGTTTGAACCCCTAGTAGAATTATTTGGGTATAGAGTACTTACATTTTGATGTACCTGTTGTTGAGGGAAATATCTGCTCTGTTTAGCCCATTATTGAAATCTAAATATGTTGAAGTGTTTACATTGTATCCTGTTAGTCTTTTAAAAATGGTTGTATTGGGGGCGCTGGTAGCCTAGTGGTTAGTGCGCACGCCCCATGTACAGAGGCTATAGTCCTCCAAGAGGGTGGCCAAGGTTCGTATCCGTCCTGTGGCTCCTTCCTCCTGTCACTCCCCACTCTCTCTTTCCCTGATTTCCAACTCTATCCACTTTCTTATCTCTACAATAAACGCTCAAAAAAGCCAAAAAATAAATCTTAAATAAAACAAAGGCTGTATTGTGAACAGGCTCTTAATTGGCATTAGAAAAGCAGTGAAAAAAAAGAAAATAGATAAGGTAAGGATGTGAAGTGAGGGGAAAGAGAAATCAAATTCGGCAGGCAAACAGGGAGGACAAAGAAAGGGTTGGAGAGAGATGTTGGTACAGATGGAATTGAGTAAATATAAGAAGAGTGAGAGAGTTTGGAAAAAGGGCTGTAGTGGCCTAGTGAGCTACAAACACAAATATATGAGAAAAAAAAGTCAGCTGGACAAGGTGTGGATCAATTGATCCACACACAGAGGAAATGGGGAGCCCACTGAATTATTCAAACACACCTGAGGAGGTGCTTGTCTAGAAGGAGATGGATGCCCTCACCTGAGCTATACATAATGAATGTAATGAAGAAAAAAGAAGCTATGATCAAAGTGCAGCCAGACCACTCGTGTGTGTGTGTGTGTGTCTCCACTGTAAAGGCACGTGCATATCCTCACCAGGAAAATAAAGCTTTGCCACATCATGATCGATAAGTATTTAGAGACAAGTTCCTCTGTTTGTTTACAAGAGTGTGTCCACAGCACCGTGTGTGTGTGTGTGTGTGTGTTTTGTCAGCTGTGTCGCCTTATATGGAAGGTTGTGAGGGCTTTTTCGATTTCAAACCTGTTGCATTTCTTGACGGGCGCTGATGCTTATGAACCTGCTGAACCACCCAGAAACAGAGTGGCTGTTGAGTAAATTAATGATCAGTGGCCTTTAGCTGTGACAGCTCTCACTACTGCTCCACTAACTTTATCATCAGACCTACTGTACAGCTAGTCATTAGCACAGTAATTACATCGTGTTGTAGGGAAATGTGACTCTGCAGCACATGCCGATTGCTATTATTTCCAAGAGGTTCTCCCGATGGCTGTTACTGCTACCAAAACGATATATCTTCCTGGGGGTTTCTGAGCTCCCCTGTCTTGTAGATTCCTCTGGATCCCCCCCCCCATGTAATGTTAACATCTCGAATTTTGTGTGCCCTACCTTGCAGATCTTGTACAGGGAGTCTTGTCCGTCTCCTCCAGTGTCTTTGAAGTAGTCGTGAGCTGGGAAAGTCCTGTTGATGTCCCTGGTGATGGCACTGTCCTGAGGCGACTCCTAACAATCAGACGGGAGGGAGGGGCAGACAAACAGGTCAAGGTGGGTTACACAAGTATAAACCGTGAGCCTCAGAAAGAAATAAAGTCATTAAGAGATTCAACAACACGTTTTATTGGACAACTACTGGGAATAAATTCCACAGAGGCCCAGCAGTGGTCAGTGTTCACATTGGTGAGATTTATAGTACGGGGCAGGATGAATTACTGGCAGCACAGAGTGTTCTCTTCTACAGTACAGACTGTACACATCTCCCTGTCTCTGTACATCTCTGCTCTTATTCAAATACATTTAGAAGATGAAAGCACTTAAATGTCAAGTTGAACAAGCAGAGACAAACAATGCTAACTAGAGTTACAAAAAATAGTGTTTATATGCAGCGCTAAAAAAAAGAAGAAGATAGTTTTCTGTGACAGAAATACAAATCTGACCTATGTGTTATTCCCCCAGTATGGACACTGGAAAAGAATATATGGCACTTAAATTTGAACATTCACTCCTGGAAAAAAGCCAATACATCCCAGTATGTGTGAGTGATAATCACAAGGAGGTCATTTAATAGGAAGATAACTAGAGGCTAAAATACTGCGCTCAATACCATGCTGATAAGATGTTTGCTTTCATCATAACACTTTTTACCACCACAAATCCAAACTGTACGAGAATAAATCAACTCCACGACCTTCTGTCTGGAGGGCAGCAGAGACGGGTGACTAAAACAGACAGCAGGAGATGTGTGGAGGTGTGAATACAAATGTTTCCAAACAGGATAAGAGCTATCAGCACCACAGGGTGCTGTTTTGTTGTGTGTGTGCACTTTGTTCTTTGAAGAAAATGATTTGATGTTGTTTGTAATAAATGGTGCCTCTGGCAGAAAAGAACACAAGGCTGAGAGTTTGTAGCCATGCTAAAGCAGCAGTGTATTCTTTTGGATATATATTGTGAACAAGTTATTATGTATTTGTAAATTGTTTTTGAAGGAGTAAAGCTCACACTTCTATTTATGATGGAATTGGATAAGCATACAGTTTAAGATAGCACATCTTATTTAAATTGTGTTGACGTAATGATGCAAGTATTTATTAAACGAGTAGCTTTGTGAGGCTGTACTTTGAAATAGCAATGCTTTTAGCCTAATGCTAATGCCAGCATGCTACCATGTTAATGATGACAATGCTAACACGCTGGTGCTAACCCTCCATGCTGTGCCTCTCGAGTGACGAGAGTTGCCGAATAAGGAAGTGGTTTTTCTGACTTTGGTGTGTTCCACGCGTTCAGTCATAATGTGGTAACAACAAGGACCCTTTAAAAATGTTTATTTTATTTTATTGTTCAGAACACAATAATGTTCACTCATCATGAACCGAGCAGTTTAAACAGCTGAGCTAAAAGAATTATTTGAAAACAGGGAATCAAACGTTTTTGACCTTAAGGTTCATAAAGTTTTGAACTAAAATATGTTCGACTTCAGCAGCTGTTGTTCTGACTACATGAAACCGTAACAAAGAATTTTCCCATCACAAACTAATTTTTTTCTAACATAAAGCATGCTGAGTAAGTATGGAATAATGAATGCCGAGCAGATCGGCAGCAGACCGTACAGTGCAGTAATTGACCAATCAGAGGCAAGTATTCAACACAGCTGTGTAATAAATAAGATTAATTGGAGAGTGAGGTTTCTTTCTGCAGAGAACAACCTGCTGTACATTATCTGATACTTAATGTGTACAATGTTCACCACACTCGTTCAGTCAGCTGTTTAGGCATTCAGAAAGCTGGTAATAACTTTTATGATTAACAGTTACCCTGACGATGGTGAAAAGTCAGAGTGATCATAAATATGATTACAAGTCAGTCAAGTCTGACTGTTCTTAATCATATGGTATTCCTTATTCCAACATTTCAATCCACAGAACTTAACTGTCCACATTGCAAAAATAAAAATAAGTACGAGAAGACAAGAAGAGAGGAGATTGTTCAAGTTCAGAATACACTGAAATAAATACAGATGCATGTCCATAACCCACGCTGCACACGGAACATAAACAAGCCCGGGGCAACATACTTCTCTGGGATATCCCTTCACAGTGATGACAGAGCACCACACACACACACACACACACACAGAGTCACAGACACACACACACACACACACACACACAAAGGAGCTACTCCAAACTAGAGACTTAGGAAGAATAGATTAATCAGCACTCAATTCATTATTGATGATCAGTGTATTTGGAACAAACAGCCTCTAAATAAGTCATAACTCTAAGACACTGTGGGAGTAACATGGCAAATCAAAAACACATTTTATGATATCGTCATACAGACTTTGGAGATGAAGTGGCTCTGAAACTAAGGCTGCATTTTGGGGTGACAGCAGATGACAAATTAGGCAATTATTTATTTTTTAAGTCAGATATTCCTTTATAGACTTTATCACACTCTAGTATGTCAGAATGTCCACGTCGAGTTAGTCAGCATCCTGTGCCTTGCTCAAATGGGAAATGTACTGAAGCTTACAATGAATCCCTGCAGAGTATTTAAATCTCCATTATTAAAGCCATCCTTCCAGCACTGTGGTTCTAGCAGATATAAATTACAGCTAAATACCTCACAAATCCCTTCAGAAGTGCTTTTCAAATCTCTTTTCTGTAGCTTATTAGCCCTTCTGGGCCTCTCTGTCAGTGTAACCATGAAGTCCCGCCCTCTCCTTTTCCAAGGTTTCTGTTCCAACTTCCACAGAGGAAGAGAAGGGAACAGAAATAATATAACAACGAAATACAGGAAGAAAGGAACGATGAAACAAAGTGAGCTAATAGGGATCAGAGGCCAACAACAGGGCTTTTTTTTAAAAAGCTCATTCCACAACATCCACCACACCCAATACTGTGTGTGTGTGTGTGTGTGTGTGTGTGGGCTCTGTGTGAGCACTGTGTGTGTGTGTGTGTGTGTGTGTGTGTGTGTGTGTGTGTGTGTGTGCGTGTGTGTGTATATGTGTAGGTAATTCACTGGATGTTCAGGAAGTTTGTGTAATGTTGGTTGTTCGAGTCATTTTGGTCAAAGTGGGATCTGTTCCCAGGTCGTTACCTGGTTCGTGTATGAAATAGAACTTAAATTCCCTTTTTATAAGACAGGCTAAAGATCTGATCCACTGACCTGACATCGCTGTTGTTGAGGTCTATGCTCTTAATCTTTATCAACTTTTTGGTCCTCAAGTTGGACAGTTAGCTGCTCCATTTTCTGATACAAATTTTACACAAAGAACAATTTTGACATGTCATATACCCAATGAGAAAGCAACTAATTTAAATAATGATTGGCAGATTTATCAATAATGAAAATCATCCCTACTTGCAGTCCCACCAATTACTCCTTATTACAAATTGTGAGACCTGGCAGGACTAAAAGCAAAGCATTCTGTATTTTGAACCAGATTGATTGTGGATGCTGATTGGTATTGGTGGGTTTTTGATCAAAGGGGTGGGGCTACAGCGTCCAGTGTAAAGGGCTCATTACAGCGTGTTTCAGTCTCTCAGTGAATGATAAAGATCCATGTTTATAAAAGCACCACTTTAAGTGATACTTATCTGAAGTGCTGAGAGCATGTACAAAGACCTCTGACATAACGGCCAATTAAGCTTCCTTTCTGTCCGTCTGCCTGTTGGGTTGAGGAGAAGTTTGAATGAGTGTAGCGTGAGAGGGGAGAGAAAACATAACCAGTGTCTCAGAATAGTGGACGGGAAGTGTGAGAGAGAGATTTAAAACAATATAGAGAGAAAGAGAGGGGCGAGAGAGAAAATGCTTAGGTAAGTGTTTGAATGTGTTCACTCGGGATGTAACGATTCACTCAACTCCCGATACGACACGATTCACGATACGATTCTCTCACGATTTATTTTACAAAATGAGACTGAAGAAAAATTACGACTGAAAAAGATTCCTTTAATTTTTTCATGAAAACACCAATGCACCTCGTAATCTCTTTGGCTCTTGCACTCGTTTGGGCGAGCGAGGCCACAAACCCGCTTGTAGCGTGGTTTGACTTCGCCTGCTTGTTACAACCAACCGCCTCTGCTCTACAGATGCTGACGCTCACGATGTTACCGATGTGAACCTTGACACCTTTGAATCGATTTTTAACTGCCTCACGATTAACCTTTACATCCCTAGTGTTCACATTTAAAGAGAACTAAATAACACATGAATATGGTGTTGTCTTTAAATTATACTCAAATACAGAATCAATGTAGACAGAAGGGGTTCCAACTGACTTATCAGTGTGTTGTGAACATTTAAAGAATAGCTCTTAATCTTGTTAAAATAACTTATTTACTTTTTCCACAAGTGAGATGCAAGGATCAACCCCGCTCCCTTGTCCTGACAATCAGTGCTGTGGAAAGAAATATTGATGGCAACGAAATATGCAGTTAACGTTTAACAGATAATTCAATTAAGGGTTCCCACAACATCACAGGAGATTTAATGAACACTAATCATTAAAGATCTATCACAAGTCATCACCAACCAAAAGTTCCCTCTATTCTTGTTGCAATCAAGCTGACTTCATCTTCCACAGCCGCTCATGCTCCGAGTCCCTTCAAATGAAAAACAAACATGATGTTTTTCTAAGCGCCGTCTTTGTAAGTGACACGTAACTGACTGTGCAGAATCTTAGCAAAAGACATGGGACATCTTCTTCTTGTTATTCTTATAGAGAAACATTAAAAAACTCTTTGCTTGGGGTAGGTCAAGATGGATAACAAATACAGTGAGTCTGTGTGTGTGTGTGTGCGTGTGTGTGTGTGTGCGTGTGTGTGTCTTTAGCTAGGAATAAGGTACCGGAGTAGAGCTTCCGTGGGAAGGCTGTGTGGCGAGCCTTCTATTGTTTATGTCCCTGATTTTCTCTGACTCAACACAATAGCTGACATGTCATTCTGTTATTCTTTCTTTGCTCCAAAAGGACCCCGCTGAGATGCCAAGAGAACATGGAGTGCAACTTATCAAGCTGGATAGAAACCTGACTCAAAGGAGATACACGTTGGTTATTTCACTGGATTCTAAATGATGGAAGAAACCATGAAGGTGAAAGTCATGTTAAAGCTTTGAAAGTGATTAGCATAGTCTTGACATGTGCATCCATCACAAACACAATATTTGTTTTAAATTAAAGAGAATATGAGTGAAACGCGGTGATTTCTTCACTCTTTCTTTACAACTATCTGTAATCAATGGCCCAAGCTCAAGCAGCCAAATGCTGTTTTCTCACCTTAGCATAATCCATCATTAAATCTTAATCACCCGTCTCATGCCCTACTTTTTGTGCACTCAATATACTGCTTCAGTGCCAGGAGAGCAGGCGACTCTGATCAAAACAGAGACGACAGACAGAGATGGGAGCTCTGTGGATGGAAATGACAACATCGTCAACTACAAACATTGCCCAAAATACAATGGCCTACATTTTGTATGGCTTTATTTCCCATTTCACTATTCTCACTGCAGCTTTGACAGCATTTAGATTTAAGCAGGGACACTGCCTGCACCAATATGGTACTGCTTTATTACAGATTAGTTCCAGCATGTTAACACAGGCGCTATTTATTTTTTTATCTTGTATCGATCTAAACCAAAGCAAACCGGATACAGCACATGATGGATAAATGTGTGCTGGTGTAAAGCTTACTTCTCTTATCGACTAGACTATTTAATGTTCTGCCAGTAGTACTTTGCCGCAGTCTTATTGTGAAAATGTTCTGCTTTTCTTTCTTTTTTTAAACAACACAGCATGTGTTTGAATCTACTAGACAAGAGATAACTGCTGGGATTCAACCCGTGTGAAGGTGGAGAAGGTGATAAAGACAACATGCAAAAGTATTTAGTGAAAGGAAGAATGAATACATAGAAGTAGCATCACATTTATTATTTATTAAGTACATTAACACATCATTTATAACACCATATAGGCCTTACACCTACAAAGCATCATGTAATGAATGGTATCTTATTTGTCACAGGGACCCGCTTTCATGATAACAAAATGAAACATGTTTTGACGTTTTCCATCATCTCAAAAGTCTTCCTCATAAAAGCGTTGATCTTGCAAAAACAACCTTATCAGAACTTCAACAACCATGATGTACCAAACACAACACTGGTTAGTGTGAAACAAGTCTTAAAAGGTTTTATTTTCTCAATCTTAGACTAACAAACGAGCCATTGTTCATTTTCAGCATTCATTGTGGATAAAAAAACAACAAACATGTGCAGATTGTCTTTTGGGACGTTTCCAGACTGAGCTGTTAACTCTGGTCAGTCTGATCTTAATGGGAGAATAATCTGCTCCGAAGAACAGCTTGGTCATGAGTCAGCCATTAGTGGGGGGTTTGGTGTGGCCTATTTACAGACTTATTGAAAACAAAGACGAAAACCAAATACCGATTAAAGGACGGATAAGGAAATACCATTGGATGGGTGGGTGGTTGTGCGTTTGTGTGTGGAAGTGCACAATGTGAGGCTGCACAGAACTGTACAATCTCTCCTTTTACATACAATCGCCAACTCTTATTTACTTTGTGTTAAATAGTTTTAAAACAGTTCAATACAAGACGTTTCTGTGTTTCACGTGTCAGTAAACTCTAGAAATGTTTTTTACTTTTATTTACAATGAGCGACGTGTTTTGCTTTTTCTCATCTGGGTAGTCACAGCCCAGGAAAGTAGTGATGCACCTAAAGCTGTTTGCATATAAAGTCAGAAGAGATGAAAACGCAGCAGCTACTCTCTAATGTTTCTGTGAAGAGGATTTAAATAGAATGAAATGACAACGTATAATGTAGACACACTTTTCAGCTAGTAGCTATGGTAGCCAGGAACCATTTTAATCTCTCTATTTTGGATCTGTTTTATATTTATGTGTCACTTTTATACCTGAAAGTCACTTCTCCTGATTCACTCACGAGTAGTTTATGTGTCATGAACTCACGAAGGACTGTACCCCACCAACATCTATTTCTCCATCTCATTACAGAATGCTGCATTTTACTCTCCAAATGGCTTTCTTTAAAGAGCCCATGAGTCCATATTCCCTCTGTTCACTCTAATCCTACCCAACATGGCCCTACACCAGCAGACACCCACCTCCAGAGTGTCATTCCCCTGAGATCATGAGAGCCGATTGTTTTCCCATAGGAAAACAGGAATGTGTGTGTTTGTGTGCGTGAACGCTAATGTGATCACGTTCTGGCAAACTAATTTCCCAAGACACTTTGCCCTTTATCCCCAAAACATGTCTGAGAAATTGTACCATAAACTACTGTGGGAAATAAAAGTGGCAAACTGTCCGAGTTACGTACGATAAATCTTCTTTAAAACACAGCTTCAGTCATGCTTTGAACCTCCATCAGAATCTGCACCATTCATCACTTCACAAGTGAAAAGACAGAGTCATTTACAAAAATAAATTCCTCTTGTTTTGACAATAAGACATTCAATACGCCATTTCTGTACACGCCATTTCTGACCAAAACAAGGTATAAATAGGAAAGTTGACAATATTTGGCAATGCTTCACAGATCACAGCTAAACTAAGACAGCATTTAAATCTGACTACCACCAGTGCACATCAAACACACATACACTCAAACAATACAGTATTTCTGAAGGGAAGTGATTTGCTGCTAATAAAGCAATGACAGGTGGTCACTGTGTGTGTTAGCACCCTGCTAGAACACTGTAAACAGTCTTAGTCAGCCAATGGTCAAATCCACACATTCACAAACTCGCACTCACACACACAACAATGCATGCACACATTTAACAATTTTGAGACATGTGTTTGCTCCTTTTTTAAGATTTACAGACGTTACGAACAATGATTGAAAAATATTTGAGGAGCAGCCTACTTAACATTTATGATTATATATGGTGGAATCATTATTATCCTGAACACATACATGTTCCAGTCTGTGCCATTTGCTAAACAGAAAACAGTCATATGCCTTAAAGGGGAGCCCTCTATAAATGTAGGGGGGGAATCATTTCCCCAAAAATCAACAACAACAGTCATAATCGAGCACATAAGGCATCACCGAGCCAACACAGTGCAGTGAACCTACACTATCTTTGTGTGAAACCCACCTGTTTTATTCCAAATCTCCAATTTTAAGACGTTTACAAAAATATGAAACCAAGAGAATCTGTTGAACTTTCTTTGGTAGAGTACATTAAGTGTATAAAGCTAGATTACCTGCACCTAAATAAACTGTGGCACGAGCCTCCATTGTTCGAATTAGAGGTCGTTTTCACAAACTGCAGGTTTACGAAACAATATGTACATTTGGATAAAATGCAGCCTGTTACTGGTCTTCATCATTAAATATCACGTTTAGAGTGAAACAACCCACAAACTTACACATGGCCACAAGATGAGGGAAACAGACTGCATGCACACGGACCCACACACACACATGGAGGTGAGGGGTCAGAACCCTCTTCATGGTTGGCCTGCAGGCAGAGTCAATGGGCTTTCTGTCTGTTCCATTGAAATGTAATCCTCCTGTGTTGCCATGTGTGTGTTTGCGTGTCTGTGTTCGCACATGTACTACTAAGTGCAGTCACAATCCAGCATACACCAAGATTTGTGACAAAATGTAAATGTGAAATTTCACCCATTTACCACTATTCATTACAATACTACTTCTGATCCCAGGGGGGGCGAGCATCACAGTTCAAGGTTCTTTCATCCAAATGCTTAACTTTTTTTTTGCCTTCGATCAAAAGTCTGTATAAAAAAAAAAAGAGCCCATAGCTGCTCCATAATTAGTGAGCAAGAAGTGCGACGCATACATCCTTTCTTGGTCTTGCTTTACCTCTTCAACGGTAGTGAAAGACGCACAAAATCAAAATGACAAAAGTGCAATGAAGATTTGTTTTTTGTTTTTAAAGGAATGTGACAAAAAAGTTCAGATTAACAGTCATACAGCAAAGCTGGGTAGCAATTTATATCACATAAAACACAAATCAGGTCCAATGTGTGAACCAACAGCTCACTTGAAGACATAACATTTTGTTATTTACAACATCAATAAATAATCAAAACGTTAAAAGTCTATTGGTAGACGTCTTGAGGCTGACAAATCGTGATCAGTTCAGTCGATGCAAACAGGCAGACATCATTTCTTCCACTTCTTTTTGACTGACTATCTGTAGCCAAGAGAAAACACTGTTGCATCTGTTTGAGTGATACTGAGGGGCAAGTGAAAACATCTAAAGAGCTTGCTCTCTGCAGATCACCTCAGTGCTTCATAACCAGCAGGCAAGTGTTCAGTTTGCATTCATTCATTATAAATACTAGACGTACAGCTCTTCGGAACATTTCTCTTACAACAGTTTGTTATTTTGGCAAAATAAGTTAAGGATAAAATGTTCAACCTCAAAAGAGTTCACTTCTCCCAAGATTTTGGGGAACTTTTTTTCCCAATTGTTCATACATGAACCTTGTCCACACAGTTCAAAGTGTTTCAGTTCCCTCGTCTTTTTTAAACACCTTGCATTTAAACCTTTTCCTCCTTCAGTGCTTTGCTCGACTCCTTTCCTCTGTATTGGCCAGCTGTGGCATGTGCAAAGAGGACGCCCGTGTAACCTCTAAATGCGACAGAAACAGCAGTGGCAGATCAACGCCTCCGTCTGTCTCTTTAAAGCATATTTAAGCTGAAAGGAGGAGACATTTAACAGCAATTGAATCAGGCATCTTTTAAAGTTCAGACCAGGTTGTCTCCTTGTGTGCCTCACACATGACATGTTGTGCCAATTCCTATTTGACCATGACCGTATCCATACCCCGGCCCTAAGCAGCCTTTCTCTACAGAAAGGACGAAAGCCTTTTTGGTGTTCCTAACCCCGAAGCCGTTGCCACTGCGCTGTAAACAGAAGGAGCAGAGGCGTTTGAGGCCCTTCCTGAAGGCAGAGTTGGAGAGGCTGTAGATGAGACAGTTACAGAAGCTGTTGCTGATGGCGAGCCATGTGGTTAGAAATGAGGCTGCGGGGTGTTCGTAGATCCTTGCGCTCTCCAACAGAAAGTAGATGATGTAGGGCAACCAGAGGATGTAAAACACGCTTGTTATACGGAACAGTACCATAGCGTATCGTTTGTCTGGGTATGTTGATGTGGGCTGCTGATACTGCTGCTGGGATTTTTGGGGTTGGGACAAATGGGGCAACTGTCCTTGCTCTGCTGCATTTCCAGATCCCACTGTTGGTCCTGGGCCCTGCAGCTGTTGGGGTCTGTATCTTGCATGGCGCTCGCTGATCTCCCGGGTGTGCTGTCGACAGATCCTAAAGATGTTGGCGTAGGTAAAGCAGATAGTCAGAGCAGCGGGGGCATAGAGCAGTGCAACAATGAAGGTCGTGAAAGCTGGACTTGTCCTCCACTTGACTGCGCACCATTCCAACACATCTCCGTGGTAACCTGGTTTCCCCCAACCAAGGAAGGATGGGAGGAACACCAGAGCAGAGTAGAGCCATATAAGAACGATGCAGAAGCGAACCCGACAAGGTGTTACCAGAGAAGCATAAGTCAGAGGTCGTGTGATGGCGATGTAGCGATCCACACTCACACACGCTAATGACACCATTGAAACTGACTTCAAAACAGACACCATGTACCCAAACACCTGGCAGGTGAGTCTGGGGTCGAGGCCCTGGAGGTGATGGAGGAGGGACAGTGATGGGAACAGGCAGCTGACCCCCACCAGCAGATCAGCATACGCCATAGTCTGGATGAAAGCGCTGGTGGTGTGATGGCTAAGCAAGGGGGCACAGTGGAACACAAAAATGACCACAAGGTTACCGGAAATAATCAGAACCGTGAGGAGGAGAATGATGGAGACTTCAAGGAGGCAGGTGGAGAAAGCTTGGGAATAGCCAATCTCAAGCAGGCAGAAGGGAGCAGATACGTTTGAAGGGTCAGCAGTGCTCTGGTTCAGTGGATCCAAGGAGGAATTCATCATCTTGGGCAGGAATACCTGTCGGACGGGCCCTTCAAGGGTAGAATGAACCAAAGAAACCAGTGTTTGGACGGGTAGCTGGCTAGTTCTGAAAGCAGCTGTACAGTTTCAGTTCAAATACAGAGCTCCATGCTGTGGTTCCATGCTGAGATTGCTGTCATCTGCCATTTTGAATGCAGAAGGGATGGAAAGGACGGCGAGGAAGCCCGCTTGGTTTGTCCTCGATGCATGCAGTTGTGGTTTTACACAAATTACAAAACCACGCAACAGAAGAAGATTGTTAGAAACAGAAATGTTCGTATTCCTTTTCTTCTTTCTTTTTCCAGAAAAAAAAAAAAGTCCCAGCTGAAGGCATAAAAATGAAAACAACAGGAAGAAATGTGACTTTGTTTAAAGGGAATTCCAGTCCTATCTATGCTTGAAATACCTCCGCTCCCTATAAAGCCTGAAATGACTTCAACATCTGCCGCAGCTGCAGAAAGCACAGATTGAGGCTCCCTCCTATCTGTCTCAGTTCCACAGAATCACAGATGCATGTTCCAGTGAAAAGACATTATTGTGTAATGTTCTTCCTCCATAAATTGACAGGAGGTATTAGGAATATTTTCTTCTTTTATTCCGTCCTTCAGCTGTTTCTTCTTCTTCTTCTCCTCTTGTTTCTTGCTGCTCCTTAAACACCTTTCTTGTCCTCTTCAATTTCTGCCTGGTCTTTCCCAATAAGATCCCAACAGACTGCAACGAGCTGAGAGGATGTAGGCAGCGCACCAGGTCACTGATATTCAAAACACGCACGCACACACATACAAACACACCTCAGCTGTTGTTTCTATCCAGAGGAGCAGCAACTATGTCTGGAGTGGAAATGAGGTAGGAAGGCATACCGATGTTGGAAGAACCCCCCCCCCCCCCGTGTTCTTTTATCCTCCTTTGCTGTCTCTCTTCCACTCTCTCTGCCTCTCTCTCTACAGAAACAGTGGCACAGAGGCCCCTCCCATTTCCTGTGGCTCCAACCAATGATTAACTGCAAAGGCACGAGGCTGCCTCATTCGCCCACCCTCCCAATCCCTCCTTGTTTTTTTTTTTGTGTGTGCCAATGTTTCTCAAAATCACCACAAGAAAATGCAAACATACAGTCTCACTGTTAAAATTAGAAGCATGCAGTGTTAACCGAGCTCTTCCTGAATCAGCTTTGAACTGTTAACATATCTGAAGCCTCTAATGATAGTTACATTCGATTGGATATTCTCATCTGTAAGAATCTCAAATTTTATATCCACAATGCATTAAAGTTTAATTCGCAATGAAACAGCACCTGCATGCCTTGGTACAACGTAGAAGGCATACTAATATTAATCACCAAGCAAAGCAAGTACATCGAGCACAGGACAACAGCTCTCCCTAAAGCTTTGCGTCCTAGTATGTTCAGAGTTATATGTACATACAGTGTCTGTGTAGCTCTTCTGTGGGGTTTTCAAATCTGCTCTGATAGATAAAAAAGCAAAGATAGAAAACAGAACATCTGCTGATGTCTTCTTTTTTCAAACTCTGTCTCTCATGTAAAGACTCCACTAAGTATACTGAATAACACTGTGTGCCTTAAATCAAATTGTGCTACTTTAGTCCTTTTTACATTAGTAATCTTCTAATAATAAACCACTGCAACTAAAAAAGCATGAGAGACAGATGAGAACACATGATAGCGCGGCGAAAATAATTCAATATGCGCTCAAAGCTGTGTGTAATTAGCTGAATCACTTACACAGCGAGTAATTATGCAATTATCAGCTGGCTCTGCCGTTTAGAGGCAAGCTGCAAGTGAAGGAGAACGTCAAAGATGCTTTTCAATGAGTTCAGATCAGCAATCAAAATCAAGTGCTGCTAAAAATATACATTTCCAAGGCGTGAGAGATACATTCGTTTAAAATCATGTCTGTTATTAAAAAACGGCTTATGGTGACTTATTTTGTTATGCTTTAGAGATAAAGAACTGCATTATAGACGCACTAAACTCGTTAACCTCAAATGGATTATCACGTGGAAATGTAATGATGGCACAGAAAATGTTATGAGGTCACATTTCACACAACACAAATATGCTTAACGATAACACCCCTTTCAAAACTGCACACATGTTCACATATACGTTATTAGCTTCTTTTACATGGCACACCTAGCATAACAATGGTGCTTATGTAATGTGTAATTACACAAATGGCTGAGTTTCCTCTGGGGTCCTTTCAGATATAAATGTGGTTTGTTGCTTTCTGTTGAACTTGGCAACTTTGTGCACGGATGTCTGAACGAGCGAGAGAGAGAGTCTACAACTGTGCGGCCAAATCTACAGCACTTAGGGTCTAATGGTCGTATTTATAAAAACAAATGTATTAACTGTAAGCACGGCACAAGCAACATTCATATGCTGGAAAACTGTTACTGATACTTTTCCTGTTGCAGAATGTTTGCAATTGAAAAGTTATTATTTGCACTCATTTGTGTTTCAGTGCATGGACGTGTCCCTCCGTCTATTAGTGCTATGAGCCCTGAACAGTTGTGCACCTGCTCCTGATTCTGCATGTATCAGAGGATGCTGGGCCTCCACTGGGCATGAGAGGTGCTTTGAAACAGCCCATTATACCCAGGTAGCATGACCTCAACAGACGTTTTTATCTCTCTCATGGAAACTCTTTCTTCTATTCCCTTCAACAGATTCGCCCTCAAAGTCCCTTTCAGCACTTCTTAAAGATCCTGCTGAATATGTGCAGGAGTAATTACCAACCACGTTTTTGTTTTTTTTAATCACATGATGTGATGATTGCATTTAATTACTCAGAATCCGTCACTAAAATTAGACATTTCAGTGGGTAGTAATCACTGTCAGATTACGTGCTGCATCCTAATGACTTTCAGAAGACTGCAGTGTGTGTCTCGTGCAGGGCAGTTTGATGTAGCGTGATGGAGACCCAAACATTACCCACACACGCACACCAGGCTGCACCTTTCTCCCCCCGCAACCCAGACACACTCCCATGCTTTCACGCACCTCCTCTGCCCACCACACGAGGAGCTAAAAATAGACGACAGTACGACGACGAAAAGGGGTTGGGAGAAGTGGAGGAATGGGAGAAAAAGCACGAGGAAGGGAGTGAAAGGAAGCACAGAGCTCATCAAAGATGAGACTAGGAAAAGACGGTGGGGGGGAAAGAAAAATAGAATAGAGCAGGAACAAAACTGAAGGAAGAAAACTGCGGCTGTGAGAGTGAGGAGAGAGGAAGAGCGTGATGTACCGTCACCTGGTTGCACAGCTGAGAACAACTCCGTCCTGCTAGCTGTCTAACTTGTGCTTACTCGCAGATTGTCAACACTTGAAGGTCACGCTTACTGTAGCTGACACGCAACACAGTGCCCCTAAAGTTTTATTAAAAAATATCAGATTTTATGGGAGAAAAAAGCTGATGGTTACTCATATTAGAGACAATGAGTTTCATACTGTTCATATTCTTCTATTAAATTAAGCTATTGTTTATCTGGTTAACACCATTCATTCTGAAAAAACCCTGAACTCCCAAAAGTGCTTTTAAAAATCAGAGAACAACTGACTGCAATATGAATAGCTGTATCTCTGCTTTGTAAGGTGACCTTGAGTGCTTTAAAGGGGCCTTTAAATAAAATGTATTTTTATCATTTCAATAGCAGTATTTTTTTATCTCCCATCAGGGACAAAGTACAAACAATATATTTCTGAGGAGAACACGTTTGCAGTGATTTACAGAAACATGTTCTTTGTGTCAAATGAGCTTTGAAAATGTTAAACACCTTACATACTAGAGGTGGAGGAAAAAATCAATACAGCATAGTATCAAGATATTTTGCGTGGCGATATTATATCGTCTAATGACCGGCAAGTATCGATATCTTTATTATCTTCATATCAAATGAGCTTTTTTAATTTTGAATTGATGAAGGGGGTTGCACAATTCATTTTGAACAAGTTGCACTTTTATAAATTACTCCAGTCGTCCGTACATGTTTGTGTCCAGTTCAGTTCGATTAGACTGAAATACCAACAGTTCAGATTGTGAGGTGCATGCAGCCTTTAACACGGTTTTACTTTGATCACAGTGTTGGTCAGTCTGTGGGCTTTACTCCCATTGGGTAGAAATAAAAAAGACTGAAGTGAGATGAGTAGACTGAGATGTTTTTCTTATTTGACGAAACAGTTCTTGATTTAGTTTAATTTTGTGGACATAATATGCAGTTCAAAAAGTTACATCTCAATATACAGTATTGAATCGCAATTCTCAGCAATGATATCAAAGACGTGACTCATGTATCGTATCGTGGGGCCTCTGGTGATTCCCCCCCATTACATACACACACCATTTATTTAGCAGATGTGTTTGTGTGTCTGCTGGATCTCACAAAGAGACGCAGGAGGATTTCAATCAATTTGGTTTGTTTTTTTCTACAACTGTAGTTGAGGCGGAGGACGCATGTGGTTAAGGCGGGCCGTCTTAACTTATAAAGCTCTGCAGGAAACACTACCATTACATTATTTCTCCTTTCTGATCGTTCTGTAGTTTATTTTTTTTTTAACCCGAACGCAGGCCACCCGCCTAGAGGAATACAGCCTGTGCACATCGGGAGTGTGCATCAACCACTAGGCCACCGGTGCCCCCCTGTAGTTATTTTTGAGGTGGATTACAATGAATGCCTTGTTCATCGTGTTTTGGATTTTGACCTATATACCACAAAACTTCGTACATACCCCAAAAATGTGATTCAAGTTCTGTTTATCCCTTGAAAAGTGAAACTTTAGGCTGCTATTCTGTCTGAATTATTACAAAAAACTAAAACACCACCCGGCTTGTGGCTCATAATCCTGACAATTGTGTTCTGTTTTCATATAAATATAAAAATAAACAGTCACACTGTGCCAACCTTTTTATCAGCGTGATGATGAAAACATAAAAGATACTGCTGGGCTGACGTCCCATTTGAGTATTTTCATAATGAAAGAAATGCCTGCTAGGACTGGAAATGAAAGGACTTTCAAAGAACTGCTCAGCAGAAAGAATGTCATTTATGTCTGAGAATTCATGATATTAATCTTGGTAAGATGAGCCTAGAGCAAGTACTTCAAGTAATACATCAGGCCAGGGTGGTGAGCATTGTTATGTAGTCAACACAAAAACATGATTGTAGAAAAATAAGATAAGATTCCAGGAAAAAATTGAGCCAGTTTATATTGACCTCCAAAGATAACTTCTAAATTCTTCATCTGACTCTCTGAACCTTCTGGCATTCACTGTGTATTGTTTAATGTGAGACACTGGCTCCACAGTGAAGTCTTTCCATTTCTGCCCGGCAGAAGTCAGAACAGCATTGCACACATAAACCTTTGGTACAGAGAGACAGACAGGAGAGGAATGAGGTGGACACGTCAGTCTGAAAAGGCAGTGTGAGAGGAGCGAGAAAGAAGCAAGCAGACAAGTGTGACAAAACAAAATCCATCGGGCAGACGGGAAGAGGCAGAAAGACACGCTAGCTGACCAGAGCACAAACAGTTTTTTGGAAGAAGTCGGAGAGACAAGGGTACACAAATATAAACGATGATAAAGACAGACAGATAGAAAGAGGCACAAGGGTCGTTATGCAGGCAGGACTAGTTATGAGCGCTTGTTTTTACTCTCCACAGGACACAGGCTCAGCAGGTCTTTGAGACATCTATGTGTGTGTCTTCATATACCCACCACAGGAACAATGTCTCACATTCTGACCCTCATTTGGGTCAGTGGTGTGATGCTAACTACCTTGTAGTAAATGTAATTAAAACAGAGGAGATGGTGCTGGATCCTCAGTCTGTGGGAGATCATACCCCTGTTTTTATCCACGACAAAAGAATCAACCAGGTTAGCTCCTACAGGTATCTTGGTATAAACCTAGATAACCTGTTAAGCTGAAAAAAACATTTTGATGTTGGATGTGAATGAATGTTTGGACGTTTTTTTCTATTGTTTTTATTGATTGATTCTAGTGGAAGCAGCTGGATGTTTGGCAGCACTTTGAGTCCAAGACACATTTCCCCAAGAGGACAATAAAGTGTGTCGTATCGTATTGTTTCGTCATGAAGGTAATCGCAGGGTGAGAAATCTTCAAGTATCTTCTTAAACTGCTTTCAACCACAGCAGCTAACTAGAATCTCAACAGCTCAATGACACTGGAGCAGCAAAACCGAACTCCATAAGTGCTGAAACGTATACAGTAACGTATAAGTAAACTCATATTTACTGCATGTAATACTTTGATTTGATTACAGTACATGATCAAATGTAATGGGCGGCAGTAGCTCAGTCCGTAGGGACTTGGGTTGGGAACCGGAGGGTCGCCGGTTCAAGTCCCGATGCGGACCAAAATATGGAAGTTGGTCTGGTAGCTGGAGAGGTGCACTCTTGAGCCTGTGTGTGTGAGAAGCATGTCTCTCAATAACAGAGTGCGAACCAGAATTTCCCCCTCGGGGATTAATAAAGTATATAAAAAATAAAATAAAAAATAAAATATATGTTTTAATAGTTCCCACACCAGGCCTCTTGACACTTTCCTATCGGGAAATGAAGTTAAAGTGATTTTTTTTTACCAATTACATAACTTGACATCACTCTTTGTCACACCCACAACAACGTGATAATAATTATGAAGTGATCCATGGTTCCACAAGAGAATCAGTCAATCATCACCCACTTTGCTATTTAATCCGTTGTGCTCAGTGTGCTCACATTATTGTTGAAACCATTAAACTGTCTCTCAAATTCTTTTATCCTTATTTTACAAGGCAGGACCTTCTGTGTGTGTTAAATTATCTTTAACCTCTACTGCTGCTCCTTCAAAAACAACAACACACTGTATAAAAAGATGGACGACATGACAGGCCCCCAAAAGTGAAGCCAAAAGATTTAACACTCCTCCATTTGACTGGCTACAGTATTAGGTCATAAGCTCCGCCTCCTTCGTGTTAAAAGATGGGAAATGGGTCCAAATAGAAAATCAAAAATGTTCAAACATTTTTCTCTAATATGGTTTCTGCCATTATTTAGTTTTAATTAGTAATTTGATGTTAATAAAAAAGGGGATAAAACGCCATGATTGGCGGCTCTGTTGACAAATTCAGAATCTGCAGCGCTGTGTGCACTGGTCGAGTTGAGCAGAGGAGGAACGGAGAGAAAAATCAAATACTGACACAATAGTCATTAAACATTACATAACCATGAGTGTCTGCTTTAAAACTGACACAAGCATCTGTTCTGCTGTTTTACCGTGATGACTGGAGGGATCTTTGCGATTGTATCTGTAAGATAAATGTGTTGGTTAGTGGAAGGGGCGGGGCATCAATACCATGGCAGAGTCTATTCGCAGCGATGGCTCCTAATGATGTCACCAGGGCAATATGTTAGCCCCCGGCCATGGGGTATTTTGGCTTTGCTTTTGTACAATGGGATGAGTATGAGATGTGTCATCCATCTTTATATACGAGTTATGCAAAAATCACATTACCAATAAAGAAATAATCTACGGATAAAGTTAAACTATCTTTTAATAAAAGGAAGCTCATAAAATCCTTAACTTAATATCATTCAATGTCAAACATTTCCACCACACAACAGCTTTTAATATAAACAAATAATAACCCCCGTACACTGTGTCAGTCTTTAAAGGTTAAGCAACACTCAGAGACGGGTAACGCAACACTGAAAGTAAAAACTTGAAGACTAAACTAGATTTGATAAGTATCCCTCTGGAGAAGTGTCACGGCACACAGATGAGAAGGCAGGTCTTCCAAACATTTCATAACGTCCTCATTTTTTCAGATGGAAGCCGACAAACAGGATTTTTTGTCCCTTTTTCCTCCCGAGCATTTCCTTTATTGATTGCTGTTGGGTTGTGGCTAGAATTTCAACCAATATCACAAGAAGTGTTTTCCAAAATAGACCGCCTGCAGTTGCTTTTCCTGAAGACTAGCACTATTTTATGCTATTATATTGTCAAAAAGTTCCACCCCTCAGCAAAATAATTAAGTGTGACCCGCACCATCTTTAAAAATTGTCTCCCTGATTTAAATCAACCTGCTCTGGACCAGTCTGCTGCATCAACCAAGTATTTCTTGTTCAAGTTAGTAACCCTGCTTCTACTCACTATAATGTACGCAGCTAATGCAAAATGTGGGCCACAGCTAACACAGCCTAATAACTTAATTGGTTACTGGTGGAGTGTTAATGAGTCTGCATTCAGAGTTAGACGGGGACTCCCAGTACTTGGCAGGGACCCTCATGTTTGAAAATTCATTAGGGCTCCAAAAGGGAAGGAAGAGGTCCAATGTCTGAGACCTACAGCCCTGCTTCCACTTCCATCAATGCCCTGCATTCACATAAGTGGACGAACAGCCCGTTCTGCAGGAGTTAGGGTACAAAAGAGGGCACTAGTTAGGACATGATGTGCATACAGTGTATTGCAACACAAAGAGATACACACAAACACAGGCTGAACAAATAAAGCCCACAAAACAAATGAGGAGCTGGCACATGAGGATGGGATGTACAAATATTTAAACTGCAGCTGAAATAGGGAAAGAAAGGGTTAGTAAATTAGAATATACGCTTTAATTAGAAACAGCAACACTTACTATGTGAATGAATCATCAATTCAGAGGTACCATTATGCTATTTCTGTTATGTAACATGAACATTTCTGTTCAATTATTTCGTTTTAAAAGTGTTTGAGAGCATTTCCTGTTTACAAGACCCTTTGTGTCTAAGTTTGGATTAAAAAATCATTCAAACTGTGCTCACTAAATGTGCTAAATAAAACATTCACCGTCCACAAACTTTTTTTTGGCTATCATTTCTAGTTTTTCTCCAATGAGACATAATAGAAAAAACAAAATCCTCTGTCAGAGTCAGATATGTCTGCACATGTTCTCCACACTTCTCCCTGTGTGTTTGTTGGCTGACGTACAAATCTGGAATGTTTTAGTGCTTCTGCAATAAATCCCTATCCAGTTTTCTGTCCAGTGACTGTCAATACACAGGCAATTGTGATCCACTGTTATTGTTGTCTGAGTAAAAGCTGGGATTCCATTCATGCCATTCATGTTAACAGAAAAACAGAGTTTATTCTCCGTTCTTTTTTAAACCTGAAGTATCCAAATTCACCGTCATCGCATGCCAGAAATGTAACGCAAAATACAGGAAAAGGCAGAGGTAGAAAAAGAGCAAGAAGGAAATGCATTCTGAAAGAGTGAAAAAAAAATGAGAGTGAGAGAGCTGAGCAAGGGGGGGGAGGAAGAAAGGGCAACACCAACATCTTGTCACCACCTGGGACCCAGCTTGCTGCCCGCCCGGGGATGTTGCCTTTACATAAGAACAGTGGACAGAGCGGCAGCATACACTAACACACTGTTCTCAGGCCGTACAGGGGGGCTAACCATCCACAGCGAGGATAGCAAGTCTTCTCTGATCTTTACACGCATGGCCACACAGACGGACCTACACAGTAACAAAAAGCCTGCTGTCGTTTCTGTACATCCATTAAGATACAGTTATGCAGATTAGAGGCAAACAGGCAGAGCTATAACGAGGACAAGCGGCTTTAATTAAGCTAGTTATAAAAACAATATAACACACTTAAACCTCCATTGTTGGAAAGTCTGACTTTTAACTATTAGAAGCAGCTAAGGCTTATTCATTTCTAACAGTACATAAACACGTGATACATTTCTTCCATAAGGACCTATGAATACTTTTCACTTACATAATCCAAAAGTAATCAGCTGGTATGACCTACAGGGCGGCTGTGGTTACCATCACAAGTTTGAACCACATGAGAGTGAAACTTATGAGACAGAAGCATCAGTGGCCCTGAGGTGCACTTTGGAAAAAGTACACCTCGACAAGAATCATCGCCAAGGACGATAACAGCAACAAAAATCCTACGAAGAGCACTAACCAAACACCAAAATGAAATTTTTACGTCTTTCAGAAACAGAAAATCAATAAATAACCCGGCCTAAAAGTAGAAGTACAAAGATTTATCTTGGGTACGAGTCATGCAATAAAAAAGGACAGCTTTTCCAAACACTAAATCATGAGGTGATCATGGGGATTTCGTTTGACCTGACCATCTTAACAAAGCCAATGCTTTAAACGTGGTCTTACCTTTGTAATAAGAGTGCGGTACTCTTCTACCTGGTGGTCATTGTTATGGCAGCCTGCCAGGAGCTGCCACACCTCCCCACGCAGAGCCTCAGGTATGCCGCTCCGCACCAGGGCTGGCAGCTGCCGAGGACGCACTGATAAGTTTGTGTGCCTGAGGGAAGGAAGAAGACGAAGAGTCAGCGACGGCCAAATACTCCTTTTAACTTTATTTGGTGTAATGTCCACCAGTATCAATCGTAAGAGCACTCAACAATCCTTATTAAATGAGTTGTGCTTCTCCAATCAACATGGATGTATCAGGCACACCTGCCTATCCACAACAAGCTTTCATTTGCTCTGCACTGTGTCATCTCCATAGATGCTCTGCTTGGCCAAAATCCTGTCAATGAGGAGTTATGTCACCTAATACCACAGGTAGAATGAGTTCAATGCAGAGCAGTCTTTTTTTTACGTTTCCATTTCCACTTCAAACAGGGGATACAATCTATCACATACTGAAATGTGCTATTCTTGTACAGGGAAAGTGTGATTTATTCTTTACATTCTTTTTTTCTGCTTAATCACGCCACTTCTCCTCCTGATATTTGAACAGCAGTATTGCTTTATTTAACACAGCACTATTTTTAGCAGGATGGAAAAATGAAAGACAATGGAAGACAATGAGCTGAAAAAGAAATGGCAGCAGCAGCACACAGAGACATTTTAATGATTTCCCTCCCTCATTTTTACAGTTGAATTTGGAGAAACACTCAAACTTTGTCAGAAAAGGGTTTGAGCTGTATCCATAGTAAAATGAACCTTAGGGTGAAAGGATGGTAAACTTGGAGGCACAGCTGTACCTTACAATCCAACTATCCCTGACTGGAGCTGACAGAGAATCCCCTGATGATTCTCTCACTTTTCCCCCTGTTCTCAATTCATCCCTCTCTATTTTCTGCTTGTTTGTTTTGTTTGTTACAGGCGTCAGGTTATGCAATACGTGTCATTTTCTGTTGAGACTTAGAAGGGGAACAAAAGTATAGTGTGTTTGTGTGTGTGTGTGTGCATGCGTGTGTGTGTGTGTGCATGTGATGTTAGTAAGGCCAGGCCTGGTCCTGAGGGGCATCAAATTGTAAAGGGCTTTCTGTGATTCGCCTCTCTTCGCTCCCAGAGTGCGACATCCCACAATGTAACAACGCAACACTCTGGCTTGAACACACAAAAACACTTATCGCTTGCACAAAGCCAAGTATTATGAAAGGCTGGTCTTATGATCCCTTTCTTTTAGAAGTATTTTTTATTGGAGAAGTGAGAAAAATACCTCCAAAGCATTCAGTGTGTTTTGGTTTCATGTCAATGTGAGAGACAGGATACACTACATGTAGCATGTATTAAAAAAAACCCAAAGATTTAATCCAACCAACAAATATAAGGTACAACAAATGATTTATATTTATACAACATACTCTAAAAACAAACGACAACATACAGGGAGAAAGTGTGTGTGTGTGTTTAAGGGGGTTGTTTGTATTTGGTGTGTCTGGGCTGTTTTTATTCCATTCGTCACAAGCTTTTGATTAAAAACAAATGCAGTAATGGAAGAGGGAAGCCATCTTAATAAGCTGCTTATCAGGAACTCCTGCCTGCTGCTCTTTTTTTCAAATAAACCACACAAACACACACACATTAATTATTTGTGAGTATGAGGAGTTTGTGAGCGCTCATCTTAGCCGCAGACGAAGTGGAAGGACAGGATGTAACAAGGCAACAAAGACCTACCACTTGGATAGTAAGTCTCCCCAGGTCTCCAGAATCTTCTCTGCACACTCCTTGGAAACATCTCCAGACCCGCTGAGTAACGGCTCATCATTATCTAGACACAGAGTCAAAACAGGCGAGGTTATTGTCCATTTCTTATCTTACAGAATGAAACGTGGCCTTCAACTACACCTCATAGAGCTCCTGTTTGTGATAACAAGAATGATTAAATGGAGTTAAGTAAACAAGAATTGGTCTCAAACTTTCTGTTTACTTCTGGTACCAATACCTGAAGACCCTTTATTCTAAGATGCATAATGAAATGTTTGTATTATTAGATGTGACCCTCTGTTTGTAGCTCTCTAAACTAGTTGTGTTTTTATTTGATAAACCAAACACATACCCAGATGTAACATTTGATCATCTACTTTTCTGTGTCCAACAATTCTCCACGTACTGTGGAATCTAAATATTCATAATAACAGTGAAGTAGCAATCAAAGGAAAAGAAGTCCAAACAGTGAGTCCAACCTTTACCTCAAAGCCAGCAGATCAAAGTGGAACACGCGGTCAGATACAAAAAGTACCTCAGTTATTAGATACCTCTCACTTTCACACAAATACAAAAAAACAACCTCACACACACGAGCACACAGCGCTGGGAGCTAAGTGCTCTGTGAGAATACAGAACAAACAGTTCTGTAACACAGTGTCTGATCTCCCACATGATTTGTACTCCTGTGGGCCACAAGTCTATATCAGGTACAGCCCCACGGGGAAGAGCTTTACATTTATCCATGCAAAGAATACATGAGAGTATGCATATTTGAGAAGGCTTGTTTGCTTCAGTTCAATTTGTTCAATTTTATTCTGCAGCCCAGTATTACTTTTACATTTATTGTTGTGTGGTGGATGTGCGCCATTTTTTTCAAAGCTCAGTCTTTACCGAGGTCATCACAATAGATCAGTGTTTCAGAGTGAGAGTAAACTGATTTATTCATCACTCCCATTTAGCATCTACTTGGATTGTTTGTGTGTCTGATATGATTCCGATCTGTAATAACTGTTTGAAAAGCATCGAATGTTTTTCATGAGATTCAGTCCGGCGTCGTCTGTGCTGCTTTGTGCTCACATTTCAACAGAATCATTTTAATATTGCTCATGTAAAGAAACATGTCCTTTGCTCTACCAGGGATTTGATTTCAAATATCATATATATGTAGTTCTTCTTTATTGTGTGCCTTTAATAAAATAAGAAATCCAATAAGAAGAGACCGTGTAAAAAAAGGTAAGACAGCATCCAATCACCTTCCTCTTCATCATCCTCAGGTGGCGAAGGAACCGTGCTACCTGGCCCTGTGGGCAGGATGCCGGGACTCGCCGTGGTCTTCCGTTTCTCCCTCTCGGTCTCACTTTCCAAACTCACCACCTCATAAAGTGTGTCGGAAGCAGGACTCTTGCGCTCCTTACGCTCCATCTGAGAGGAGACGTATGGAGAATACCTCAGAGCAACTTTATAGTAAAAAATACAACAACATCTGAACCTCTTTTTTAAATCTGTTACATTACATTTTTTAGGGAAAATAGGAAATACAAAAAAGAAAGCCACATCATCTGAATTGATTTGCTCATGCATAGACATTGTGCTCTGACTTGATACCTGTCGTAGTTTAAGGTAGAAGGTCTCAGTGTAGTTGCGTTTGCTGAAAGGCCAAAAGAGCCTGTCGTTTGGGGCGCACACCCTGACCCTCGTCTCCAGCAGAAAACGCACCGGCTCTTCCACCTCTGTGATCACAAGGTCCACTGCTGTCGTCATGTACATGAACTTATCTAGAAAAACAAGAAAACACTTTGATGTTATCTCAAGTGACTGTTTCCCTTCTTTTCACCACCTGTAGAAAACGCTGATGAACAGAACAAAGTGATGATTATCTTTCTTTTTCATACTTTAGTTTCCATAAAACGGATTTTTTTGCCTTTGCGTTTTCACAGCTATATCTAAGCTATATCTTGATTTTGTTTACACCTTTAATCGTGGATACTTTAAGTGTGAAAGTCTTTACAAAGAGGGAAACAAATCTAATCAGTGAAATGTTTAACAAGGAAATAATAACTGTTCAAATCACTTTTTTCTTTGATTTTTCTGCAGATTTTTGGCTGTTACCTTTGGGCGTTTCCTCGTTCACAGCCTGGAACTGAGGCGTGTTGGGGTTCCAACTTCCTGTGATGATGTAAGACTTCCCATCGGAGCTCTTTCCCATTGACTCCTGAAGGGGCAAGTGTTGGGAGAAGTTAACAAGCACACACACACAAATTCATGTGGACACATACACATTCATACATGCAATGAAAATAGTCACCTACCAGGTCTAGCAGGTGCATGTCACTGTTCTTGACATTTTTCCCAGGGCTGAGCAGGAGACCGAAACACCTGGAGAGGAGACACGCACAACACATACATGAAGACAAACAAACCCACACATACACAAAGAGAGGCGAGTTGGAGAGAAAGAGAAGTGAAATAAATAAGGTTACATAAGAAAATGGTGAGAAGAGAAAAAAAAAAAAGAAGCAGAGCGAGAGCGGGGAACCAGACACAGAACAATAAATCTCCCTATAGAGTAAAACCAGTTGTTAACCATCACATAAGATCGCGAATAGCTTCCTGGACTGATCCTCTAACGCAGACCAGATCGTCTGGAATATTAAACACAGCACTTCAAGCCTTACCTTCTCTGGGTGTCATCAAACAATAACAAACCACTGTGAAAATGGAAGTCCACAAAAAGATGATGGAATGTTTACATCTTAACCGATTTATTAGACGGTGGAGAAGAGACGCTAACATTAATAACCATCTAAGAGCTGCGCCGGAACACTTTCAAGCTAACAGGTGCCGACACACGGATGTGAAACGTTGTGTGTTTATCAATAACAGCTGGGTGTTTCCTTTTGAATGACTGTTTGGTCATGTCTAAGCAAACACACTGAAACAGTAGCAAATGGTGGTTTGTGTGGATATACATTTACTGAGTCACTTAGTTGGCTGAATTAAAAATTACATTTGAATGTCGTCATTATTATGTCTTGCGTGCGTGCGTGCGTGCGTGCGTGCGTGCGTGCGAGAATATGTGCTCGTGTTTGTCTTTATTTTACCTCTCAATAGCCAGTTCCTTATTGCAGGTCTGCTGGACATAAATGACTATTTTCTTGTCCATTCCTGCACGAAGCTTGAAGCTCTGCTTGTCCTTGTCCTTTGCTACAGCACTGAAAATGTGAAGAAAAGAGATATTACCCACACTCTTACAGAAAAAGTATCACTGACAGAACAAAAAGAGAGAGGATGTCACAACAGCAGAGTAGAATCATAGAGCAGACACAGTGATATGTGTAACAGTGACACTGTAAGGTAGATTTACTGCCATTTGAAACCGTATGTAAGGAGAAAACCCAATGGTTTATGTTCCAAATAGCTCCATTTATCATGATAAAAGCAGCATTATAGCTGTTTTTCAAACACTCTGGTCCTGGTTCTCTTTCCTGCTCTGAAAGCAGAGTTGGACACAGGAACAGGAATCAACCTTCGCTGACAGAAATTCATGAGCAAACACTGAAGACATCCTAAACCCGCACAGAGATTCTTCAGTTTAAAAATCTATTGATCAAGTTGAAATTGATTGCAAACACTTGGAACCTGAAATGATTTCAGGCAGTGCAGAATGGACATAAAGTAAAAGATACAGCTTAGTTAACTAAACTGACTCGTGGTTTTACAGGTCCTAAAGATAAACAGGCTGCATAAGAACACAATGCATAAAGAAGTGATAGAAATATTCTTCTGCAGATGGTCTACAGTTCACAGTTATACTTCTTTTTTGCTCAAATTACTTTTTTTCCCACAATAAACAGTCCACGCATGTTTGCACGTGAAGCTGTTTTCTTTGCATTCAGCACACTAACATAATCAACTAATGAGCAGGAAATGTGTGCCGGCTCAAAATAATCTCAGGCCTATTTCTGGATTGTTTGTTTTGATTTGTTTACCAAATAAGCCCGAGACTCTGGGGCTGCTTCTGAATATAGCACAACATAGAATTAAATCAGTCATACAGGGGAGCAGAAAATACGTGTTAGGAAGGATGGACTGAATTGAACAAACACAGGAACCTGTTTTTTTTTTAATTGTATCATCGATTTGCAAACAAAAGTGTGATTCAAATTAGCATGATTTTAATTTCATTAGTATGTTCCCAAAACGCTGTCAGCTCTGGAAATGGTCCCAACATTAAAAAAACAACCCTAAATGAGGTCTGCCTGTATCTCTGTTTATGTATGTGTAATGGGTAATATGGTTTATATGTGTGTGTGTAGTGGGTCACATGGTTTATATGTGTGTGTGTAGTGGGTCATATGGTTTATATGTGTGTGTGTAGTGGGTCATATGGTTTATATGTGTGTGTGTGTAATTGGTAATACGGTGAGAAAACTCAGGGCCTTTTAATTTGCATTTTTTTTGTTCTAAGTTCTTCACATATTTTGTCTTGAGATAACTTTTGTGGTAAATTGGTGCTATACAAAGAAAGATTGAGCAATTGATTGATATTTTGTTCAAATGTGGCGCTTCCACTATCATTGTCAATGACTGAAAAAAAGAGCAGTGAACACTGGTTCCATCTCTAACTGTACAATACAGACAGCAAGTTTGCATGTACACCATGTCTCACCTGAAAGTGCCCTTCCCATCATCCTCCTTGATTTCCAGGCTGACAGTAAAGGTAAACAAGTCACTGTCAGGTGTGAGAGGGGCAGTCTGCTGAGATGACAGGATTGCCTTCTTAGCTGACCTCCGAAATGCTGTGGCAAAGCTGTACAGTATCCTACTCACCTGCAGGAGAGAGGTAAAAAGACAGAAAAATGATATAGTGTAGTTGGACACTGAGGTCAATACTGTACAGGGTTTTTAATGCATTCAGAAATTGGAGGCGGCCACCACCGCCTAATTTTGTACCTCCACCGGTCCTCGTCAGAGTCTGACGGGTTTTTTCAACACAAGAGTTCCAAGTACAGCACCTGGTGAATTTGTCATTTGGTGGCGGCGCTGTATCGTAATCAATTCAGAGCACCAGAAAACAAATAAACACACTGCCAAAAAACAAAAGAGGAAGAAAAGTGAAAGGAGAGGAAGGTCATATTTTAAGAGAGCGTTTGATGTCATTTCCCTTTTTCAAACATAAAAGGGAAATTATTTGATTTGCCAAGTTGGTGCACAGGAATTAACCAGAATACAAGAATCACAGTGTTTGATGGGAGGACCTCCAGACCCCCCTTGCTTAATTTACTTCAACAAATTAAATTAAAATGTGACATTAAGTCTGCTCCTTTGTCTTATTCAAATATATTAGCTTTAAAATGATCGACTCCAGAAGACAGTTGAGTTATACAAAAGTGTGAAACCATTATCCATGCATATTTTTTTCAGTATTTTATTTTTGCCTTTATTAGATAGGACAGCTGAAGAGAGACAGGAAATGCTGGGAGGAGAGAGTGGGGGATGACATGCCGCAAAGGGCCGAGGTGGGACTCGAACCCACAGCCGCTTTCGACAAGGACTATAGCCTCCATACATGGGGCGCGCAAAGTCACCCATAGGCTATCGATTGCTTGTCAAGTTATTTTGTTATGAAAGAAGAGCACTTTATAGTATATTTGGTGTGGCTGTGGCTAAGTTGGTAGAGTCGGTCGTCTCTTAACCAGAAGGTTGAGGGTTAGATCCCCAGCTCTTGCAGCAACATGTCTGATGTGTCCTTAGGCAAGAGACTTAACCCCAAGTTGCTCCCGCTGCTTCATCGGCAGCGTATGAATGGGATTAGTTACTTCTGATGGTCACTTTACACAGCAACCTCTGCCCTCAGTGTGTGAATGTGTAGGTGTGACCTGCGGTGTAAAAGCACTTTGAGTAGTCAAAAGACCAGAAAAGCGCTACAAGCTATATTAGCTTCTCTAAACTAGCTCTATAGATTAAACTAGCTAGATTGTATTTCAATGAACATTTGGCAAATGCTGGGCCGCTCTTCACAATTCTATGTTCACGTTTATGAGTGGGTACCATGTATTGAAAAAACTGAGGCCACTTAGATTGTTGAGCTGCAGTGAGGAGTTTCTTGTGTGTTTTTGAGTGGGGTATGTGGGGGAGTGGGAGGCAGCGTTAAGACTGCCAACTTTGACAAACTGGGTGGTAATGATGTATTTACATTTACTTAATGTTATTTTCCCTGCACAAGACTTTAGATTTGTTGGCTTTTCTCACAGTCATGATAAAGTATTCTATTGTATTTGTGATTATTCCAACACAGACATGTGTGTGTGATAATAAACAGAGTGCTCCCCCAACTAGAGGCCCACAGCACAGTGGTTTTTGGATCATCTCTTATTCTGGTAAACAGCAGAGCCTGGGGGTCAGTGACTGAGAGATGGTGTGGGGAAACTGCTGTTATCAATAAATAACAACGCTCAAATTCCTTCTACTTTTTTTTTTCTACAGGCCAGAATTTAAAGCAGCTTCTAACCTCTGCACACAAAGCCTTTGTTATGTTCTTGGGACAGTAGAAGCATGTTAGGGCATCGCAGGGGGGTTGATTTATTGAGAAACAATGGGGGGCTGGATAAAAGAGATGGGGAATAAGCAGAGTTTGATGGGGGTGACCCCCCTGTGTTCATAGTTTATGACTAAATAAACAATAGAATTGTTGTTTTCTGCAGTTCCAATCAATCCTGGAGCCGACACTGACCACTTTCAAAAAGTCTGTAAAAGGCCTTTTTTAGTGTGAGCAGTAAAGGAGCTCTATCAGGACAGAGACATGTACAGCAAAAATACCAACCTGACAAGTAATGTATATTTCATAACTAGACTTCAGCAGCCGGTCAGTCTGCAGTTCACATACAGCAGGTTTCCCACAGACTCACAGAGTAACGGTGGTCGTGAGGGAGAGACACTGGACAAAGTATACATTTGTATGTTGAAAATATTTAGGCAAATACTCTATCCTATAACAAAAGAACAGCAAAAATAGACGTGTAAATAAACAATCCGGTGGTTTACAGGAGGGCCAGATGACCAGGAGAGGTCTCTCTGTTTCTTTGTTTCTCTGCAGGGCATGTGAGGTTAACCTCTCCTGCCTCACCATGAATACTGTCTCTTATACATTAGTTTCTTCTGAAACAGGACAGTTGATACACTTCACTCACAAATGTGTTAAGTCTTATAATGTGCAGCTTTAATAATCCGCAGAGGACATATTTAAACACTACTGTTTTGACTCTCAGAGCTCTTATGAAAGGTAATTACATAACACAATTTGGTTTTGGAATCAGACTTTATCTAAAAATCTGCAGCTTTTTAAGATCTGGAACTTATTACGTGTCGTATTGTTTTTACTTCCCCTACAGGATATCGTATTGTTTCTTACTTGGCAGCATTGTCTTTAAAAACTTACTGACACAAATCTTTGGAAGAAATGATCTAATATCACGGCAAGAATCTATTTGCAATGCCGAAGTGAAAACAGTTCTATTAGAGTTCTAATGGTTTGAATCAAAGCGCACCTGACTGGGAGGTTTGGCCCGCTGGAGGCAGAGTAGGACAAAGAAGGTAGTTTGCTTTATGTGTGAACAGATCTGCTGCAAAATCAACACATCTGTTTAGAGACAGAAATAAGAAGTATATGATTACAAAATCTGAAAGAAATCAACTCACTCTGCCTTCAGCTTCTTTTTTTTTTAAATTGTAGTATTCTATAAACAATGTGAACACATACGGTAATCACAATTTGATTATATAATCGGGTCACTTGCTGTGGACAGCTTGATGGCGAATGGACTTGAGCTTGTTCATCTCTTTTCTAG
This sequence comes from Tautogolabrus adspersus, assembly GCA_020745685.1. Taxonomy (NCBI): domain Eukaryota; kingdom Metazoa; phylum Chordata; class Actinopteri; order Labriformes; family Labridae; genus Tautogolabrus; species Tautogolabrus adspersus. The sequence continues at coordinate 27,997,470 of CM036549.1, read as the reverse complement.
TCATCTGACATTTTAAAAGTACAGTTTTAAATGTAATTGACAAACAAATGTGTTACGGAGCTTTTAAGGTTTTTCAAAGTTGCTCTTAAGGTTAACTCCCTCTACTCTTATCGTGATGATGAGAGAACCTAAAAAAAACTCAAGGCATTGTATACTAGTTTGTTGCCAGGAAGGTTTAGAAGGACAAAGAGGGGCGGGGACAAGAGGTAGACTGTGGAAGTGAAGAATAAAGGGGGAAAGAAAGACACATTTCCAGTTACTAGGTAAGAAAGTGTAGAAGTACTGGGGGTTATCTGTGTGCGTGTGTGATTCATGTTTTGGTGTGAGCGTGTGTGTTTCAGACGGGTGTCTAGATACTGAGGAGTGGGACGATGTGGGTCTGATTTAGTAGTGTCTGTCTGGGGGCTTTTACTGACATTGAAGGAGAGTGCTTCCACGAGTGAGGAATCAGGTCACTGAACATTGAACACTTTCACCTAGTTTTATGTGTGAATATTTTTACATTTCTGTTGAACCTACGGTAATAAAACAATTACCTTTCCTCTAGCCTATAAGGTGGCTGTCGGGATTGCCTACGCCCTGTCTTTATGTAAAGTGTACATAACATATTGTAGCCTGCAGTGCATGACAGAATCTCTCTGGGAGCACAGAGGGAGCTCCAACACTGAACCCTGACAGACATGCTGCATGGAGATCAATAATTTAAGACAAGGTCAGCCAGAATATTGCTGCCAACACGAGTGTGTAAACATGTATGTACTCGAGTGGGAGACACTGAGAAACACTTTAACATTTTGCTCCCCCCTTTGGTTCACTTTTTGAACTACAGCAACATTATTCTGGTGATTTTGTGTGAAATGATGGAATCATTACAATGATTACATTCTGATGTAAAACAGAAGTCAGGGCCCATATTCCTATTGAAACAGGTTAAGCTCTATGTAATTATTCCCTTTGCACTTTTCATGTAAGCAGCTGGGTGGCAAAACTAAAGCCTTTGTTCCCAGTAAAGAAGTTCAGTGGTTAAGTAACAAAAAGGCTTTCATATCCACTTAATCGATCAAACCCAGACTGCAAATGCCTCATGTGAACTTTACACTTTCAAGTAATTTGGCACATTACAGAACAGTGGAATTTATCCCCCATTATTTATACTGAAAACATTTTAGGAAGGGGTCTGTCAATGCCGAGTATGAACAGAGAGAATGATTTTAGCAAGTTGAGTATTTGTTTTCAAGACAGAATCATAAAGCTGCGAGTCTGTCTGTTAATGTGTCTTCAGCCAGCACAAATAAAAAGTATTATTAAGTTATGCTCGAACCCTCACCGCTTCTTGGATTTGGCAGCGGAACACGTGGATCCTGAAGATCTCAGCGTTGTAGTGGCTCTCAGTGAAGGCAAAGCAGTCGCTCTCTGCTGTGCCGTCATGGCCCCGCACACAGAACAGAATCTTATAGATCGGGTAGTTGGCGATCTCTGTATTGGCATGAGGGTCCAGCAACCTGTTAGAATAAAGGTAAAATATAGTTTTTCGATTACTGGGATTTGTGTACGTGAGCTGTGTATGACATGTGACCACTAAGTGCACAATTTACATTCTTCATATACATTTATTACAATAAAGAGCCCAAACAAATCCTCCAAGTGGTGAACTCATGATCCATATGTTCCCCCCTTACCTGACAGTGCCTTCAGACACGCCTGGCACAGACAGTGTGACATCCAGGGGGACTTGGCACTGCCCTCTGAGGATGCTCATCATACGGAGGGCCTCCAACTCACTACGGGGGGCGTTGACCGAGGCACACCCAAGATATGTCAGCTGGCTGAACACAACGCTGTCCTCATCTGGGATGGGGCTGCAAGGACTGCCCTCTGATGATGATTCATCCCCTGTTGGGTAGGGTGGGGGAGAGGTGTTATTTTTAAGGATTTGGTTTAATGACTAAAACTCTAAATGTCTAAGAAACACCACTTTAAGCTAACACTTACAAAACCATCGTGTGCCTTTTAAAAACACAAGGACAAGAGAAGTCACACCATGTCTCACCTCGGTACGACCTCTCATTCAGCTCACTCTCCTGAGCCGTCTGAACAGGAAGCACCATCTCAAGCTTAGTTGGCATTGCTGCGCTCAGAGGGTCTGTACCCAGAGGAACAGGTGATGCAGTAGTGGGCAGAAGGACATGGTCGCCAACACCGAGGTTGTCCATCCCTGCTTCTGATCCGAGCCCAGTGTCAGCTACCGATGGGTCCATGAGGACATCCTCTAACTCCCTCTGGAGCTGCTGCTCACTTCCATTTCCCACAATCTGATTCATACATGAACACACACACACACAGGAGAGGAAACACACACCACACACACACACATAGAAACAGACACAACCACATCAAGGAGCAGGAAAAAAACAAAGAAATAAAGTAGCAAAAATTCACTAATAACAAAAAGGGACTGTTACAGAAAAAAATAGTAATCTCAAAAATAACGTATTTAATATGTAATTTTTTAGGCCACAATAACTGCATTAAAATTCAATTTTACAGTTTCTAAAATTGTGCAGGTTCTTTGCCTTGAATGGTGACCTTAGAATTAATTTGAAGTGATTTCAGGGAAACGATTCTGTGTTCTATTTTTTGACAGGCAGATCTATATTTTCATTACATTTCATACCATGTTAGTGATTAGTAGGTATGTGAGTATACGTGTCAAAACATTCAAAGAGCCATGCCTACAATAACTGTTTGAGTTTACTGGAAAAAAAAACTAAAAATGACAATCACCAGGCTTAATCTGGATAAATCATGAGATGCCACAAAAGGAGGAAAAGCCCCATTTTCCTATCTGCTGAGAGCTAACTTCAGCTGCAGATGGCACTGCTGGACTAAGCAATAAGGGACGAGAACACAACACATATTTACCAAGTAGGCTTCCCCTATAGTCAGCCAAAAATACTATCTGTTCCTTAAAGGTTTTGTGGGCGATTCATTGCTGTTAGACAAAAGCAATCAACTGTAGCAGAATGGATTCTACAGCTGCGGCAAATATGCAACTCGTGCTACAAAGCGTATTATTATTCGAAGCTGATACCTATCAGTTCTATATTTAGGGTCACACATCTGACATAATTGCATATCTATGCAATTGAAGTGAGCCTTGTAGATACAGGTAGTGCAAAAAAAAAGCCTAGGTAGTGGTAAGATACAACTATTGGGTACAACTAAGTCTATCTTTTATAGCTGCTAGCCAAGCTATCACTCAACAGCCGGCAAAAATACATAGAGTACAAGTAATCATAGACAGAATCACCACGGAATCACATCACAGAAAGAGAGAAAGTAAATAGATACTAGCCAGAGAGAGAAAACAGATAGAAGAGGAGGACAGGAAAAGATAGTGAGAGAAGAGACTGACCTTAAAGCTGACCCCTTCCTCAGAAATCACCTGCATAACAAACAACAAGTTTAGACACACTGACTCCTCTCTGACTGGATGGGTTGACTGGGAGGGAAATGTGCACAAAAACCAATACATAATAACTGGATGGTTGAGTGTCAGTGAATGGAGGGATTGAACCGGTATATACTGAAAACAAAGGGTGTGTTTGAGGTACTGCTGTTCGTCCCATCGAATGGCAGAGATCACCACAGCTTTGCTGCAAGAAACTGATCCCTTAACTCAGCTCTAACAAAACAAGTGATGTGATCCAACAGACTCTATACTCAAGGCTGCTGTCTCCAAGCACAGCAGGTGACAAGAAGAAGCTCAATTTTTTTCCTATCCACTGTAAATGCAACTTCTGTGTTCTGCTAGCTCCATCTGCTGGTAACTTCACAACATTACAGCAACAATCTCTGTCTTTACAAACCAACGCAGGGACAGGAATGATGCAAACGGATGGACACAGTATGACCATACGAGGAAGCTACTTAAATAAATATATCAAAAAGGAAACGTTATTGAGAGGAGAGGAGAGGAGAGGAGAGGAGAGGAGAGGAGAGGAGAGGGGAGGGGAGAGGAGAGGAGAGGAGAGGAGAGGAGAGGAGAGGAGAGGAGAGGAGAGGAGAGGAGAGGAGAGGAGAGGAGAGACAAATGTCTGCAATACTTTACTTTACTGGCACACTGTGTCACATATTGTGGTGAAATAGCACATCAGTATACTAACAGGAGCATTTGATTGGCTGTAGATTGGATATATTATCCTAAAATTAAGAAGCACTGACAAACGGGTACAAATTGTAGAACATGATCAAACATCAGTTCAACTTTCTTAACTTTTGGATTTCTAAGAATGTTTATTTTTCCACTTTCGCCTTCTACCAAAATAATACGAACAAATTACAATCAGAGAACTCGTAAAACAAAAGTAATTCTTCAGAGTTAAAGAACAAACGAGTGTTTTAGGGATTAAAGAGCTTCCTTAGTATTAGTAAAGAGTGACAAAGAACAAAAACACACACATCTCAGAAACCATAGGTAAACCAACTTTAGGAAAGTTGAGTGAGAATGTGGATAGGAAAACCAAAGATGGTTAACCTCATGGTTAGTGTGAGACTTAGCATGTGAGTGATGAACACGTGTATAACGGAGTGCGACCCCTGAACCACAGTTCTAATAAGGGAAGCCTTAAATCTATGCAGAGCTTTTTTACTTGTGTGCTGATGTGATGGGGTAGGGAAAGGGTTAGGGTTTTCTATGAGACTGTGTTGCCCCTTTCTGGCCTTCTTTTTGTACTTCAAACAATGGTAATTGACAATAAGGATCATTTGGAGTTCAAGCTAAAAACAGTTGAACCACAGATCGTTTTAAAGACTATACTGCAACGTAGGATGCATGCACACATAACACACATAGACTTTTGGCTCTTGCACACTGCCAGCTCAAGGCAGGGTACCTACGCTCCTGTTAGGTGTTGTCTGCAATGTGTAACGCACGGAGACAGAATGGTGGGGAGATTCATTTCGCCACCGATGCACCGTCAGAGGTAGTCACAGAGGCGTAATAGGGGGAAGTTGGCGATGAGTAACGTCGGAGCAGGCAGGACGGATCATCTCTGAGCGTGTATGTGAAGCTCCAGCTGTGTGTTCACACACTGTGCCTATCATGCTTCCACTACGCAGTAATGCAATGTGAAACATCACACTGGGGACACCAATATTTCCCCTTTGAGGAAGCAAAGTGTGATTATCAAGGCATCATGCTGGGAACTTCATTATGGCACTGTTGCAGAATTGCAATCTGAAAAGGCCCATTTAGACTAGCATTCACCATTTGTGTTTTGGCTTCATGTGAAAGCCGACAGGTTGAAGCAAATAGCTGCAAACTAGTACCATGTATTATATCTGCCTTTGTTTTTGTGTGAAGCTATGAATCACAGCTGTAGTTGTTCAGGTCTCTGCTAAGAATGATGAATTCAGCATCAAGATGTTTGGGTAAATCTTGCTAATTGTTGTGAGTTATTTACTTACAGTTTGCTCAAATGACAACGTTTAGCCCACAGTGCACTCTGGGCCTGTTGTACTTCTTTTGAAAATAATTGCTGATATCCATTTTTCTCTTTATAATCTGCAATGACCATACTTATTTGTTTATTCTTCTTGGGGGAAAGATTTGTATCCATAAGGGTGTTATACCATTAAATATCAATAGACATGAGACACTCAGCTAGGGCTGTCACATTGATATTAACAAGCTAACCGTGAACATGGTAGGAGGCCACCATCACAACTGAACATGAAGTCACCTCCCCCCACCTCATGTTCAGACGGAACAGGGCTGCACACAACGGACAACGCCTGGTGCGGAATCAGAGCACCGTCACGGCAGCAACAGTTATCCCCAGAATCACCTCCTCTTTTGCTCTTGACCTGCAAGTCAGTGCTTTAATTGTTTTCTAAACCTGTACAGTACGATATGGCTACACAGAAGAAATTCGTGGGGACGGTTTCCTAAACTGTGTGTGTGCACGGCTTTGTATTGAAAATCTGTGCACACCGTTTAAAAATCTGTGCGCTCAGTGAGGTCTGGACGTTGACAATGTCCGAGCAGTGAATCAGCTCCTCCCTCGCTCTTATCGCTCTCTTGTCACGTTATGTATTCTGTAGTCAAATTGTACTGTAAAGGTTTTCGTTAAAGATTGCACGGTCTTGTGCTTTTCTTGCAGGCAAAAGACTTAAGAGGAGGTGATTCTGGTGATAACTGCTGCTGTCGTGACACTGCTTTGTTTCAGCATCATGTCGCTGTCCGTTGTCTGCAGCGCTGCTCTCAAACTGTTCCATGGCGTGAATGTCTGTCTCTGATTGTCATTGTGTTGTTAAAGAAATATTAAAATAAATACAAGTCACAATCAAACTAATCTTACGGGCCAGATATTATTGCTAGCAAGCCAGCTTTGGCCCGGGAGCGCCAGTTGCCGACCCTACACTCTGCTTTGACCAGTGCATCCATTAAGTTTCCTTTCTATCCCTTTTGCCTGCATCCATACCTACACCAACCATCCTTACCTTCAGTCCTGTCTTTTCGTCATCACTACCATTATTAGTGGAGGAGGGTGTCTCGTCCCCCAGCCGGGACACAAGGACAAAGTCCTCACTGTTGAGAGTGGACACTGAGTCCGAAGACACGCTTATCTTCCCCACCGAGCCCTTGTCATCCATGGCTGCCGCTGTATAAACTCAGCCACGCTGCTCATGAATGGAAGACGGGAGGAGGAAGTGGTGGGAGATGATGAGCAAAATCCCCTAGAAAAAGAAAAAAAAAATGTAAATAAAGAAAAGAAGCAGAAAACAGTCATGATGTGATGAAATCCATGAAAAGCATCTTTTAAGGCAACTGGAATCTCGACTTTGAACCGTATCCTAGCTAGCTCACTAAAAAGAAAATGTTCCATTATTGTCTTTAAGAGGTCTGTTAACGCCTAAAGGTAACTGAGGGCAGCGTTAGAAAAACCCAGAGAGTGGGGCGTAAAAGGAGAAAATAGAGGGTGCAAAAGGAAGGTCGAGCTAAAAAGCTTAGATTAAGTGAAAGTGGCGGCTACAATGAGGAAGAGAATACAGGAATGATCAGAGGAAAGGACGATCTGTGGGTCAGTTCAGGCAATTTTGTCAATCTTAGCAGATTATAGGAGATATGTTTGAAAAATAGCTAGATGCAATGCAGAGCCATGGTGATGTGTCATTGGAAAAGGAATATGGATATGAAAGTGAGCTTTCCAGCTGGCTGCAACAACCGTCTACCTTATCCATGCCAGTGCTGCATCTTATCAAGATCCAATTGTGGTAACCCGCCAACACGTTAACTACATCAAACACATATTACCTAGAAAAAAAGATGTGCTGAATGAATGTACTTAAATTGCATGCACTCCTTTCTGCATGACTATACTCCAGGCCTGCTGCCACAACCACAAATAACCTGAGCTGAGATCCAGAGGGAAAAACTGCTGCACATTTACAGCTCTGCCTTCACTCCAGCTCCTTCTTCTACCAATGGAATTTTTAAAACATCATATTTCTGCACAAACTGAATGTATACGATTAATTCAATATTCTCACAATCTCAAAAATGTCATCATTTAAGGGCAGCAAAAGACAGGATCAAGAGAAACTGAAATGTGTTTCAATTGCAACCTCCAAAAGTCCAAAATATTCAAAATGTTAAATTTATGTGTGGACATTTAAGAGCTAGCACTGAGAAATAATAAAGTAGAATGAGGTAAACCTCTATTGTTTGCTGGAGAAAGCTAGCTAGGTGCCAATGTGTGTAACACAGGAAGAAAGGAGCAACAGAAGGTTCTGGCAGACGCTCAAGAAGAGACCAAAACAAGCTATTTTTGGCCTTCTCCCCACCTCTACTCCTCTCTTTCATCCTCTCTCATGCTTCGCTCTTTTTGCCTCTCACTATTCTTTTCATTCTCTGTGCCCGCCATATCTCTCTCAACCTTCAATCTTAATTTTTCATCCATTACTGCTCTAAAATAGGGGGTTGCCTCACACTCCTTGGACTTGCTTTTTTTTAGCATTTCACGTTGCTCTCTTGTCAAAAGACCTGCCCTTCCTATTCAGAGTAGATCCCACAATAGAAAGGTCAAAGCAGTTAATAATGTGTGCATTACTTATGATAACATTGTAATACCGACCTCGAGTGAACCTCTATGGATGTTTTATTAGGCTAAAAACACAGAGTAAGAGTTTTAGCCTGTTCTCTCCATCTTTGCAAAGCAGTAATTAACAAATGGAGCTCAGCGTTAGTTCAAGCAGGAAGACTGGTTATTTTCTCTCACACATTCATTCAATTTTCTTTATCCAACTTAGCCACTCCCTCTCTACCACTTCCATCTTCTCCCTGCTATCGTGATCAGCTGATTTGGGGCGTTAACTCTTGTGTAAGTAATAGTCCAACCTGATTCTGTCAACCAATCATGCTGCAGCGGTCACATTTTAAAATCTGTTCTCTGTCTTCCACAGTCAGTTTGTCATTTCAGTGCGATCGCTGCGACCCCCCTCCGACCCGGTCACCTCCATTCTAGCTCAGCAGAGTTCAGATACAGCCTCAGAAACCCACTCCTCATCACATCCTGCATTCTTCTATCACCACCACCACCACCACCAGTGTCTAGACTCCATGGGGAGGGGGGGGGGGGGGTATCCTGTCCTGCTGTCGGCCTCACTACCCCTCTGAGTGCATGAAGTCATCATGACGGAGACTAATCGCCAAAGACATTGCACATTTATCTTTTCTTAAACTATTAAATAATTTTGAGTCTATCCTGATTGAACTGGTGATCTTCTGGAAGTCCAGTGTGTTGTTTTTCTCTTGTATTGCAGAAATGAAGTGGGATAGTTTGTTGTCTGTTTCAGAAACATATCAGGACGTAGTCAGTATTCATTGCTTGAATTTCCCTCGGGATCAATAAAGTATCTATCTATCTATCTATTTGTTATTTAAGTTCAATGATTCTTAAAAACAAAAATGAAAACCCACGAGTCCAGGGAAAAAGAGCATCCGACTCAGTTGCAACCTAAAAAGGACTTCTGCATCACTCCTCAGTAGCTTCTTATCTGCTCAGGCTTTTAATCCTGAAGAGACATTGCAGATGTTTACTTTTGGCTCAAAGGCAGCTGATTTCTATTTTTAGCACACTTGTCCCCTGAGTGATTAGTCGACTTTGTTTCCTCACATTCAGTGTTGATGAATGTGAGTCTTTCCATATTTTGGTCTTTGGTTTTGCCGGTCCTGCCAGCAACACTTTGGCTGATAAATCAGATTTATTTTAAAGTACTGCCATAATATCTCATGTAAACCACAGCTTCTACTTTGAAATCAGACAAATCAACAACCATGAACTATATATAAGAGAGGATGTAGTCTGTTAAAACTGAAGGCAATCAGAAGTGCCTTAAGGCTGCTTTCTTTCAAATGGCCAGCAGGGGGAGTCTGCATTCATTGCAAAAAGAAATCCACTTGTTATGAAACCATATAAGAAAGAAAACTACTTATGAGTTGATTTATCAGCTCAGTTTATTCTCTCATAATCTAGGTGAAATGAGAATCATGGTCCAATTTTGGGTAAAATCATAAACTGTAAATATTAATGTAGGAAGCCTGAGTGACGTCAGCCGTCTGTTCCTGCAGGGGGCTCCGGAGGCTCATCGACAGCAGCCGCCATGCTGGAAATCCTGTCTCAGCCTCACTTTCAGTCAACCTAACGACAGGCTTGGAGCTGCAGCTGAGGCGGTACCAGGCTGTGGTGTGTATGTGACTTCTGGTGTTCCTGGAGCCAGCCTCAAGCCGACACTCAACACACTGCAGGATTTTTTCGAGTTGGCTTCATTTTTCAAGACCGGAGGTTGCCGCTTGGCTAAGATAGACAATTAAGCCTGGTTCACTTTATTTCACAGCTACCTGTCGGGTCCTTAACACTACCATTTGTCTGACAGTATAGATACAGCAATGTATATCCTCCACATTGTCTTAATATGGACAATAGTGGCTCCAGAACATGATGCAGAGAGCAGCTATACAGTACTCCTGTCTTCAAAACAGTAGAACTCAAACCAATGGGTGACATGACAGTGTAGTGGGTGTGTAATTGTTCACAATGTTAAAGGGTGTTTAAGTTCGAGAAATGAATATGCGAAGGTGTTTCAATGCTGAGACTTAATGTGTGCTGTTTTGTGAGACAGAAAAGTCGGTTACTTCTAATAAATCTTTTTTTTTGTTTTAAATTAAAAAAGCTCCTAAAACACTGAAAACTCTACATTCGCAGTTTAGCGTAGTCACACTCAGAGAAAGTACTGTTTCATACTGGATCACACACACCTTGCACACACTAACACGCACAAGCAGCTGTATTATGAACACAAATAAGCACTCCCCAACAGGCACACACGTGCACACACACACACATCCCTCTGACTCTCTGTCTTTGACTTGCTGGCGGCTCCAACAGGCTTATAATGGGTGCCTTGTCAAGCTGCTTTCCTCCCAATCCACAGAAACAGCCCTCCGCCAGCTCCTGCCACGCTACACTGTTCTTTATCAACCTTTACAGTGCTCTGTTACACTGCCAACAACACACACAATCCACTGACTCTCACGCCATTGACTGTTACAAAAATGAGCTATAGCATCACCTACTGCCTGCATGTTTGAGAGGTACTTCCTACATTTCTTAAACTGGGAGACATTTTTTAGGCTTGTGAGCATGTTTTATTATTTAACAGATTAAATAATAGCTACACCCTTCCTTTTGATTTCCGGTCGTCTGTTTCACTATATTTTTGAATCTTCTGTTTTGAAGTTTACTTAAAAAACCTTGACTTTCTTCTAAGAAGATTCAATTGAAAGCAGCATGTTGGAAAGAAGAGGAAAGGAGGGATGAGGAGAAGAAAAGGGGGGAGAGAAGCAGGAAGCAGTTTCCTCTGATAGAGCGCTGTTGTTTCTGTCACCATGACAACAAGGCTCCCGTCAATTAGTCCAAACTACCTCTGGCAATAGTGATGATACTCAAAGAAACATTTTGAATTAATTCTGGTTCTCAGCCCGTTTCTTTTATGAATTTTTATTTTGCATTTACATTAAAATATCATTCTGCTCTGTGCTTAAAGGGGACATATTATGAAAAATCCACTTTTACAGTGTTTTTGAACATATATTTGGGTAACTTGAGTTTCTATCGACCCACAAAATTTGACATAAACCCATCCAGTGTTCCGCTGCATTAAACTCACTATATAGTGAGTAGGGAATGAGTGAGTGATTTCGGACACAGCCTTGAAGAGCTAAAAAAATAATAATAATAATTTAAAAAAATTAATTAATTAAACGATTTTTTGGGGGGAAATTATGAATCGATTTTAAATCTTAGAGAAGAATCTCGATTTTAAAGGTCCCATATTATGCTTGTTCTGGTTGTATATGCTCTTTAGTGTGTTCTCCAGGTGTCTTGTGCATGTTTAGACACATCTATGTGCAAAAATTCAAAGTCCGCGGAAATGCGGCTTCTCCTACCTCCTCCTGTTAGCAGTAGCAGTAGCTGCATGTAACGCTCGGTTCTAGCCCCCCTCGTTGAAAATTGGCAGTGTGATATCACACTGCGATGATGTCACTGATCCAAGCCCATTGGCTCGTTGTGGCAAGCACAAGCTCATGCTGCAAATTAGCTACATTCCATTCATATGGTAAAAGGGGCGTAACATTTCCGAGAATTGTCCGAACGACTGACCAATTACAACAGAGCAGATCGGCCAACCAATCAGGTCAGACTTGGCACACGTGGGGACCCTGCTCGGGGGGATTCAGAGCGTTGCAAACACAGGCAGATGAGACGGGCTGCATCGATCGTCAGTACATGAAAACAGACACTTTTTTAGAACATTAGCGATTGTGAACGTACTTTAGTAGGCACATACATTAGAAATATGAACCACAAAAAGGGCATAATATGGGATCTTTAAGATAAATCGACTTTTTCCCCACCTCTAGTATGTTGCCGGAAAAAAAGGTTGAACCATCAGCCCAGTACATATCGGCACAGAGAGTTAAATTTACACCATTCATATTGTGCTTTATTAATTTAAGAGAATAAGCAAATGTTCCTGATTTGACTAAAATACGTAAATTGCCCTTTTGCCTGAAAAACAATTCAAAATCAAAATTTAATTCCTCTAATTCTTTGTAGCAATTCTTTCTGGATTCTGTCACCTTTTGCTTGAATAATAATAATTGAAAATCTACTTTGGCATTGACTTACGTATCAGTCATAAAAAAAATGTGATGAGTTCATATGCATAACATTCAATATGATTCTTTGTTAGCTTGGCTGCTGCAATTAAATACTAAGTTCATGAGTATTTACAACAATTGCAGGTTGCTAACACATGCTTCATTAAAAGTTGCAATCAGTTTCTGAACTGTATTTTTAAGATTACAAACTAAAGTGTCTGGTGAAGTAGGTCTGAGGTTTAACCAACTCAGCTGATATGCAAAGTGATAACAGTATTTAGGCTGAACAAGTCTGGGTGTGTCCTGCAATGCATCATCAGAACAGCTCAGACTAAATGACTATTAGGAAACTTAGACATTTGAAGCATATATTCTACAAGCTTTTCTTACATCAATCTCTATTTCAAAATGTGCAGGAATCTCCGCCTTTGTTTTTTCTTTCTCTCTACCACTCTCCGGCTGAACGGGCTGTTCTGGGCTGCCAGCTGGGCTCTGCGTGCACCTCACGAGGGAGAGGAAGATACAGCCAGACACAGGCGGAGTCAGGCAGAGATAGCAGGACGACAGCGAGGGACACAGAGGGAAAGGAGAAAGCCATACAGAAATGGCTGAACTTATATGAGGTGAGTCACAAGGTGCAGTAAAAAAAAGGGAAAGAAAAGTAAAAGAAGAGGAGTTCTTGTTTTCATGACATGAACTTGTAAAAACAAGGAAACACACACACGCACACGTGCATACCTTCATTTAAATGTTATTTGTGCTGAGAGTATTATCGTCCCTCGATCAGATCTACAGCTAGAACACACACTCCCGGTTGAATATCCAGAAATGAAACCTCTGCATGTCTAACACTAAGCAACAAAACAATCTCACATGACTGCACGGATCACACAGTGCAGGCCTTCCTTTAACTTCTGAAATGAAGCAACAAACCCCTCCACTGTCAGCTAAACAATGTGCGGCTGTTCACACACATTGCTGTGTCTCTGCTGGTTAATAAAGACAAATACAACTGCTTATAAAGGAAACTTCAGACATGTGTTTAGAGAACGTGCTCAATCAACAACAACAACAACAAAGTGTCTATCAAGTACAGTAGCTATGTTAGGACAATTCCTTTTAAAAAAGTGAGACAAATTCATTCGTGGCACTTTTAAAACATGACCCCAGCCATTTAAGTATTGACATTTTAAAAGGGTGCGTGGACATTAACTGCATTTCTGCATCCATTCAAGTTTAATAAATGGATGAATTTGATCAAATATATGAGTTTATCTTATTTTCACACAAAAACACAATTCCTGACAACAGAAAGAATTTATATGGGGAACACATTTGTGCATTTTGCACATCTGTCTGTACTCACACATTTGAAAGGAAGCATTATTATGAAATCCAAAAAGGCAGCACCATCATAAAACATTAATACTATCCTAAAATAACCAGAGAGATCAAAACATGAAATATTTAAAAAGGCAATCGGTGATTTGAAACACTGATTTAAGTTTGAACTCTCTGCAGGGGATGACTGCAGGGTGGAATAACTTCATATTTTACTTTAGATAAAGGCTGTAAGCAAACATTTACTTTTCTGATTGGAGTAATAGGGAGTGAATCTTCACACTCAACAGGCAAGACCTTAAAAAACCATCACTAAAACCTAAATCTACTGTAAATTACCTGCTACATTAATACACGTTCAAACAAAACAACCAGCATTGAACTTACAAGATAATAACGTGTGCTCACAAGATTTATTTATTTAACTTTTAGGGACTTCAGGAGTTCCAAACAAAATAAATCCTTTTTTTTTTTTTACACAAAGAAGGCAAAGAAACTCAAAGAAGTTGTTGCTGCCAGCCCTCTCATGCCAAGCCACTCCGTCTACACCAACCCCCCCACAATGACAGGTGCATCAGAGGGGTGTTGTCAGGATTTCAGAACATCCAGGGTTCAGTTCAAACTTAGACAGTGCAGACAGAGTGAATACAGGAAGGTCACAAGGGGACATATTTAGAAAAAAATGTGTGAATCAGAATCTAAACAGAAAGTGCATCAGGCATTAAGTTTAATGTTTGCTTCTGGTGAGGGGGCGCACATGTATCATGACTTTATTATGGTTAAACTGGAGGGAGAAGTTGAATAGCAGATGCTAAAAAGTTGCTGTTTCATTTCATACAAGAAGCCGGACCTCAAAGCTAGCTTACTATTGTTTGTATATTAAATTGTTTAAGCTTGATCACTAGCAGTGTTTGTTCTTGTTCTTCCTGACTTTATAAACTGTAGATCAGCAGAATCTTTAAACGGCTGTTTTGATTTGCTGTGTGTGTTTAAAGCACCTTAAAATGTTGCTAAAGACAAACATAATAATATAACTAGGACAATACATCGGCTTAAAAAGTATAATACTCAATATATTTGATGGAGCACTAACCTTTCCCCCTCCCCTTGTACACATATTGATTGTTGTTAATTCTGCGAATATTTGAATATGCACAAATCAGGGTTGTGTGTTTGTTTCATTTCTGTGTGTGTCACCAGCAACACCTCTGAGGATTACATGTAATGGAAAGTTTCAGGAAACAGAACAGGAACAAAGCACTGAGTTAGGTGAAGTGACAGTTGGCACATTTGGCTCATTGCATGTTCTTTACATGTAGGAAGTATTCCAACTGCCACGAGAAACTGGTAACAACCACATTATTGTTGACAATGACAGAAGTCAGCTACAAACATGAAGCAATTAAACACCGTTTTTTTGCTGCTGTAACTTTTAGTGGCTCGCTTAGTAGCAGTAGCTCAGTCTGTAGGGACTTGGGTTGGGAACCGGAGGGTCGCCGGATCAAGTCCCGGCACGGACCAAGTCCGGAAATTGGCCTGGTAGCTGGAGAGGTGCCAGTCCACTTCCTGAGCACTGCCGAGGTGCCCTTGAGCAAGGCACCGAACCCCAAAACTGCTCTGGAGCGCTCGCTGTGGGCAGCCCCCCCTCACTCTGAGACCTCTCCATTAATGCATGTCCATAGGATCCTGTTTGTGCATGTGTGTGTATTTCGGCCTATATGTGTGTTCATGTTCATTAAACAGAGTGTAAACCGAATTTCCCCTCGCGGGATTAATAAAGTATAAATGATTATTAAATTATTAACTGGAGAATGGGAGGAATTTAGATTATAACTTCAGGATAACTTGAACCATTCAACTATCAAAGAAGAGCAGAAAATATGTGGGCAGGAAATGTATTTTATGAGAAGATGAAGTACTTTTAAAAATGATATCCAATACTGAAACAGCCACTTTGTTGATTACAGCACAGCAACAACATCAAGGTGTTCAAGTCCAGCTCTTTTTTTCATGCAGAATACACTGTGTGTACTTGTGTGTGTGTTTTAAAAATCATGCACATTGAGGCCAGCAGTGTCAAAAGTCTACCTGTGCACTTAGACAACAGACTTCTTCAAACAATACCTGCTGGACCCTCCCTTATCATGTGACAACAACAGGACTAAACTCAAACATAAGAGTGGATTAAACATCCGCTGCAACACATTTAAACAAGGATTCACTGTCAACATATATATATAGGCTATTTATATAAAGTTGTATTGTTATCTTGTCCGACAGTCCACAAACAAGTGAGCTAAAGTGGCCCCAACTAGGCAACGGTACTTGCTCCAGTGGAAACTGAACCGAGGATGTGATTTCTTTTTGTACACTGTGGAGAGTAAATAGCCTACTCCACATTAACTCACCGTGCAGCAACCATATACTACCAGCCCATACACCACAGTGGTTATTTCGGTTACCCAGAGGTACACTGATAGCATGCATTAATTGGCTTTCTGGTCGCAGCGGGTGCACTTACTTTTATCGATGCAATTAAATCTGCTTTGTGTCACTGCAACCAGACAAACTTTTTTGAGCCTCGATACATTTCCCATCATTTTGACAGATTAATGAACCACAAGTTTGACGTTTTTAGCTCGATAACACAGGGCGTGCTTAATTCTAGCTAGCTCTGGTGTTAACTTATTGCCCCCAGTTGATGTTAGCCTGCCTAATGTTAGCTTAGATAGCTACACAGCAGTCGATCATAAGTCCGACCAGAACGTGAAACAACACAGTGGTCAACTAGCTAAACTATACCGACACCTTGTTATGCAAATGCATTGTAAAGCTATGCACAAAAAATGTGGTAAATAAACCCGCTGACAGGCCGTCGCTGAAAGAAGCTTTCATGCGGGCCATTACTGTATATGGCTAGCTAGCTGCGCCTGCTAGCTATGCTAAACTGGCAGTTACAACAAACAAAAAGGTAAAAGACAACCATGTTAACCTTTGAGGAGAGAAGTGCAAGTACAAAACAGCTCACCTGTATTCCCACTGTTATATTTATTCCAATGGCGGTTGGCCCAACATTACACTTTCCCAACAACATCAGCATCCAGCCGAGCTGTAAACACAAGCCCAACCAACCCGCTGACACCCGAACTGCGCATGCGCCTGTCAGTCCTCTGCCGCCTGTGCTGAGGGAAGTTAAAGGACCAATTTAAGCTCCAAAGCAAATTAGAGGAGTCTCAACTGTGGTCAAGGCAAGTGTCAAGATCTTAAGGATATATCTAAGTCATCACCTTTTTTTTTGTTAATTGCAAGAATGTTTTTTTCTATCTGAGAGTAAACTATATTAAGATTAGTGCTAAGGTTAAATAATAAATGAGTCAGCTTTGTAAGACCTGCCTGTTGCCTTTTTTCTTTACAGGATTTTTGCCAGGTCAAAATTGGACTCTTTCTATGGCTTCATCTCAAGTTATTATTTTGTGTGATTTCTGTTAGAGTCTAGGATACGTATACATCCCCATTGCCCAAGTTTATTAAACAAGTTGTACCTGTCCTTAGAATAAAGATGTCAACTTTAAACTGGGATTTGTAAATTCACATTATTTTTACCTCACTGAGATCAAAATGACTTTAAAATGTTCTACAGTACCTCCTACAGTACAGTGTTCTGGCCATTTAAAGAGAAATTAGTAAATATGATCATACAACCCATTCAAGAGATGTTTTTTAATTGTTTCATCCCCTTCCTCACCTACTTCACATTGGAAGGTAGGTTTGTTGGGACTGCATCTGTGTGTTTACAGCAGATTCTGGGCGATTAATGTCCGTGAATCAGGCACAAGACCACAGCAGTCAGCATTTAGAAACACACCCACTGTTCTCATTGTGTTGTGGTCATGCTGGCCCTTCCTGTCCAGGCCAGTCAGGGCTTGTAACACAAAGCTTTTCTTTCTTCCTCTCTAACATATTACAAGCCAGTCACTACAGTGCAGAGATGGTTCCACTCACACATATTTACGTCACTAGATTTTTAAAGTTTTTCATGGAAAATGTATGCTAATACAGCCTCTTCAATTGCATTTCTCCTCCGATGTTCTATGCCAATTTTAGTAGCACCCTCTTGTGTTTGTTAGCACATTTGTTTGTGTAGTTAGATTCACCACACTAAAACGTTATACTGGAGTTAGACAATGTGAGAGATGTTTCCTACAGTGTCTCTTAGTTCTGGGAAATCCAACAACTCTAAAATGTAAATAATGGCTGGAAATGATGTAGCCGATCATTTATGAGAAGTAGGGTTAAGAATGTGGAAAATGTACTCTTACTCTGTATATTTAAATGGAATTAATAAAGAACAATAAGTGAATATTCTTAAAATAAGTCATAACTACAGGGGTTGCTTTAGCCATGGCTAGAAACCTGCATGCATGGCATCTACTTTGTATTTTCCATATGAAGAGATGTTCATTGCATGTGTCGCTGTTACATAAACAAATAAAATAAATACTGCTATAGTGAAAGGCCTACGAATTGAGTTCATATCTTTCATTTCCTGTGATAATACAACATTCAAAAATGAAGGCAATCATCACAAAAGAAGCCTTATCCATTGTTGTTTTTTAATAGCATGCAGTTTCATGTGCTGAAATCTTACTTTTACACATTTTCATCTCTCAGTGCAACACAGAAGCAGAATGCTGTTCAGCCAAGTTGTCTGTAAGTCAGCGTAATAGAAGAACAGTCAGAGAACACACAGAAATTCAATCAGTATGTCAAATACTATTCCAACAGTTTCTTCCATCTTTAAAAGCACATAAATAATCATCAGCGTAGGTTGGATTCACTCCCGCTCTGCATTACCTTTACAGTAAGTAAAAAGGGAAACCTTTCACAATGTGATATTTCCAAGGAAATAAATGGAATACGTAACAGTATTATTCATTATGGGGAGGTTTTTACATACCGTCTCTGAAGGAGTTTATTTTCCCTATTCTGAAACATTATACAAATGCCCCATTGATTGAGACATTTAAATCTATCTGATTATCACAGGTTGTATAAATGAGTGTCTATACTATAAGTCCATCTAATGATGGTGCCAGACTGTATACAATGACAGATGTGTACCATCTCTTAATAGTTCATTTACATTTCAATCGAACAATAGATTTTCAAATAAAATGTCTAATACAGACATGAATAGTCAGAAAACATCAGTTCATCATGTTTCACGATTAACAAACAGCATTTTTTTCTCTCCATATAATAAAGAACAATGAACTTTTCTGATAAAAACATTTCTGTAGATTCGCAAATTCAAAACAAAGACTTAGAATTTACCAAGAATGAAAAATACCACAACAACCAATTAATGTGGTAATAACAATAATAGTCATAATGAGAATATAACTGCTATCAAACAATAATTCAGTTTCAAGAGCAAACAAGTAGAACGCTGCAAGCAAACTTCAGCACTTGACGTGGCCACACAGTGGGCATGTGCAGAACTCTTACAGCGCTTGGAGTGTTGTATCACAACTACAGAATCATCAATACTCCTCCGCCATCACAAGAGGGACTATATCGCATGCAGGATGCAGGAAGAAAAGGGTGAGGAGAGGGCTAAGGGTGCAGTGTGTCCGCTGGCAGTAAGGGGATGGGAACTAGTGTGGTGTACAGTAGTTAGCCACTATAGCAGTGGACACACAAGGAGCATCACTGTGACATTTAGCTCGATACTCACAATACTGTTATATCATACAGTAGTACCCAGCCCTTTCCTAAGAGAACAGGAATAGCAAAGCCAATATTGATAATGAGAGGCAAAAGAAAACACAGCAAAGTCAACACTGGCAAACAATATAATCAGCAGTAATTTTGTAATGCTTTGGGTGTAAGTGCCAGCTATTAGCAAATGTCAACTCAGGTAAATACTTCCACAAATTATTAGAGAGATGAAAATAGAAAAAGCCAAACTAGCTGAGCAACTGAAGTCTTCCCTGAGTGATTCAGACAGACAAGGATCTAGCCCCCTCTAACGGAACAAAGCAGAACTGCAGATGTATCTCACGTCTTGTTCTTGACCAAGCACTTTCCCTTCTCTCATAGAGGAACATTGAGACATATGAAAAGCTTTAGGACATAGCAGGGGTTGATTGTACTGTACTGTACACAACATGGCACTTACATGACTTCAAAAGTGAAGTTGTAAACAATGAGCTGAGCTAATTTCAGGACTTAGAGCAGTCAGATCCCTGCAGCAGCTTTTTGCCTTTTCATCACAGAAATGCAAGACATTTTTTTTTTTTTTTAACTATCTTAACATCAAGTGGTGCTGTTTTGTTTCTCCCACTGTATGTTGGGTGGGGGGTAAGGGAAACCCCCCAGCAGGGTTCCTAGTCTGCCATTGTTCAGGTTTTTTTTTTTTTAAGTTTTAAACTGGAACATTGAAAGAAGTTCAGCACTTCTAACATCCACTAAAATGGGATCCAATGTAAAATCTGAGAGGAAATTAAAGTGGAAGCTTGAAAATTCAATGAATAGTAAGCCCCACTTTTCTCAATCCTACACAAATCTATTAAGATTTAAAACAGGTGTAAACAAATTCAGTCTTCCTCACTTTAATTCCTGTGTAAAATGTAAAATGTTTTCATGCTATTTATTGAACTGATTCAGACGAAGACACACAAGACGAGGTCTATAAAAAGGAGTTAGTCTGTATGGGAATCAGCCACACTGCACAAAAATAACAACAAAACAGTGTTCTGACGACAAGACAATATGTTTTGTCTCTGTTGGGTAAAATTAAAATACAAAATACCCTGGCACACAACTTCACAGAAGTTAGCAATTCATAAAACAAAACATTTGAAAAAGTTAAACAGAATAGAGCTTGAAGAAACATAAGAAGTGGTGGTTCTAACATCAGTAGGCTTAAGCTTCAAACATCATGCATAACCTCTGAATACTGTTTACATTTTCTTAAGGTGGCTGGAAAGCACACAAGAACACCAAGGGCTAGAACAATGTCATTTCCAGTGTTCAGTTTCTGAGAGCTTACACCTTTTTAAAATTGGAGGAAAGAGTCCGTCATGTTGGAGAAAAAGGCCACAGCATTGAAAAGTTAGTGTCTGTGTGAATGAAAGCTCATGCACACTGTGTACTCTGTGTGTATGTGTTTGTATGAGAGTGAAAGAGAGTGCAGTGAGACTGATTATCAATCACAGTCAGCAGGATTAAATGCCATAAAGACTGCAGGCACACAAAGACGAAACAAGTCTTTAAGAATAATTTTGTGTGAACGTGTCTGTTCTTAACAGCTACTAAATAGGCTTCATCTCCTTCTTAAAATACACTGGGTTGTTTTCAATGATATCCTTATAGTCTTTAGTGATGCAGAATGAGTCAACTAAGAAAACATGTTCAACGCACCAGCGAGTGATTAAAGACAAGTGTGCATGCATCTTTGTTTTGTTGTCATTCCTCCTGAATTCCACTCACTGATCACCTGACCTCCGGTTATCTGTGATCACTTACAAAGATGTAAATGTGTTCTTGTTATGCATGTGATCTCATGACAGTTAATTGAAGTTAGAGGTCAACATTTAAAAGGCCATATGACCATATAAGAACTGTGAAAGAATCACAGTGATGCGTGACCTCTTCTCTGATCGTCTCTGAGGCTTGGAATTAAAACCAGATTTAGATTTTTAATCATCTGTGCATCATGTCTGTCTTGTAGTTTTTGAGGAAATATGTGTGAATATTTTCAGCCAAACATAAAGGTGAAGAACTAAACTAGCGGTATCTAACTTAATAAGGGCATTGCCATGTAAGCTTGCTAATTCAAATTAGTGCATTAAGATGTAAAGAAAGAGCAAGGCGTAAACAATAATAGGTAGATTTTCATAATTCTAAAAAACAATTGTAACTTATGCAAGTGAATGTAGCTCTGAGTAGCTGAGTGGCTTTAAACAAGCTAAACAGCAATTAAATGACAGCAAATTGTATGAATGAAATAATGACTGTAGCTATATTAATTATAAGTTCTTTGTATGAGTCCTCAGTAGTGGGAGCAGGACAGAATCGGAGTGGAAATGTCAAGATGACTTGCTGTCAAGCAGCTCTACATGTTTGAAGCTTGATGAATAAGTGAAAAGAGAGAATAAAATGGAATAAAAAGTTTCCTAAAGAAAACTTTAAAGGCTGCATGACTGCGGATAATTCTCCTACAGTGTATGCTTTCTCTATCAGACAGAAAATGTTATACAAAAAAGACCTATCTCTGTCAGCCATGTTGAATGTAAAAAAATAAAATAAAAACTAGATGGAGCTGTACCAACTAGAAGGCAGGACAATATGTTTTATTTTGGACTTTACTATGTGGCGCTGCTGCTGTTTTAGCTATATCTGTTAAGCTTTATTTAGGCATAGTATAGATATGTATGAAGGCTGGAATTTGTATTCCCTTTAACCAGGATCTGTGTTGGAAAAGCAGGTCATCTCTTGCTTGGTGCAAGTCAGTGTCAGACTTGGAGCGCCCTTAGCTTCCATTGAGCAGCATCCCTGTCACAGATGTTTCAGGGCAAGCCCTTGTCGAAGTGGTGTCCCCCAATCGAGGAGGTCCAGTACGCATCAGGAGCTTGCCGACTCCCAGGCCTCCGGAGACCAACCCTCCAGGAGACAGAGACTTCCTGGAAAACAGACACAGGGTGGAAGGAAAGAGGGAAGGAAGAGGAGAGAGTAAGAAGAAGTGGTGTGTGTGTGTTTGTGCGCGGAGCTTTCACACTGTCAGCCCATCGAGTCCTAGACCACTCAGACTGAGGGCGATCCTGTGAAACAATGTTTACCATGGGGATTCACCTGAAGGCCATCTTTTTCAGCAGGTGAGAGTCCATCTTTTCAGGACCCTCTGATTGGGGCTGCTCCTCCATAGGAGAGGAGAGGAGGGGAGAGGAGCAGGAAGGTGGGCGGAGGTTGGAAGCATCCTGAGACTGTTGAGTGGCCAGGTCTAAAGAATCCTGAGAGGCAAACATAATTAAAAAAAGAAGATTATAATTATATGGTCCATTTATTCTGTGTATGGTTCAAATTTTCTGTGTAACAAAATCAAACAAACCTGAGACTTGATCTCCTGGGGGTCTGAATCTTCCATGTCCAGTGCGCACAGTTCCAGCTCAATGTCTCGACCCGGGTCAGATTCGCTCTCAGCTCGGTCTTGATCCTGGCTGTAGACTGTTTGATGAGTTTGCAGATCCGACACAATTTTCTCACCACTGCTTATTGACGTGCGACGGCAGTGAAGCTCACTAAAACCACAAAAACAACCATACAGTAGTCTTTTTTGGGCATAGGCTGTAAAAACAAAGGTAAAACTACATAACGTCATCTGTATGAAATAAGATTAAAAAAACAACACATTTTACAATTAGTGTAAATGGCCTGTTAATTAGGAACATTGCTTAAAATGAAAATAGTCATGTTATGTTGTATGATGGGTATTTTTGTATTAGAGACATCAGAGCAGGGGGCTTTCCTGACTCCTTTATGGCTGCTCAGTTAGTTATACTAGCCAGTAGGTCTATTTTTAGTCCGGCACCAAGAGGAAAAGACTGCATAACCATAGTAAAGGAATCCAATGCTGTATTCACACATGCACGAAACTCCTGAACATTTCCCAAAAATGTTGGAGTAGGCTGCATGTGTGAACACAAACGGCGGATTTCTTAACCTGACTCATCCAGACTTTTTCCTGCCAGCCTGCTAGTAAATATTCTGTGTGAAGTCAGGAAAAATGTACCAGATGTAATCCAGTTTGTTCTACTCCACTCTTTAGTTCATAATGTCAATACAACCAATAATATTGTGCCTGGCTATTATGGCAAAACACTGCCTTCATCAGACTCTGCTTTTCTCATCTCCTTGGATATCTTATGGGTCAAACATTACGACTGCAGCATTTATTTATCGTCATGTTCTGCTATTGAGACCCCCCACCTCCTGTATGACAGGGGCCTCTTTAGGCTCCGAGGAAATAGTGTGAATAACAACTTTAGAACATTTCAGCAGTAATGTGTTCTGAAATTTTGTAGAAAATTGTGCATATGTGAAAACAGCCAGAGATACAGTTAGGGTAAATATGCCAACACAAACAGCAAAAATTGCTTCGCGTTTAGTGTGTGTGTGCGTGTGTGTGTGTGTGTGTGTGTGTGTGTGTGTGTGTGTGTGTGTGTGTGTGTGTGTGTGTGTGTGTGTGTGTGTGTGTGTGTGTGTGTGTGTGTGTGTGTGTGTGTGTGTGTGTGTGTGTGTGTGCGTGCGTGCGTGCGTGTTGTACCTCTCTAAAAAACTAGAGTGGCTGGAAGAGTCTGAGCCTCTTGAGCTCCACCTGTAGTCGCTGTGATCCAAATGTGGGTTGTAATCTTTGAGAAAGAAACACAACATTTTTACCTAATAATTATACTGTTACAATTATTCTCCTTGTCAAATTTAGCATAAGCCAAAGCTACACTATAAAGAATTTAAAATTCTAACAGGATTTTCTCAGACAATCCTATCATACAAATAAAGGAAATAAGACCCCTATTTCCATCACTTCTTTTCTTCTTCCTCTTCTGCTTATCCCCATGCTAACCATTCACTTCCTGTCTCCTTTCTTTGCCTGTGTCTTTATCCCTCCTTACCTTTAAAGTTGATGGGCGTAGTGCTGACACTACCCTGGCAGGCTGTAGCTTGGACAGGGTCAGTGGTTTGGTAGCCTGTGCGAGCTGCCCTTGATATGGCACCCCACTTTGAGATGATCGGTCCCTCACTAAAAGGAATGATCGGGTCCTCATCTTTCAAGCGCCGGTAGTGATCCAAAGAATGCAGCCATCGCTTCCCCACACTGGTAACACCGACATCCCCACCTGCATTACTATCCAAGTCCTGCAGAAATAACACACACTGTGTGTAAGATAGAGGGACAACACAAACATTCCCTGCAACTACCAATGAATTGAAAATAAATGGAAATCTGTCTTTTGTCTCACCGAGTGCCCTGAGCAGGAGTGAGTCGTCGTGTTTGTGAGTGTTTCAGGCTCAAAGGGGCTGAGGCAGGGGCCGATGGTACCACAGGACCACGGAGAGTAGTGCGCTAAACTTTCCTCGCCTCTGAACCGGCACCCAACGCATTGACCTCCACTGCTTTCCACATGCTGAAAGAAAGAGGCTTTTTGTAGTGATGCTGATATAAACTTCTCCATTTGTATAAGCTTCGAAAGCTGAACTAATCGGCCAATACACTTTGTTTGATGAGACAGAGAAATCATGTGTTGAAGCAGAAGTTTAAGTACTTTCATACAAACTCAAGCAGATGTAAAAATGCTTGTGTAAAAATAAAATAAAGTGTAGAAGTACTAATTCAGTTGTTTTTACTGAACAATGAAAACTGCAGGCTCTTAAATGTCCTTATCTGTAACTGCTCAACGTTAACTTAATAAATAAAAGACTTTGTCTGCTTTGAATCTGCTCAGATCTCAACAATATTTACCGATTTACTTTCATCAATATCTTGATTCTTTGCATGTGTTTCTTAGTGTCTGGTTGAAATCTGTGTTGTTGTTGGGAGGAGGCACACAATCATGCAAGTAAGAGACTGTTTTCAAATGTAGAGAGCACCTGATAAGTTCATAAACCTAAAACTCTACCTGAGTAAAGCACTGGACCTGATTCATGCATTAACAGATGGATAATGTGATCGGTAGTGATGATTATATAAAGATGAAAATGATTATTATTGAACATCATGTGCAGGCGTACAGATATATCCTTTCTAATATAACTGCCTTGGCTGCTTATTGATTTGAATTTATGCTCTCACTGTTGGTGACGACATGCTGCCACTTAGCTGCCAACCTGTGGGCAAGTGCTACACTTATAAAACCAGAAAAGCTGCTCTTTCTCATTAAAGATCTTGTTCTCTCATTTGACAGAGGCATCAAAATTAAATTGAGATCATTAAAAACCACTTAAAAACATCTTGTGGTTTCCTTAATAAGAAATCCGAGCTCAGTTCTTGAAGAGAATGTCTTTGCAGAAACATATCTGATGTGCTGCTGAACAAAGCTTTACTCTGCCGAAAGACTGAGTCACTGCTTGTTAAAGTCCTTACTCTCGCTTTCTCTTTTCCTGTCTCTCTCACACACACCCACACACATGCCACAATTGTGTTTTGCTATGATATCTTCCTCCACAGTTGCTAGGCAACTATCTCCCACTTAAATAGCATTGGACACAGCGGAAGCGCAAGCTTTTGGGAAGGGAATTAAATCCTATATATTTAAAAATGGGAAACTACGCAAGCCGTTCATTAATCCTTGAATCAGGTGGCTGCTGTGAAACAGTAATAGATTGGTCCGTTTGGCATTATGTTTGAGTTGCATAGTAAAGCCTGTAACAGCGTACATTTTGGTGTGTACATATGTTGTCTCGTTAATTTGCCTCCTACCTCTGTTCCAAAATCGATGGTGAAGATGGGGGAGGACTGGGAGGGTTTGTTAGCGTTGTGATGGTGGTGGTGGTGGTGATGATGAGCCCACTGTTCCTGCTTCCTCCTAAACAGATCCTCATAGCCCAGAGGAGCACGGCCGTAATCCTGCACAGAGAGCATTGGATAACACAGACAAAGTCAAACAGGAGAGAACGGCTACTTATTATAAAATAATAATAATAAAATTAACCATTTGAATCAGCTGTGGAGTATTGAAACCATGAGTTGTATATCTGAAGGCATACACTTTACAGTTTATCAAATTTGTTTATGCAAAACCTCCCGTCAGGTTGAAGTGTCCTGTTAGCATTTCAAGCTTAGACATCTCTACAAAGAGAAAATGGCTTTTACTGATGATATGGTGGTGGAAACAGTAACAACAGATGTGCAACATAATGCATCGTAATAACAACTCTCCAGTATTTTTCTTCTGAAGAAAGAACAAAGAAAGCTAATAGGTCGTGGTTTGGTATTAGCTTCCCTCTAAGCATGAGGCTGTTTCACCATGTTATGAACATTTGTTGGTGGAAATAAGAGGTATACTAAATATTCCTATAGCAGGTTCTTTAAACAGCATTAACTGCAATGTATAATTGGTACTTTAATCCAAAGTTTTTTTATTTCGCCTGCAAGACTACGAGATCTTTGACTTTTTTTTAACAGTGCATGGAAAAAAAATGTCTTGCCGTATATACGATGGGAAATAGTCTACTACAAAGATCTTCAGCTTTCAACATCACTTTTTAAGACACTGTATCTTTAAGGTGATTAACTGGCTGCTATCTGTTTTGTGTTTTTACGTGTATTATATGTTTATTTTACAGTGTTCTTATGTGCTTATGTATTTTACTTTGTTTTAATATCTGCTGCGTCTCATTTCTGCTTTTCATTCCCTGTGCAGCACTCTGGTTAACTTCAAGCTGTTTTAAATGTGCTGTAGAAAGAAAGCAGAATGGATGTGATCGGATTGGAAGACACAAATCAAAATACCTACGAAATGAAGAATTTTGGTAATTTACAATATTAAAGCACTGTGTCTCCAATGTAGCTAATGTGGCTACACACAGAATCCTTGATAAGACTGGTTAACTATGGTTTCGCAGCAGTCATACTGATGATACTCTAAGATTATGAGAGGAGGATAGGAGTGAGTGGGTATGCAGAGACATATTTGGGTGAGAAGTGGGAGGACTACAGAGGAGGCTGAAGCTTCGTACTGCAGCTCTGTGGCTGGCACAGAAGGTAGAGGTGAGATGAAATGTGGGTGGAAAAAGAAAAAGCGGAGGAAAGGAAATCTTACTGAAAATAATCCAGCAATAAATCTGTCCAATGTTAGACAGACCGACATCAAGCAATTATAGGTTTCAGCACTGGATTTACTGGTTCCATTCCATTGCGACAAGAAAACCAAGAAACAACTCATTATAATATAACCCTTGGCAGAGAGATTTATTTTTTAATTACTGCATGGCTCAGAATGGATTATCTCTCTTATTGTATGTCTTCTTTAAATAGATTTTTTCTTTGCACTGCCACCGTCGACAGTGGAATCAACATGACTCAAACAAGTGGGAGAAGCAGTAGTGAAGTAAAGCCAGGCAGAAGACTTTTTGTGATGGATATACTTTTCGTCTTTGGCTTAAACAGTAATGTTGGTCGAATCAGAGCTTCATTGATCACTGAAAATAATCTCTTCAGCCTGTGTTGTAGTGCTCAAAGATCAGTCTCGGTTTTAAGACCGGTCTCAAAGTCACTTTACAAAGGTCTCAGGCTAGTCTAGCACTCACCTATATTTTGAGGGGGATATTAGTAAACTCCCTGTACCTTGTCTGATTTAAAAGAGTCCTGTAACTTCGTGCATATCATCATATTTCAAATGCAACCGATTGATTGCATGCAACATACAATGACAAGCATGCCACCAAAACGTATTTAACTAATTACTGACTTTGCTTTCCAATATATATAGTCAAACCCTGGTGCTTATGTATTTGAGTGATGCGAGGTCCTCTCTCTCTTTGGCTCTCTCAATCCCTAACGGCCCTGACAAACCAAGCAGACGGCGAAGAACTAGTGGTCACGAAGGCCGCCTGTGGCGTCGTCCCACGTCATCTCACTTCTTGGCCAAAAAGTATGCCTCACGTCATCTCACGTATTTGCCAAAAAGTTGCACTTGAACACACCACAAAGACTAGAGCCGACGGCCAACCACCACGTACGTTCTGTGTATGCGTGAGAGGAAATAGCTCTCCATGCAGGCAGGCGGCGGTAGTCCGTTGTTATGATACGAGTAGACCATTTTAACACCGCTGTTGTGCATTACTCGTATTATAGGTTGCCTACTAATCGAGAATAATGTCTGATAAAAAGTTGAAAATGGCACTGGCGTTGTTAGCCCTTGGTCTTTTAGTGGAAAAAGAAAAGAAGAGGCGGAGGCGACAAATAAGGAGAAACCGCACTAATGGGGGAAAGCATGGATACTACAGCGGCATGCTCGAGGGGCTTTCACGAAACTGTGTCGAGAGCGAAAGATAAATGAAACCTCCGAACAGCCAATCAGAGGGATTTCTCTCCCCAACAGCCAATGCCGATTCATTCTATTTTCAGCCAATCAATGATCAAAAATCTTTACAGCCCTCCTATAAGATGTGAGTTGTTTGACCTACCCTGTGTAGCCGGTGTTCAGCTCCAGAGCAGTAGTTGCTGTCTAGAGAGTTGAATCTCTCCCTGAGTGGAGGCTGGTAGACGGAGGAGTGCA
This sequence comes from Tautogolabrus adspersus, assembly GCA_020745685.1. Classification (NCBI taxonomy): domain Eukaryota; kingdom Metazoa; phylum Chordata; class Actinopteri; order Labriformes; family Labridae; genus Tautogolabrus; species Tautogolabrus adspersus. The sequence goes on along the minus strand of CM036549.1, from coordinate 27,968,625 downwards.
GCACTTCTGGAGGCAGAGAGTTACTCCTGGCATCTTCTCTGTGGTACAGCTGTAATGTTTTTAAGAATCAATATAAGTCAAAGTTACAAAAGGGTTGACTTAACACCTGATTATTAACAGCCTGCTCACCTGAGGCCTCCAAACTCTCCTGCTGTCATATAGGGGAGCATAAACACCGTGAGCAGGAGCCAGAGGCCCGTACGGAGGCTGCCCTGGGTGATGATGGAAGGCTGGAGGTACCATACGATCTCTTGGTGGGTGTGGTGGGTATCCTGAAGGGGAGGAGACAGGTGGGTGCTGCGACTGAGGATCGCTGGGGTAGGAAGACGGTGGAGGGCCAATCGAGGGGGGCAGGGAGGATTCTGGGACGTTGGAGGATCGAAGGAAGCGAGCCATGCAAGTTTTGTGGGGAGGATGAAGAGTAGATTGGTAGTAGGAACATGCTAACGGGAGAAATGAACAGAAAAACACATTCATTTGTACTTGTCCAAGACAACTATAAATGTTGTTTTTTTTTAATTAAAGTTTTTTTTTGACGCATGGACTCACATGTTGGTTGATAATGGGTGGTTTCATACGCTGAGTGGGGATCATGATAGTACAGCTCTGAAGCCTGAGAAGAATGTGGTGCACGCAGCAGGAAAGGACCATGTTTAGGCATAGGAGCAACACCATCGCCCCGTCCAACTGTTGCCAAGGGAGACGAGGCTGAAGAGTGGCTGACTGGAGTTCTGGAAGGAGAGATCGGCTTCCTATTGGACAAAAAGGCAACATATAGATTAATGTATGTCTTTATTTTGAATATGTGAATAAAATAAATGTAGATTAACATTTAAAAAACAACAACAAATAGGATCACGAAACCAATACAGTTTTTTAACTGCAAAATTCAACACATAGTAGATACAACAACTTCAAAAACAATCAGCGTGAATTTAACAGTTTTCTTAAAAGCCAAATATCCATTAAGTGTCAACACAAAGAAAAAAAAAGCAGCAGTTGTCCCCTTCTCTATACCTATCAGATATTTTGTATGATTTCTTCAACAGGATCAACATGAAGAAAAGGTCAAAAAACAAAATGATGCCGCAGTTGGTGAAAGCTAAAGTCAGACTTTTCCCTCAGCACATTAAAAAATGTTGAAGGGCTGAAGAATACATACCCAGGATACTTGTAAATGTAGAACTGATAGCATGAAATCAAATGTAAACCAGGAAACCATACATTTAAATGTCCTTTGTTGTGATGATATGTAGTGTCAGTACTTGGCATGAATGTAAATGAAAGTTCTCCCTACATGCGTTTTTCAAGGATTGCAAAAATGAATATAGATCAGTGTCAACATTTACATCAGAAAAGGTGATGTCAGGCTGTTCGATGGGTTAAATCCCAAAACCGAAGAATTACAAGCATCGATGATTAATTGGGTTTATTAGCCTTACTGTTCATTTGACCCAGGTGTGTTTCTGTTGGTGCCTGGAAGCCCATTGGTCCCGTTAGCCCCACTGGATCCGTTTGGCACCACTCTCTTCAAGTCCTCCATCACGTCAGCCCCTCTGGAGATCAGCTGAGGGTGAGTCAGGCTGGGCAATCCCTCTGTCAGGGTAGCTGTGTTCTCCCCTGTGCCTTTGAGCCCCTGCCCCACTCCTGCAGACACATCAGTGTGCAGGCTGCCCTCCATGGTGAAGGTTTTACCCATAACCCCTGGTGCTAAAGGGAACGCACGGCTGACGCTGGTGCTCTTCTTGTTTCTTAGTCTAAATCTGTAAAAAGAAGAGACAGGGAAACAGGGAGCTTAGCATGTTATTTTATGCTTGTGTTATGGTGTATTATTTTTCCCCTCAGAAGAGATAAATCTTTATAAGCGTTTTAAGATTGTGGATTTGCAATAATGCAAAATATTTGCAGTCTTGCACGTGTGTCATTGCAAGACTAATGTCACAGAGGGTCTTTGTAAATCCTCTTTTAAATAAATACGAGTAGACACTGTAGAGAAATGGAGTTGGAAAAGGGTGTGTGGACACAGATAGGTTAAAAAGGGAGTCTTTTAGAGTTTATATTAGTGCACACTCACTTCTCCAGCTCATCCTGTGTGTGAGCAAATGTACAGTTAGTTCCTCTGGGACAGCCTCCCTGCTGACGAAGGTCTCGGCACATGCTGGTCTTGTACTTGCTGTTGGCCTGAGGCTGCGAAACGAAAAGATACACATCCAGTAACAAAAAATGAAATGAACACACAGTTTATATCACACCTTGAACAAGAAATATCTCTGCTTCTGCTCTGCCTCCATCACTTTTTACTTTTCCCATCATGACATTTTGTTAATTTAGACAGATAGTTTTGCCACACTGAAATATTAAACATATGGCTCTAGTCTTGTTGTAGATTGTGACAAGTATGATTAAACATTGTTCATGGGAAATAAAGTAGTTTATAGCAGGGCTGCTTTTTCTAAACGGTTTGCCTCTCAATGTACAGAGCTTTTATAACTTTACAATACTCAATGCTTTGTAAGAGAAAACATGTTTTTCCACAGCTACATTATCTGCTGATTATAAGAACATATTTCGTTGTGTCTAAGCAACATTATTACTGTGCTGCTGTGGACAAAGACCATGTCATGTTATTTTAAGAGGCAGGAGGAACAAAGTGTGCTGCTGGAAACAGAAAATCGTATCTTCCATGTCAGTAGACTTCCGCTCTGCCTGGATGGAGCACCAGAAATCTTTTTAATTTGGGCTGTGATGGCCATGTGGTGGAGAAGATGAGATATGGAATTCTGCGTGGGGGTACAGTGGGCAGTGAGATCTAGCATGGAGGGGGGAGGGCGGCTCTGGGACGCCGGAGCTCACTATCCAGCCTTCTCGAGGTGTTGTGGGACTAATTGGGGCGAAACATCGATGAAGGGAGGTTGAAGCCTGGGTTAGTTGAAGGTGGCATTGGAGCGTAATTAGGACGAGGGGTTTCTTCACTGCGCTCATATCCTTTCATTAGGGAACAAGTATATTGTGTATATTTCATATCCCACCAGTAAAGTAAGTAATCATCTTGTTTTCTTGACTGTTTTAATCTATTCCTATAACATATTAAAGTACCTGTGGAGTATCATGACTCTTCTTGCTGAAGTTTTGTATAAATTCCACAAGTCCGTGAACAACCAACTTCACAGCTAGCATCACACTTTCCAGCTCCTCCCATGAAGGTGCCGGGGCATCTGCAAACATATCAACAACAGTTAAGTCTCTTTAGTAGAGAAATCTTTCAAATTAGACATCCTGGTTCTTTCAAGTCGAGGTAAAACACTCTTGCACGCACCTAAAATGTATTATTGTCTCTCATTTATACTCAATAAAAAAGGACATACATATAGGACAATGTCTGTGACAAGGTGCCCTGTATGAAAAGAGGATAAAGTAACACAAAGCTACACTCATGCTAGCTCCTCTATCAGGCTTTACTTTTCCACAAGGGTGATTTGCGCTAAATGCTTACATCGTCATGCTTAATTTGTAACAGTGACACACTAACATCCTGATGCCACACAGATTTAGTGATTATCTTGATCAGCATCTTGTTTAAGTGTGTTGGCATGCTATAATGTGCTAAATTCACACTCAACAATAAGTACTTCTTAGACTGAAAAATGTCATAGTTTGCTGCTACTACCTGGGTTGTGGTCTATGTTAGCAAGTAGCTCCAGGTGTGGTCTAAGGCTGGCGAGGTTGGCAGGGTCTCCAGTCCTCTGCAGAACGATTGTCAGCTCCTGAATGCTTTTAGCAAAAGACTCTGGAGACTGCAACTGGAGCAGAAGATGGAAGAGGAGAGTGAGCCTTTTAAAGAAAAATAAAAAAGATAAATATATTTGAGCTATGTGTCTGTTCTCAAGAGGCTTGTTTTACTTACTATGTTTGTTTTTTTACACCTGAGTTTATCAATAGTCAATGCTAAAAGTGTGTTACTATTGCCAAGCCTTTAAATCATACTGGTACCTTGTCAATGATTGACTGCATATGCGATTTGTGGACCAGGTCTCCATACAGCAGAGACGACCACTGCTCAGGTGAAATACGTAAGCCTGCCTCCATGGCGATGTGGACGATCTGAGCGTCGTGTTCTCTCCTTAGAGCCTCGTACGTCCGAAACTCCTCCTTCAGCTGCATCAGCGAGGAGTCCTCGTCACGTTTAGTCACCTGACAGATGAGTGAAATGATGATGGAGGGAGAAACAACAAGAAAAAGGATGGATTGAGACGGTAGATTGATTTAAAAAAGGAAAGAAGAAAAAAGAGAGAGACAGTATGGTCAGACTGGACGCCGTTAGCCATTGAGAAAAGAAATAGTAATCTAGGGGAGATTGGTTTCTTCAAAATAAAAACCTTTTTTTGTTTTGGTAGGTCCTAAGTTCTAATTGTCGTATTTAGTTTACCAACTAGTGATTGTCTGTTTGTGGTGTCTTCAGACTCATCAACTCAAATTTAGATCAGATGAAGGGTATTTCCCTTTCTCAGAATCTGCCCTATGAGTAATCATCATAAGACACCAACACACCGTCTACTGTATCGCTTACAAATCTGCAGAACAAACAGTCAAAATTACAACAATCAGATTTTTTTTTAATCTACTGTCCATCTTTGTCAGGTGATTTCCCCGTTCCTTAACTTCCCTCTTTCTTTCTCAGCATCTATGTTCTGTCTATCTGTGTCATGCAAGGCGGGGCAACAAGGGCAAATATAGACTGCTGTTACATCACAACAGATAGCAGGCATATTTACCCTACCAGCAATGTCTGCCATTAGATAACAGACCCAAAAATATACTTGCACATAGAAAATATACCCACAGAAGCCTGTATCCTTATTACAGACATGACTTTTAATGTAGGACAAGATATTAGCAGCATGAGTTCGCCCTTTAGAGAATGATAATACAAGCTTTTCATGCTGAACCAGGTCACGTTAAGTTGAAGTGTGAGCCACAGCTGAAAGGTGGTTTTATGACACTCGTTAGACAGTTTGACTAAATCTGAAGTAATTGTGTTTGTGAGTGTGAATCACTGATGACATAAAGAAAGTATTCCGTTGAAGCACTGTCTCTGCTGTAAATGAATATGTGGTAGATGAGAATCTATTTAAATACCCCTCATTTAATCAGGTCATTTATTATTGCTTGTGTTCTTGGGAAATCAGCAAACTGGGCTTTTTTTTATTCAGTTTGACGTAGACTACATTCAAAGAGCTGTGGGTGGCTTGTTCCTGCTCAAATGTTCTTAAATGTGCACGTAATCAATGTTCAGCTGTGTATCTATGTCTGCGTTCTCCCTCCTGGTACCTGTACCTTGAAGCAGGAGGCCCTGTAGAGCAGCTGCACCACGTGGCCTATGCTGGTTTTAGAGGCTTGTGGGAAGCGAGCCTCGAGCTTCTGGACTACAAACAAAACCAACACCTTCCTGGACAAAGCTGAGCCGTCTTCCAGGGCCAGAAGAACTAGCTTCAGTGCATCTTCTTGCATAGCTGATGAAAACAAGTCAGGAGGCGATGTAGCGATCAAGAGGTGGGGAAAGAGACAGTGAGAGAGAAATATAGAGAATAAGACAAACATATTCAACAATCATGCATATGCAGGACAAATATGGAAATTATGTTGTTCTATTTCTGAAGCAAACAAAACAACAAACTCATTTGGAACCAGGTGTCCTCAGACTTTTAATAAACTCATTCTGTTATCATGATGAGGAACAGTTTCCCCGTCAGAATCTGCCCTATGAGTAATCATCACAGGACATCGGGTGCCGGCACCAGCAGTCATTCTGATGAGGCAATTTAGACTATTCACAAGACAGCTTCTGGACACCATGAGTCCAGTCAACTAAAAGGATATCCTGTTGAATTAAAAACCTCAACAGGCTTACAGCAATAACACAAACTCAGAAAAGTTTGTTTTGTACACAAATTGTCTTTAAAATCAAGTGTGAAGCCTTGCCTCAAAGATTTATGAATTTTGAGGTAGGATATTTATATTACAGAAATGTATGAGTGCTGTGTGTCATGCACACCCACCAGGTCCCAGAAACTGGCAGCCCCGCGCCCTGACCGCTGCCCAGAGGTTGGCAGATAGCTGCTGCGGGTTTTGGTGCTGCAGGATGAGCTCAGTTACTGTTCTTTCGCCCAGAGACCGGCCTGCCCGCACTGCACGCACACGGCCCTCCTCCTCCACCAGCTGGCAGTTCACCAGCGTAACCAGCTTCCTTTGCATCGGCCGACTGAGCACACTTGGACTCAGTGTTGCCACACCTGGAGAGGGTATAAAAAACAGTGTCTCTGTGGAACCTCGTCATTTTTAAAAGTTGTCATTTTCTGAAATATTTCATGTAATGTAAAGCAATCAAACAAAGAAATGTAACACCCAAAACCAAAAATGCAAAGCACTGATAAGTCTGTCATGGCCATCTTTAAATAAGGACTGAAAAGCCTCTTCATTAAATGGTTGAGTTATCACGCCTCTAATCTTTCACAAATACATCTAAAGGAACAAAACCACGATGCAGTGGGAACTGTTCAAAGTATCTACTTCAGTAACAATGACAAACCACAAAGTAAACATCAACAGAACTGACTGAACCAACAACCGGAACGAGTGAATTTCAATAAGGCCTTTCTGCCTTGTCTTGTCACGCAGAGAGCTGATTTCTTTTCAGCATTTAGGCGTCATGAGAGGTGTTAGAAACATGAATGCCAAGCTGCAAAGGCATCTCAACTGCATCTCCCACACATTTAGTACAAAGAGTTTCATTCTCCTCACAAATGTGTCGACAATTCTCCAACTCTAAAACAAAAAACACATGAATAATTAAACCTACAAACCTTTTGCTCCACTGATCGGTTTCAGGTAGAGAGCCAGCTCTTCCACACACACCCTGCACGCCTCATAGTTCTCAACTTCGGATGGACTGCTCAGGCTCACCGGCTGCACATCTGGGACCTAAGAGACACACAAAATAAGCACACAGAAGACCACAAGAAAAACAAAAAGTCTACACATTTTGACATTGACTTGCCCCTTCTTCTTCCTGACTCACCTGAGCTCCGACAAGCTGCAACAGAGCGCAGTTGACCGGCAGCAGGTCGATATCTGTGCTGATTGGTGTCTGATCAAAGGGACAGGCCTTGCGGTGCAGTTTGTGTAGGCAGGTCTTACACACTGTGTGGGAGCATCCCAGGCTGATGGGCTGGTGGCCACTGCTGTCGAACTCATTGTAGCAGATGGGACAGGACAGAAACTCTGTCCACTGGGCCGCCTGCACCGGCATCCTGCCGCTGCTACGCTGAGGATGGCGTCACCCAGCTCAGGGGGAATGCATGACAACGAGCCCTGACAACAGCTCCTGCTCGCCAGAGCCAGTAATGACTATGAGAAACAAGACATAAAGTTATGACGTCATTTTTAGGTCATTACATAGACTGCAGATACTGTTGACTGAAGAGACGGTTCAGAAACACTGAGAAAACCCACAGGACAAAATAATGGAATAAGAAATGTTCAATTCTTAAGCAGAACATACATTTAGCTCAACAAGTACAGCTGACACTAACAGTTTTATATAAAGGGCGCTGATGTTTATTCTCAGGTACATGTGTTTTTATTCATTGTTTTCTGTGTCTTTTAAAAGATGTGCATTATTCAGTTTCTGGTCATTTCCAATGAAAATCTTCGAATTCTACTAATATGCATAAATAGCATAATATTTGTTATACATTTTTATAGATGGAACAATTTATTGAGTTCACGTTTTTCAGGACTCTTTATTTCAAGTATGCCATCCTATGAGGGGGATAGGACGGATTACAACAACTTTTTTTGATCACATTAATTACATAACCACGAGTGTCTGGGAGACAGAAGTTAACATTTGCTTTGATGGGTGTGTTTTTTAAAGGAGTTCGTATTTGTGGTCTCCAGTGGGTGGTCTTTCTTTGTTAAATATGTTGGTGGGATGAGCATTAAATGTGTTCTTTGAGCTTTACTGAGTGCCATGAACATTTAGCAAAGTACACCAGCAATCTCCATCCTCTCTCACATAAAAGTTCAACTGTCTCCTACACATGGTAGCTGCCCATTTCTGAGCACAGTTTGCATTAAAAGGCAGTCCATAAGGGCTAACTGTGAGCCCTCTTTGTACAATAATAAGGTCTACATTTCACTCATTATATTATGACATCATAAAAGATCATAATGTAAATTGAGACTGTAAAAATCATGCGGTGAAATCAGGGGTGCTAACTAAACTCAACTGAAAACTTTTGCCAAAGACAAAAAGGTTCTTAGTCTGAGAATGAAGAAAGTCACTGAGACAAACCTCGAGACAAACCGTGTCCTGTCTTTAACAATGGCTGACCTCACGCTGAATCATAGACGTCCTGCTAGGTGGAGGTTGTTTCTGTATTAAATGTTCAATGGTGAAATCGTGAAGCAGACTGTGGATCATCTTAGAATTTATTCGGCCGTGGTCAGACAACACATCATCAGAACACACATGGCTGACAAAGTGCTGACAAAGTTTTCATGCTGACAGTGTTGCGTATATTATGTTTCATGTAGAAGATACAGCCTACAAATTCCTTTTCCATTTGGTTAGACTTCCAAAAGGCTAGAAAGAAGACATTACCATGATGTGTAAGTATCAGACACGTACATTTCTTCAACCTCAGAGTCACATTTCCTTTTCAGCTCACAACAGACACTTGGCTCCAATCAAAATATAACTCTGCTGCTTTGAGATCTCTTACACATGTCTTACAGCTTCACTAACCTTAAAGAAGAATTACCCTGAGATGGTAGACACAATTAAATGATATATCCACAAAATTACCAAGATGAATGAATTCATGAAACTTCGTACTACCACGTCTTTAATGTAAAGTTTGCGAACAACAATCGGTGGCCTCAGACTGACTGACACAAACATGATGTCTCAGGGAACATTTTTAGGTAAAAAAAAAAAAAAGTGTTGTTAAAATCTTCCTAACTACAATTTTAAGCGACACTTGTTCATTTCTTTTTTCATACTTTTTTTGTGAGCAGTTTCATGCTGCCATCCTGTCTTGAATGAACAGTAAGAAGGTGTGACAAAGAAATCTAAAGAAAGATGTAAACAGTCCTTACTAAGATCAGGACATTCAATTATATGCTAAAACTGCACTTGTTATTAAAGGACAATGAAAATTATGTGTTTTCTGTAGAAATACACTTGACTAACTTAACTTAAATTGTTTTTAGAGTATGACTAAGTTTGAAACTAATTCCTTTGACTCTAAACCATTTTGTTTGCAGTCTTTGTAAACTGTATTATTTATTTTAATCGGATTGTTAGAAATTGACCTTTTTAATACATTTTAGTTGTATGTTTTTTAGCAGTATTTTAATTCTAAATAAAGACAAGAAACAAATCAGTATCTGAAGAAATGAAAAAAACGTGTTGTTTTTAATCAGGAATATAAAAAAGGTTGGTTTAAGCAGATTAGAAAGTCCAAAAAGCCCAGCTCAAAAACGCTGCATGATACCACCATATATTGGTAAGTATAGCAATTTAATCTTTTACTTTTCAAAGTTCACTTTATGAAACAACTGAGTAAGCTGTGAGGGTGAGTAAAAATGCCGGCAGTGAATGAACCAATAAACAAACTCCTAAACTCTGTGTTGATTCAGGCTTTACTTTCATTTTCCCAATGATTTCCACATTCACGTCTATTCAAAATTTCCTAAAGTGCGAAAATGTTCCTCTTTTTACATAACAGTAGCCTACTGTATGATTAGGCCTATGTGATATAACTCTTTCTATGACCTCTAGATCCTTTTTGTTCTTATTCAATTGACCAAAGGCTTAAAATGCAAGTACACTTTTAAAAAAAACCCAGCATTGGCTCCAATTATGCAAAGCATTGCTTCTTCCTTTTTTGGGCACAGCAGACAGCCAGGCAGCACCTGTTGCTTTGAATCTGTTACATCTGTTCAAACTGCTAACCAAAAATAACAGCTGGTACCTTCAGAGAGCAGGTGTCAAAAAACAGCAAAAAAGAAACTAACGGCTGAGATACAATATAATAAACTCTTACAAGAACTAAGATAAGAGAGTAGGCTGCAAAGCATCTTTTTTAACAAACCTTACTGTTTTTTTAAAAAGGCCTGAAGTGGAATCTGAGTGTGACTGATGTGTTGACAACATGGGAACAGATGAGGGCCTCGTTTTATATAAGTGTATCTCCTATTGTCTGTAAACACTTGTGCAAGTGCATGTGTCAAAACGCACAGCTAAATGTCTAGAAAAATATAAACTGAAAAAGACTCTAGATTTAACAAGCTTGAAGAACTTTTTTTTTTTTAAACAATTACAATAGTCTATACTTTGCAATATCAACATGCTATGAGAAAAAGGAAATTAAATGGGACTGCTCGCGTTATTAACGAAGTTATATATTTCAATGTCGACGTTTGCATAAAAATGGCGCCCTCCCAGCTTTATTGCCAGGTATACGCACCTTCCAGCCTGTCTGTAGCGCGCGCGCCTCCCGCGTTGCCCTCTTGGCTGCATGGACAGCTCCGCTCTGTCTTCGTGCGTCATCTTTCCTTCCGCGAGATGCCCAAAGATAACGTCAAATAATACGACTATGCTACCTCACATACTGCTGCACCACCGTCTGAAGAAGAGTAAAGAAACTGGTTCAAGGGTAAATTTAGAGACGAAGAAGAAGGCGGGCAGTTTTATGCGAGCGCGCGAGCCCCAGTGTGACCGTGGTACAGAGAGTGCATGGTGCAAACTCAGGCAGGGGGCAACTGTCCACAGTGATTCACGGACTGTAGTTACGTTGACAGCCACCTGTTCCTGCACTGAGCAACTGCTAGCCTACATCCTGTTTTAACGGAGAATCCCAGCCTGGTACCCTAGCTCGTGCCAACACGAGCCAACACGAGCTAGGGTACCAGGCTCGTGCCAACACACACAAACCAAATGATTCCTTCACACATGGCTTCATATAAGCAAGTGCACTGCAGATTTACAATAATCATCTTACAGTAGGCCTTCATGGGGAGTCCAGAATATCACGAGGAACACAACACTTTCATTACTTGCCTGAATGGATAACTACTCATGTATGCACACACACACACACACACACGCACGCACTCACACGCACACGCACGCGCACACACACACATACACAAAAAGCCCCCACAGTCATGAATAAGACCAGTCTTGTGACAGGGAGAAGTGGGCGTGTTGTATTATTGCAGGACACCTCACTTCTTCATAATGCCCTTCTCTCCCTCACTGATTTATCTCAAATGAGGAAATTATCTATCAATTCTGTCTGTTCCTATTATTATGTAGTGTAAGAAACGTTTGTGACGTATTGCATTTTAGACATGAGCAAAAAAGTCAAATTTAAAGAGCAAAATGTCCTTAAAAGAAGAATTTATAAAGACCTAAGCTGTGTTTTGCTGTAGGAGCCTGTTGAGCCATCCACTCTACAGGGAGGGAAGATGAGAAGTACATTGTGTCTTTACAGCCAACAGTTGGCAGCTATCATCTGGCTCAGGACAGTGAGTCCTCAATTGGCCCCCCCTTCTGTGTAAGAGGGGGTTACTGGAGTTTCCTTTGGCACATCTCAAAGAGAGACAGAGACAGGAAAAGAAAGAGAGAGACTGTTTCGGAGAAAGTGTTCATGTGAACATTGAGGTGAGAACATTTTTACCCTAGGTAGGCATTTTGCCCGCTGTCACTCTTCAGGGGACTTTGGTTCAGGTATATGAGACTTACTGTTTGTTAGTTAGATTTATATAAGGGTGAAGGTCAATGTTATTACATTTGCAGATATTCTCACCATGTTTAGGCTGTTCTAGTGAAAGGTTGGGAAGACAAAACGCCTCTTTTTTGCTTTTTAAAACGTTTTAAATCAAGCTTAGAAATTTAGCAGCGCGAGCAAAGGCAGAATAGATGGAAGTGGAATAGCAATTAGCCAATGGGAGGCTTTCCAAGCAGTACACACCCTCATGTAGAGAGTAGGTTCAAGTTATAGTCGGAGCTAAGGTTAGGCCTGTAGTAGTGGTAGTAGTGGATGTGGCCGTGTTGGGATCTTCAGAATTAACTTGAGTGTGTATGTGACTTTATCCATCCTTGCAGGCATTAGATGTGTGTGTGTGCCGCTGTGCCATGGCATTTCACTTTCACTTTGAAACCCCAGTTTGAGTTCTTCTGTAGGCCCAGAGGACTGAATAGAACAGAATCTCTATCTCACCCCTGAATATGTAGAAAGACACATCAGCCATTAAACTGGGAGGAGATGTTTGCCAAACTGGCATCATGGATATCTCCGACAGCTGTAAGTGTGTAGTCTCCTCATGACCTAGTGGTCTTTAGCACACACCACAGGGGCGCCAGACTATGTTGCGTGTCGTCCCTTTTTTCATGCTCCATGCTTTCTGCCGTTTGATACGAACAAAATGTAAACAAAATTGAATAAAAAAACAAGTTAAACATTTGACTGAATCAACAACTACCAGTAGGGCTAGTAGATAAATGTATGGAGCGATATACACACAAACACACACACTAAAACCTCACCACAGAACATGAGTTGAACCTGAAGCAGAGTTATCTGAAGTAACATGAGGCCCCCAGGCTCCTTCTCAGTGTCACCATGACCCCAGATTTAGAACATACCATACAGTGTGTGTGTGTGTGTGTGTGTGTGTGTGTGTTTGTAAGTGTGTGAGTTTGTGTGTATGTACAAGCATGCCAAAGAGCAAGAGTAAGCACTCAAGTGATTGGAATATCGTGGAATCAGCAAGCCTGGGTTGGTGGGTTTTTTTTTATCAGGGAGCAGATTTACTAAATCTTGATCATTCACAAAAAACAAACACATTTAGTTACTATGAAGTCGGAAGTAAATCATCAAATCCTATTAAAACAGTTGATGATTAATGTCTCACTCTTTCATTCGAGACAGTAATACTTTTTAACTGAAGCAACAACCTAGTGCACAACACACTACAGGATTTGAAACTTCACACCCACTATATTCTCGTAAAAGAAGCCCTGTAATACTGTACAATTATTTTTAAGTTTAGCAAGCTCAGAAAAATAGAAGGAAATTCACAATTTGCCAATTAAATAAATTAAAATATAACTTTTCTTTAAACGAAGCGAAACAAATAGAAGCAGAGTGCGTTAACTGAAACACTAAAGTGGGTTGGGGGAGCTGCAGCCAATGACTGTGAAATGAGAACTTTTCCTGAAACTGCAACAGGAAGGTGAAAGATGAAGAGAAAGTTAAACATTAACACTGATGATGATGTTGTTAATCTTTTGTTAGAATCAACAAAAACACTGCAGTTTATACTATATGTCTATAAGGGAGTGAAGAAAACACTAATGCACTTCCAGTTTGAATTGAAAAACACAAAATCACATCGTACTCGTACAGACTATACGCATTACCCTTCACATCATTAAGCATTTGTTATAAGATAATGCTATCTGGCTGTAGAATGGTTCTCCTTTCATATGAAAATGTTGCTCTTCATAATTGATGCCAGGGTTACTACAGTTGTTCCACCACGTCTCGCTCCCTTGTTTTTGAGTGCACAGTGGGGGTATGTGGGTCTGTGTGATTATTTATTCATTATGGCTGTCATCACAGTGTGTGGGGGTAGTTTGTGGATGAGAGGCAGGACAACCGGCTGCTGTGCATATACAGAACATCCTATACAGTATAGGCCAGGCCTACTTTGTTACCCCCCTGTGAGGAGTTTATGCAGAAAGAGGAGCAGCCTTGAGTTACGCAATCTTAGGGAAGCATCAGTTTGTTGTAACCTTGGATCATTTTGTCAGAATATCGTGTTGCCTCAGCAGGTTGGAGTAACCTACAACTTGACAAGATGCTGCATACTTAAACTTTATATGATGACAGTGTCAGACTGAAGGCTGCTGGGAATTACATGTAACACCTGAACTAAGAAAATGTTCTGGGGCTAAGCAGTTTTGAGACTAAAGAGGAACTTCCACTTTAAATTCCTAAAATCATGCTTGGGAGGTCTTACCCACATTTTAATTGTTTTATGTTGCTTTACATTATGCAATCCCTGCCTAGACTCAATCAAAAATACTGGTTTAGATTGTATATTTGGCAATGATGGGCCCATTATTTTAATACAACCAGCCTTCATACAAGGCTCCATCAGCACCAGTTGCAGAAAATGATTGTGAATTTGCAGCCTAAGAGTTCCAGGTCTTGTGGTATTATTTCTGAAATCTGTAGCTGCTAAAATAAACCTCGTTTAAGGCTGGGGAAAACAGAAGTCGAGAAAAGAGGGGAGCAGCAGAAAGTAGCACGCACCTCTGGATAAGTCACTTACCTCACGCACTACACCACAGCATCAGTGTAAACATAATCATCCATAGACGCGCATCAAAATAAATATACAAAAAATCTTCATCAGATGCAAAGCAGCCACTGTAGCCAGCCCAGGTAGATAACTATTGACCCCAGAACGATACGGCACTGCATTTCAGAGCATTAGATACAGGTCCCTTGGTCCAGTTTTGATCCTCTGCCCCCCTTTCTGCGAGCATATGACGAACACGTTCGCTCAGGTACAGCGCGCCACACACTCTCCGTTTGTCAAACCAGCGCTGAGAGGAGATGGTGGTATCGCTCCGCCGGTGACGGAGCCCGAGATGCGCCTCAGCTTCACCACCGGGCTGCACAGGCGTAGAGCTAATGCACCGCTATGCATCACCCATGGTCCGTCTGAGACCACGTTTAGTTAGCCCTGATACGGTTCTTGAAAATGCAACTTTAAGAGACAGGATGGGGGGCACTATTTTGACGATGTGAGCAAGGATAAAAAAAGATGTAAAGAGGCAAGCCGGAACAAGCCGCTTTTCGAGGCGTGGGCTGCCTGCTTTTAAAGGAGCAGACAGAGAGCCTGAGCCACAGCAGCAGAGGATGCGCTTCAGCAAGTGCGCCTGCGAGGAGGAGGAAGTTCACTCACATGCAAACATACGCAGTTCCCGCTTGTTTTATTGCAGCTCTGCGTTTAGAGAAGTTTAGAACAGGAAGAAAAACAGGCAGTGTACTTTTGCTTTTATTTAAAGTCTCTACCTTCCCATGACATAGCCTAAAGATAAATACAGTGTTTGATTATCTCCAACTCTTTCATGAGACTTAATATTAATTCATCTATCATTTTGGGATGTAGCAGCATTTCTTTGAAACTGAAGTCAGTCTTGTTTATTGTATAGCTATTTGTTATGTCAAATTGAATCCAGATATTATATTTTGATAGGGCTCGTATATGAGTAGGCCTCCTATATAGGCCAGTCCTCCAGTCCTTTATTGTGTTGATGAAAGGCAGCCTGCAGGTGGCTATATCATATTAGTCAGATAGCTCCATCCTTCAAATTAAAATAGACTTGGTCTGACATATCACAATAGAATTTAACAGACATCCCCTCCATGTTGATTATGACATTCAAAGGCTGTAACTCAACTCTCCCCTCAATTACTTTTTGGCAATACTGTAGGTTGATTTAGATTTTTTAGGACGAAATGTGTTTCTAATTTATACAGGCTATGATACATATAAGACGGCCAAATCTTTGCTGGAGCTACAATTATTTTACATGCAAGAACTAGGCTAAAAACGAAAGCCGGTATCAAACCTGTTTTTGCTCTCTTTTGGCTCAATCTTTTACGCATATAGTCCTGCATATACAGGGATGTTCCAGGTCACTCACACACAAAGCCTGACATCTTTTATATCCCCCTTTTGAAAAAGTAAGTTTGGTTAGTGAAAATCTGAACATCTACCTGTCTCCGTGGAAACAAATGTTGCATTTGGCAGTGTATGGAACTCAAATTCAGTTACGTAACAAGTCTGGAGGTGGAAAGTGAAACCTTCCCAAGTGAATGTTTTATTTGGATGCTTCAGTTAAATGTGACTCACTGTCTGAAGTGAGCTGTTTGCATTATATGAGAAGTGTCCATAATGAAGAGGCTAGACAGTGATACTAACATGGGATCAAGATGTCAATACACTCTAATATAATCTGGCAGTGAGAGCACTTTAGATTATTTAATCTTAGACAACGCAATGTTGAAAAACGTAGCCCTGTAGATTGTTCTGCTAAAAAGGGGTGACTTAGTTATTATTACCATACAGAAAGAACCCCCCTCTTTGTAAGCCAATCTATGTAGCATCATCATGATGCTGAAGTAATCAGGGGAACAACTTGACAGTATAGTTTCAGTGTTTGTCATCAAAGTCATCGAAATGAGCTTTGTCAGGGTTGTAGTGTTTTCATAATTTCGCCCTTAAACCATATTTAGTCAGCAACGCACTTGAGTTTGCTCTGTCAGTGTCAGTGTCAATCTTTGCAATCTGTCCTATGCATACTTTGTGTTTAATACAAGCATTAAAACCAAACAAATACACAGCAGTTTAAATTTCGTTTATTTACATACGAACAGTTTTTTCATAGCTTATATTTTAACAACCTCAAAACCCGTTCACTACTGTCAGACCTGGATACCTTTAGAAATGATGGCAAACTTTTCGGTGCTTCAATTCAACCAATGCCCTCTGAAATGCCAGTTGTGTGACATACGAAAACCAGAACACTTTCAGTACCAAAATCCTGTCAAATGCCAATAGACTGCATAAAAAATGTAGAATCTGAATATTTAGATTAGTATTATAGCAACACACCGTTGACAGTTTTGAAATATCTTTATATTGGATGAATGTTGTGCAATCTCCCCCCTGACACACATTTATTCACGCTTTTCAGAACATAAATCCACCTTTGGTGATTCGGTGCCACCAGCAGGTTAACATATGTGGGTTTGATATTGCTGTGTTGTCAGCACACTATTACTAAGATGGTGAACAGGGTAAACATGACCTATATTAAACACCAACATTATTAATGTCCTTGAGAACATGT
The DNA here is from genome assembly GCA_020745685.1 of Tautogolabrus adspersus. NCBI lineage: Eukaryota > Metazoa > Chordata > Actinopteri > Labriformes > Labridae > Tautogolabrus > Tautogolabrus adspersus. The sequence goes on along the minus strand of CM036549.1, from coordinate 27,951,623 downwards.
CAGCATGCTTACTGTATGTCGGCATTAAACTCAAAGGTACATGCTCTCTCAGCTTAGCTGTAAACTTGGTGTCTTGCTTGCTTCTTGGCTGAGCTGAATAGAGAAAAGATTGTTTTTCTTACAGAAAGTTAAATACCTAGTTGGTGACGGATGATTGTCTTTCATAGTGTCAGACAACCAAAAAGAAAAAAAACACTGTTAAGTTCTAACTTAAAGGTACAGTATGTAGAATCGCATGCTAATGTTTACATTAAAATATCTAACTTCAATTAAAAATGGACTAAACCCATGTTATATATATTTTTTAGTTGAGTACTTACATCACCTCAAATATTTCCAAAAGTTATCAAAGCCAGAGAAATCCATAATTTTATAATTGTAACGGGACGTGTCTTGTAGACGGCCGCCATGATGAGCCGCCACGATAGACAGGAAATGTTGATCGTTGTCAAGGAAACACCGGATGTTACGTCAAAGACCGCTGCATAAGCTAGCGCTAGCTGCTACTGAAAGCTGCCGTTCTGTCACTGTATGTGCTGCTGTGATATAAAACGTCATGTAAATTATACTTGGATACATCGTCAGTACACATATTGTCTTTCTCAGGTCGGTTTCGCCCGTTCGTATTGATTCGTTCGTTTTTACTCCCATAATACACCGCAAGCCTCAACGTCATCTTTTGTTATTGTTTTGATTGAGAGCCCCCTAGCGGCGGATTGTACATACTGTACGTTTAAGTATCAATTATAGTTCAGCTAAAAACAATGTCTATTCAGGAAGCGCTTACTCTAAACTCTGTTACATTCCCGCCTTGACAAACCGTTTTGTGTGTCACCCTGTGTGTCTTCCCTCATGTCGCTAGTTGTAGTCGCTTGTGTATTACCGTCACCTTTTGTTTCTTGCGAGTCTATCTCGTGAAGCCTGTTTTTTGATATTGTCTTTAGCCTTGCCCCTTTGGATTTGTTTGCCTTGTAGATTTTTTCTGTGTATGGACTGATTAAACACTTTGATTACTTTTACCTGCTCCAGTGTGTGAGTTGTATTTTGGATGTCATTGCATTGACTTGTTTCAACCAGTTTTGTCTACTACTCTTTCACCCTCCCAACGACCTAATCCTCCTATTATACCTCTCATTCATAATGGATGTGCCCTGAATTCAACATTTTGACCACGTGTACGTGAGCATCAAACATGAAATGGTCGATGTTTTACTTGGCGTTTGTTGGCAAATCATAAACGTTTGTACATTTATATGAAAGCAGTTAAACTTTGTGTTTTAACACACTCGTAAATTTCATTTCAGCAGATGCCTCAAGGTGTTCCATTCACTGAGATGAGTGATGATTACTCGATTTCTGGGCCAAGAGGATAAAAGAAGGAGAGATGTGAAGGGAAAGACTCGAGTGCATGGAAACCCTCTCAGCCATGCAGGAGAACCCACTTACTGATACTGTAATGCTCAGCCAGCTGCAAAGAATTACAGTCAGGTCAAAAAGAGAAGCAATGGCTGTTTTTATATGAATGAAGCTCTAGCGTAAATTCAGTCAGGAAGACTATATGGGGGAGGTGGAGGGGCGCACGAAACATCAGCATGAAGGAACTAAGGCAGAGAAAGAATCATACACTGTAAGCGATTGCTGTTCATTTACGGCCAATTTTCAACACAAAAATACTGTTTTGATCTAAAACAGTTAAGAACTGTAGTTAGCAATGCATTGTGGGATGCTCACCTTGAAGCAAAAGGACAAAGGCCCTAAACAGTTTAATGATGTTTTAAATTACAGGACACTACAGTGTTTTTGAAAAAGTGGGTGTTACCTGGAGAACTTGGAGCGCGGTCAGTAGTGTGGTGCGTTAGGCTGTTAGTCTTTCGTGTCTAACAATATGCTACTGCTTATTTTTCTCAGTTAGTTTTCTTTATAAAATACCCAAAGCCATCAACTCCTGAATGGAGAATCATTGGAGGATCATTTGAAGAGCAGTTTTCAGAGAAGGACGCACAATATGGAGGACATGTGCTACACATCGAGACCTGCTTCATCAACATGTGTCGGATTTTGAAACTACAAATTAGACGGTAGGTCTTATTGAAATCTTATTTTACTTTTTAATATCTCATTTATGTTGCAGAGGATGTTTGATACAAACAGATCCTCAGTAACACTATTGATTTTAACATGTAATTTATGAGTGAGGCTTAGATTTAAATAGTGTAAAAATATGACTTCTGGGCAGTTTTAGTTGATGTATTTAGGTTAAAATTAATACAGCCTAACGGTCAGAGGACCGACACTCGTTAACCCGGTAATTTAGCACAAAGAGGTCGAGGCAGAGGGAGGAAAACATACAGGCCTAGCCTCATATGGCTCTGGGCTTTAATAATATCACAGCCTTAAATAGGTAGCCTACAGTATAAACATTAAGACTCAAAGAGTTAAAGACAGCCTAAACTTGGAGCAATGAATTATTATAAATTAATATAATTGATGTGCTTAAGTGGAGAAGTGAAGCCTATTGTAACAGTCCTCCCTAGGTGTTTAATGTACGTAGTTTGACAGTCAGCCAAACTCCATTCAATGATGAGTGAGTCAGGTAGTTAGCTGCTCTTTGATTTATTCACCAGATTGAATAAGGAGTGAAAACTACAAGACAAAAGAAAATGCACAGATTACTGTCATACCAAAGGTCTATATAAAGAAATACAAACACTTAACTAAATGATCAATGCTGACGTACTGCAAATATATAACAAAAAGAATGCTTAGTTGTCGCTAATGCTAAGCTACATGTTAATGCTATGCTACATGCTAATGCTATGCTACCTCAGAAGCATTACATAAAACATAACAACAAGGCTAATGCTAAGCAACGTGCTATGCTACGTCAAAAGCTAAGAAGAAATCCATGACACATAATACCAAGGCTAATGCTAACGCTACACATAGTCACTTAAGTACATATTGATACTTCCAATAAATACTGCTACTACATGCTAACAGAATGACAAAAGGCTAACCACATTACAGTTGCACATGGTAATTGCAGTGTTCAAACACAGGACAGAACACACATTGGATAGTTCAGGCACTCAGCTTTTGGGGACTCAGATTCTACTTTGATGAGTCGGACTCAAGACTTGAGTTTTTGACAATTTGAGAGGCATGTGTTAATGTTAGCTTAGCATGACTAGCAATGAGTACTTTGTGTGAATAACTTCTGATAAATCTTAAGAATAACTCATTGACAAATGACTTCAAACATTGTATTTTCAACCAATAGTAAACACACATTGACTATTTTTACACATTTTATTCATTGTTACACATCAAATATATCTTGTTAGTCACCTGTTGCTCCACAGCCTTACCTGCACTCCTGTTTCTCAACCAAGAAGTGTCAAACAGAGCTGAACCCAGCCTTGGGTTTATATTGGGGTGTGTCAAGTAGAAGGTGCCATGTTTGGTAGAAGTGGAGGGGTGTTTAGGTTGTTGAGATTAAAAATGTTATTTAAAAGGCTGTTTAAGTATTTACTTAACTGAAATGTATGTTGACATGCTTTTAGCCTTATTGCAGATAGTATGAGTTGTTTGTAGAACAGGTAATACTCACCTGAGAGTGAATTGATTTCCAACCCCTTTTGGTAGGTTCCAACTCCTATATAAGAGGAGGCTTGGGGGCCTTTTAGGTAGTTGGAGTTTGGAGTTTGGAGTTTGGAGTTTGGAGTTTGGAGTTTGGAGTTTGGAGTTTGGAGTTTGGAGTTTGGAGTTTGGAGTTTGGAGTTGAACAATGCTGGTGAGTTTCAACAATTTATCAAAGAGTGTACAGAGCTGCAAGGGCCCAGACTGGCGTTGTTTAGAGCTCAGTCTCTTCTTTTGTTTGTCTCACTCAAAAACAGTGTTAGGAGTATTTTAGTGTATTTAGTTTTATTATTCTGAGGCTGCTTCAAAGGCTGATTTAGCTTCAACTGAACCTGAGATGAAAGATCATCCATATATTGTTTGTAAAATTTGCCTATTTTAGTTTGTATTAGATGTTTTAAAAAGGAACTTGGTGTTCACCTCGCAGGCTACGCTGGAGCTTCTAACTGAATCTTATAGGGTTAGGGTGCTTGTTTTATTATAAAACTTATAATAAAACAAGCACTCTAAAACCATCAGTAAAATATAAAACATGCAGGACACCTTAAAACTGACCCTGTCACATCCCCCCCTGGTTAAAGGTTGGCAGTCTCTGCAACATTCTTACAGTGTATAGCGTTGTGGTAGCAGTCCCAGATTTGGTCTCGATGACCGCCGCACATGTCCCTCATCTGCCGTACCTGCGGGTATGCTAGGGGCAGGAAAATAGTAGAACCTTGGCACTTCCAAATGTCTCTCTTCATTTATTGGTGGAGCTGCCGGTCTTGGCTCTAACAGGGGACTCCCCCGCTGTTTCCAGTACAACATGAGGTTCCCCTTCCCCTGTCTGTTTCTGTCCCGAACCCATACTGTATGCATTCACCTGGTAATAATGGGGTAGCATTAGCTTTTTTGTCATAACGCCGTTTCATCTGTTCGGCCGCCCTAGCCATCTTGTTGCGGGCTAATCCATACGCATAGGTCAGTTTCTGATGATGGTCACGGACCCATCCTACCAAGTCACCATGTGTATTTTCCTTGTCAATCCTCAACCAAACATCTACAGGGAGCCTAAGGTGTTGGCCAAACATGAGATAAGATGGAGCAAAACCGGTGGCACTATGCACTGTATTGTTATATGCTTGCAAAAGTTCTGGCATATATTCTGGCCACCTACTCTGTTTATGTGTTTCAAGGGTGCAAAGCATCTGAAGCAAGGTCTGATTCATCCTTTCGACCCTACCATTACCTGAAAGGTGAAAAGGGGTAGTCCTACTTTTAGCAACACCATACAGATCACAGAGCTGTTTCATTACATCAGTTTCAAAGTTTGGGCCTTGGTCTGAGTGAAAACCAGTGGGGCAGCCAAAAGTTTGAATAATCTGTGACCAAATTAAACCTACAGTGGTTTTTGCTGTTTGGTCACGAGCAGGTGCAGCCCAGGCATAGCGAGTGAACAGGTCTGTCATTACCAAAATGTGTTGATGAGTGTCATTAGGCCTACTTAGAGACAGAAAGTCAAGGGCTATGACCGTAAAGGGTTATTGACAGAGATTGGATTTAAAGGGTCTCTCAGTTCTGCCCTATCTTTCTGTAGGCTGCAAACAACACACCCAGACTGGACACCCCGCACCTCTTTCTCCATGTCTCCCCAGAAGAAGCGTCGTCTCAGGTTGGCCAATGTCCTTTCAGCCCCAGCATGGGCTGCTGCCTCATGGTGTTGCCTCCATACGGCTTGATGCTTTGAACCTGGACAAACAATCTGGAGCCATTTGTCATGGGTGTTAAAATCAATAACCCTACGACACAGATGGACACAAAGTTTCTTGTATTGTCTTAGCAGTTTAGTGACACCAACTGAGAGTGCTCTGCGCTCAGTGCCAGAAGGATATGAGCCTTGCTCCACTTACCTTTTCACAGCCTGAATGTCTGGATCGGTCTGTTGCTCCAATACCCATTCACTCCGTTCCGAGGAGGCTGCCTCTTGTCCTATCTGGTGACTGTGGTGCCTTCTTGTAGTGAGTTGATTTCAGGAAATCTGGAGAGAGCATCTGCATTTACGTTCTCTCTCCCCGCACGGTACTTCACTTCAAAGTCGAAGGATGCTAACTGGGCCACCCACCGTTGTTCTACTGCACCCAACTTTGCAGACTGTAAATGAGCAACAGGGTTATTGTCTGTATACACTGTGAACTTTGTGCCGATCAAATAGTCCTTGAATTTCTCTGTGATTGCCCACTTTAATGCTAGCAGTTCCAATTTGAAGAAGCTATAGTTAGCGTTGTTGCGTTCTGTGGGAACCCTTCATGAATATTATGTAAAGAGAGCGATCACTCTCTCTTTACCTTCCTGCGCTTGGGCCAATACTGCTCCCAAACCTTGGTGGCTGGCATCTGTATAGAGGAGGAAAGGCTTGGAAAAGTCAGCATAGGCTAGTATTGGGGCGGTCGTAAGCGTGCCCTTTAAGTTATCAAAAGCTGTTTTGGTATACCAACAAGGAGAGATTAGTGGCCGGGCAACCTTGGCAAACTCAGGAACAAAATGTCTGTAGTAACTGGCCAAGCCTAAGAAGGCTTTCAGTTCTTTGGATGTAGTATTGGCCAATTTACAACAGCAGAAAGCTTTTCAGGGTCTGGCATAACATCTTTTTCGTTAACTACATGGCCCAGAAATTTTACCTGCTGGTGGAAAAGTTTACATTTGTCAGGGCGCAGCTTCAGGCCATGGCGCCACAAGCGTTCAAACACCTTCTCCAGATGTTTCCGTTGTGTATGTTGCTCCCCCGACCTGGCCTAGGGGTGCCAGGGAGGAGTGTTTCTAAATCCTGTATGTAAATACAAAGAGGCAACGAAGTTAGACTTGCGTTCAGCTCGGCTGCAGGATTTATTCTCCTCATAACATCATATTTTAACAATGACTTCTTGAGATATTGAAATACACAAGTTGCATTGAGTAACTTAGTTTTCACATATACAACAATATCTTCAGAAAACGACCAGTAACTTGATAAAATATAAATGTTTACCTGAAGTAGAGTAAATAACCATAAATGTCTGTAAGTAAATACTCTTCTGTTTCCTTTACATTAAACATACTTCTTTTCTGTAACTAGTATTACATTCTCATTACATTACACATTAAACAATATCCAACGTTAACCTGAGTAGCTGTTGCCTTTACTCAAATGACTGACTCCAGTATCACACAGTCACACATAACTAATGTCTCTTCTTAAGTCTATAAGAAACATAAATACATAAAACAGAACATGAAACGTCCAGATTAGCTCTCTGTATGATTTCTGAATCATTAACTAAACAAAACAAACCCCTTTAATGTGTCTTAATATTTTCACATGCTCCGTAATGTTACCATGCATTAGCAACAGGTGCGCTAGCCTAGCATGCTAGTGTACAGCTTAACATCTCTATTTCTCACATATAACTGCAAAAGTACTCGACTTCAAACATCATACTCTTACTGACAAAATTCCCAACACTCTTAACCATTATACTGGTGTTCATGCATGTGGTTTTGAGGACAATAAACCCACCTGTATGTAAATACAAAGAGGCAACGAAGTTAGACTTGCGTTCAGCTCGGCTGCAGGATTTATTCTGCAGCATGTACCTCTTTAGGGTATTATGCTCCTCACAAGCGCTATGCGCCCTCTAGTGACCTGATCTAGTATCGCAATAACATTGTAACAAGTTCAGTGCACTGAAATGTGGCTTTAAATAGCTATTTTAGACACATTAAAAAAATATATTGGGGTCTCTTTTTAACTCATTTAACTTAATTATGTACATTTTTTCAACCCTTTACACTCTCCCCGCCCTTATTAAATGTCTCCTGACATTTGTCTTTAGACAGAGAGATGTACTTGAGTCTACAAAATATCAATTTGCCTGAATAAAGCAGTTATAGTAGTAAGGATGTTGAAGTGAAACATATGGAATAGGAAAAGCATTAAGGTGACCTGTGACAGGGAAACTTGGCAGTAGTGAGTTTACCCCTGTATTCCAATGCTGATACGACGGCTGTCCCAGTGTTCCATAAGTGAACACCTCTTTTGGTCTGTGTCCCCGCTGGGATCTCCTCACTGTCTCCGGCTCTGCTTGGTGTTCCTCGTCTTCCACCATCACATCATGTTGTAGTGTGTCCTGTTGTAGTGTGTCCTGTTGTAGTGTGTCCTGCTGTAGTGTGTCACGCTGTAGTGTGTCACGCTGGTCTTCCTCCCGGGCAACATCCTCAGGACCTCCATCCTGTGCTTGTGTTGGAGTCTCCCCGATATCCTGGGTGTCGGATTCATCTCTGACAGCAGGGCGAAACTCACAGGCTTTGGCACTTAGATTTTGATTAATCTTAGGATGGTGCACTGTGTGATTGTGTTCTTTCTGTTGAGTTGGAACTAACCTGTAGAATGGGATCTGTTGGTAAGTGTACTCCTCATCAGAGCTGTCTGTGTTGTCATCTTGAGCATTGTTAACAGTCTGTTTCTGTTTATTGAATGTTTTCTTTTCTTTCTGACTTTGTGCAGGAAGTGTTTCTTCCAGGGGAAGTTCATTAACTGGCAGGAGCAGGTTCCTGTGGAGCACACGAAGTTTCTTTGGTCCCTTTTCAGGTTGCACTTTGTAAACTGGTCCATTGTCAACTCTTTCTACAACACGGTGTACAACTTGCTCCCAGTAAGCTCTCAACTTGCCAGGTCCTCCTCTCTCTGACAGATTTTTTACAAGCACTCTGTCGCCTGGCTGAAGAACAACACCTCTGACTGCCTTGTCATACTGTCTCTTGCCTTTTGCTGAAGATTTTTCACTGTTCTTCGCTGCGATTTCATATGCAGAACGCATCCTCTTTTCCCATTTTTGTGCATATGTGTGTTGATCAGGTGTGTCTGGTTCTTTTTTTTGTGGGAACAGTAAGTCAACAGGTAAGCGTGGAGGTCTGCCATATAAGAGGAAGAAAGGGGAAAAACCAGTGGCATCATGCCTCGTGCAGTTGTAGGCATGCACAACATGGGGAAGATGATCCTTCCACTGACTCTTTTTTTCCTCTTCCAGGGTGCGCATCATCTGCAGAAGTGTACGATTCAGTCTCTCTACAGGGTTACCCTGGGGGTGGTACGGTGTGGTTCTGGAATGACCGATACCAGCCAGCTGCTGCAACCTGCTAAACAAACTGTTCTCAAATTCTTTCCCTTGATCGTGGTGGAGCTTTTCAGGAAATCCAAAACGAGGGATAAAGTCCTGAAATATCTTCTCAGCTGCTGTTTTTCCAGACTTGTTTCTTGTTGGGTACGCTTGAGCAAAGCGCGTGAAGTGATCGACAAGAACAAGAATGTACTCATAACCTTGACTTTGCTCCAGGTGGAGGTAATCAATGCATACAAGCTCGAATGGACTGCTTGTAGAAATGTGTCCCATTGGTGCTCTCTGTGGAAGGTTAGGACGTTTCTGTTTAATGCAGGCGCATCTTTTGTTTACATAGTCCTCTATCTCATGCTGCATGTTTGGCCAATAAAACCTCTCGCGGGCGAGATGAGTTACTTTCTCTGCACCCACATGTCCCATTTCATTATGCAGAGCCTTTAATACCATGGGTTTCAACTTTTCAGGGAGGACAAGCTGCCTGTTTTGCTCTGTTTTTCGATACAGAATTCCATCTTCCACATGAAGCTTATTCCACTCGTAAAGGAGTCTTTTTGTGTCTTTACTCATGGTTCTTTTGTCTTTTTCGTTTGGAGTCCACTTTTGCATTTTTAAAGACACAATTTCCTTGATTGCTGGGTCTGCTTGCTGTGCTGCACAGATGTTTTGTGGTGTAATACTGGAAACAGTCTCTGGTGGCACAACATCTGTATCCTCACCAGCAAGATGCAATGCTGCCACCCAAGGCACATCACTTTCTTGAACTGCTTTGCTGCCTTGCCATACAGCAGAAACAATCTCAGGTGTCAATGTCTCTGTGTGTTCTTTCATGTCATCCTGTAGTTTCACAGGGTATCTTGAGAGAGTGTCAGCATCTGCGTTCATCTTCCCTGGTCTGTACTTTATGTCGAAGTGAAAGTCAGCCAGCTCACCTACCCATCTGTGTCCAACAGCATTCAGTCTGGCAGTGCTGAGGACATAAGTCAAAGGGTTGTTATCTGTATAAACTGTAAATGTTGATGCATGATACAAGTAGTCACGAAACTTGTCACATATGGCCCACTTGAGAGCCAAAAACTCAAGTTTACTGGAGTGGAGGTGGTAATTTCTCTCAGCAGGTGTTAAAGTCCTTGACCCGTAACCGATGACCCGTAACTTGTTGTTCTGACGCTGGTATAGGACTGCTCCTAAACCATCATTGGATGCATCAGTGTGCAAAATGAACGGAAGGTCAAAGTTTGGATAAGCAAGGATTGGTGGATTAATCAGCATGTCCAAAAGCTTTGCTACGACATCCCTGTGTTCTGTTGTCCATGTGATGGGTGTTTTTGATGGAAGCTGTCCTTTGTCTTTCTCTCTAGCTTTACCTTTAGTCTTACTTTTCTGTTTTTGAGTGTTGCTCTCATCAGTTTCAGTGGGTTTCTGCAGAAGTTCAAACAGTGGCTTGGCAAGTCGAGAAAAGTCTTGGATAAAGGAGCGGTAGTATCCCAGAAACCCCAGCAGGGACTTGACATCTCCAACTGTGCGAGGCTCTTTCTCTTTAAGTGCCATAACTGCAGACAAGTCCTGTGGGTCGATTCTGACTCCTTCTCCAGACACTAGACGGCCAAGGTAACGAACCTCTCTTTTAAACAACTCACACTTGGTTGGCCTCAGCTTGATACCATGTTCTCTAATTCGGCTGAGAACTTGTTTGAGGTGGTTAATGTGATCTTCAAAGCTGGTTGAGTAACACAGTACATCGTCAAGATATGGAGCACAGCATTCGTCTCGAATACCTTCCAGCACGCCCTCAATACACCTCTGGAAAGCTGCAGGTGCATTTGTCAATCCGAATGGAATTCGTATCCATTCGTACAATCCCCACGGTGTGCTGAAGGCTGTGAGGTGTCTTGACTCTTCACTCACAAAACCTTGGTGGTATGCACTGCCTTGATCGAGTATGGAGAACCATGTGTTGCCCCCCAGACTGTCAAGCAGGTCTTGGATTCGTGGCAAAGGATGACGATCTGGAACAGTCTTTTGGTTCAGCCCTCTGAAGTCTACACACAGCCTGAGACTCTGATCCTTTTTGCGGACACAGACCACTGGGGAGGAGTAGGAAGACACAGATTTGCGGATCCATCCTCTGTCTAGGAGGTTCTGCACATAGTCTTTTACCTCCTTGTAAAGTGGCTTGGGTATGGAGTTATAGCACTTTTGAACAGGGTTGTTGTCTGCCACCTTAATCTTTAGCTGTAAATTGGGTATACAACCTATGTCTCCTTCCCCTCTGGCAAAGACGTCCGACTCCTCGAAAAGCATCTGGCGCACAATGTCCTGCTGTTGTTGATTGAGATGTTCTAGATTGACAGGAGGATGCCACTTTTCCTGTGTGTGTGACTCGGCTGAGCAGTTTGTTCCCTCACTAATGTTGTTTGAGTTAATCTGTGCAGTAAATACGTGTGTGTCACATTTAGACTTTGCTGACTGCTGTGACGGTTGAATGAAACGTACTGGCTTGCTGTCTATAATTTCTTCCATACAGCCTAAAACTGTTCTTGGTGGTAGGAAGATGTCATGTTTGGTCGGGTTTGAGACTGGTATTTTAACAGTTTTTGAGCCACCAGGGGGCACATCAACTAAAGCAGGGAAAAGTTCTAGCCCTTCAGGCAGGACACTCTCCAATGTTGGTTCAAATAACATCGTCCCTCCCTGTGGTAATGACCTAACACGACATTTCACTTCACATATTTGGCTGCTTGAAATTTTGAGTCCTCTCTTACCTAGTTTAACTGAGTCATGTCTAGGCTTCTCTTGGGCTGGAGCTTCACTGATTACAGAAACGATAGTCTTAGCTGTCTCTCTGTGTAACTTTAATGCCTCTGCAAGTAAGTCACTTAGACTGACACTTCCTGGCTTCTCAAGACTCTCTAAGATGATTTCCTCGATCACATTAAAACCTAACAATGGACCGCTTACACAGCTTTGACTCACTAACATGGGTACGTTAATGCTAACCTTACCATGTTTGATACTTTTGATTTCGACTAGTAGTTCAGCCCATCCCTCATAAGGTACATCAGTCCCATTAGCTGCTGTGATTCTGAGTGGATCATCTGGAAGAAGCTCTTGTAGTGACTGTATTTTAACATCTGGTAAGTGTTTTTCTAGCCAAGATTTTCCGAGGATAGAAACCTGAGCTCCACTATCGAGTAACATGTTTATCTGCACATCATTGAGATAACAGGTAAGCATACATCTCCTGCCTATCAGCTTTGCTACACGATTTCCTTGTCTTACTCTGTTTTTAACTGGTATCTGAACATTAGCTTGAGATGTGGATATGTGGCTGGATACTGCGACACGGGACGCTGGTCGTTGTCCGGTCACTGGTGGTCCCTCCCCAGTGACCTCATCATGTTTCCCGCCGTCTTAGGCTTTGACAGGCAACCAACAGCCCTATGTCCTTCCTTGCCACACTTGAAACAGTGGTAGCAGTTTGCATTTCCTTGAGCTATGCACTGCTTGCATCTACCCCTTGTAGTTGGCTTGGGTGGCTCCACAGTTGTCGCTGCGTCGATCTGGGACATTGCTGTTGTACTGGTCGCTGGAGTGAGAGCCCTTTCTAGAGTCTTTGCTAAAGCAGAGACATGTGCTGTCAGTTCATGTATAGCTGTGCGGTTTGCCTGGACTTCAGCTTGTGTTTGAAGAACGCTGGCTTGAGCTTCAGCTTGAGGCTGCACTGCATGTTGTTTCTCTTGTTTTTGTGTGGCATTGACAGAGACGTTTTTAGTTTTGTATGTCTGACCTAAGCGTGTCTGTCTCTCAACCTCTTCACTAACTGACCTTGTCATTATCTCTAAGATAAAATCATCAGTGACACTTGTGTTAGTAATGAGAGGTTTGAGGTCTCGTCTAACATATGAATATTTCTCACCTATCCCCTGATACAGTGAGTGGAGAAACACTCCATGGACAAGCTTACTGTCGTACTTAAACTCTGAGCTACCTTGCTGGGAAGCCAATAGTACTCTCTGTTTCAAGCCCATTAACCTATACATAAACTGCTGTGGGCTTTCTCTGTCCTGCTGTTTTGCATTGCTAAGTTCCTGAAATAACTCTGCACTACTCTTGTCTCTTAAGTGTGCTCTAAGGAAACGCTTAAGCTCAGCTACAGTTAAGCTGTCTTTGGTCATCAGCATATCTTTAAAGTTACCAGGCTTTATGATCTTTAGGACAGTGCGAATTATCTCTGCCTCTGTGAAATTCTCAGCTAGCCCTTCATCAATCTGCCTACACAGTAAGCTATAACTTACATCTGAATCTGAGTCGGAAATCTGTCCACTGTGTATTCTGAACTCTCTACGAGTCAGTAAAGAAGTGATATCTGACACCTTTATCACATCAGTTACTTTATCGGCTACACCTGGGGATCTGTCTGAAGTCACACTAGCTACTGAAGGTGCCCCTACTTGTTCCATCTCTGCCACTAACTCAAGATGCTCTCCAGGCAGTTGCAATTCAGTGATGAGATCGTTGAAGACTAACAGGCGGCTCATGCCGTCGTCCTCTTGACTTGCCAACTTGCCACTTTTCAGAAAGTCTACGATGAAGTCATAGAGTTCAACCTCTGTTGCATCTTCCCCTGGAAAATCTTCCTCCACCTCACCCTTAATCGAAGTCGCCAACTTATAGAGCACATCGGTTTTAGCAGAGCTGATCAGCTGATGAAGCTGTCTCTGGATTCCTCTTCGTAGTTCGTGTAGTACAGACATCTTGTCACCTCAGGAGTCAGTTTTGCAGCACGTTGATTTGGAGTCTTGATGTCAGGTTCATATCTTTAGGATTAGCTGCCGTCAGGAAAAGGAGCTAATCCCGGACGAGCCCCCAAAATTGTTGCTCCCCCGACCTGGCCTAGGGGTGCCAGGGAGGAGTGTTTCTAAATCCTGTATGTAAATACAAAGAGGCAACGAAGTTAGACTTGCGTTCAGCTCGGCTGCAGGATTTATTCTCCTCATAACATCATATTTTAACAATGACTTCTTGAGATATTGAAATACACAAGTTGCATTGAGTAACTTAGTTTTCACATATACAACAATATCTTCAGAAAACGACCAGTAACTTGATAAAATATAAATGTTTACCTGAAGTAGAGTAAATAACCATAAATGTCTGTAAGTAAATACTCTTCTGTTTCCTTTACATTAAACATACTTCTTTTCTGTAACTAGTATTACATTCTCATTACATTACACATTAAACAATATCCAACGTTAACCTGAGTAGCTGTTGCCTTTACTCAAATGACTGACTCCAGTATCACACATTCACACATAACTAATGTCTCTTCTTAAGTCTATAAGAAACATAAATACATAAAACAGAACATGAAACGTCCAGATTAGCTCTCTGTATGATTTCTGAATCATTAACTAAACAAAACAAACCCCTTTAATGTGTCTTAATATTTTCACATGCTCCGTAATGTTACCATGCATTAGCAACAGGTGCGCTAGCCTAGCATGCTAGTGTACAGCTTAACATCTCTATTTCTCACATATAACTGCAAAAGTACTCGACTTCAAACATCATACTCTTACTGACAAAATTCCCAACACTCTTAACCATTATACTGGTGTTCATGCATGTGGTTTTGAGGACAATAAACCCACCTGTATGTAAATACAAAGAGGCAACGAAGTTAGACTTGCGTTCAGCTCGGCTGCAGGATTTATTCTGCAGCATGTACCTCTTTAGGGTATTATGCTCCTCACAAGCGCTATGCGCCCTCTAGTGACCTGATCTAGTATCGCAATAACATTGTAACAAGTTCAGTGCACTGAAATGTGGCTTTAAATAGCTATTTTAGACACATTAAAAAAATATATTGGGGTCTCTTTTTAACTCATTTAACTTAATTATGTACATTTTTTCAACCCTTTACATGTAGCAAAATCAGGAGAATACACAACAATGTCTAAGTAGACTAACAGGGACTCTGTGATTTGGCCACTGAGGCACTGTTGCATTAGTGTGAGGTGTGCTGAGTTGGTCGTCTTGTTGCACATCACACACTACAAGAAGTGAACTGTTAATCTGTCCTGATTTCCCTTCATGTGTGGGCTCTCTCACATTTTAAAAATCGTTTAAGATTTTAAAAATCTTTTAGTGTGTGCCAGGCCTAACTCAGGGAAAAGAAAATGCAAAGCTGGAACCCTTCATGAATATTATGTAATTTAAATGTGAAAGACTTCAGGCAGAGATTAAAAATGATTTGAAACTACAGTTGTCACCAACATTGAATAGATATATCTAAAATATAACCTCAAAGAAGAAGAAACGGCTTTTTTGTTCCAAGTCAAAATCTAACATGCAGGGAGCAGGCTGCTTTAGATTCATCACCGGTGTTCAGAAAGAGCTCTCTGAGATGAGACAAGGGCTTGAGCACAGGAAAAAGCTCAGGCATTGAAGACACCAAGAGCAGCAGAGCAGCGTGGCACACGGAGAAACACAGGTAAAAACAAAAGTCTACAGCTGCAGAAATACTGCAAAAAGGCATCTTAACAACACTGCAACACTAATAAAACACCTACAACAAAATCAATACAGAATCATCACAGTAATAAAACCTCCAAATTGTGCAAAAGCACATTTTCCAAAGTGTTGTAACAAGCAAAAGGTAATGATTTTTTCTGTGACCCTAGAGCCTAAAGTAGTGACTTTATTGAATTAACTCCATCTAAAAAAATCCCCAAATTGCAAAAACACAATTTCTTTACTGTCATAGGATTGCCTAATAGAGACCCCTACTGTTCAAAGTGAGTAATGCTACTATACACTGTGAGACGATAGGTGAATGTGGATGTAGTGTATGGGATGTGCGTTTTTGACCCTACAGCCTATAATAGTGACTTTACTGATTATTAAAGAAGACCTTACATTTATATGAAAGCTAATTGTTTTATCTAAAGCAAACTTTTCCAAAGTATATGCTGTAGTATAACCAAGAGAAGTTTATGTCTTTATGCTTTGAGTGTGGTGGCACTAGAACATGTCATAGTGCAGTTATTATTTATTTTATAACCAACCGAATTGGAAAGAAATCCCTCAAATGTATTTGAATTTATTCAGTAGAATAGCCCCTTGGGATGTACCATCTCATTTTCAAGGGGGTCCTAAAATCACATGACAGCACATTTTTCCAAAGTAATTGTTGTATAAACAAGAGTTGTCACGTGTGATAAAGGTTTGGGTGACGCTACAAAGTATAAAAGTATTTTACTATTTAAAAAATCTATTTATCCTATTCTATTTAAAAAGGTGGACTCTTTGAACACCTTTCCAAATTCACTGAAGTCACATATTTTAGTTAATTGTTCAGCATTTTTTTTATAGAAACTGTATAAAAAAAGCAATTTCAGGATAGAGAAATTATGAAATGTATTCAAAGTAAAAAAAATTTTTAAATCAGAAAATCGGAAAATTCCTCATTCACAAGAAAATATCCAGGGACTCCAAACAAAACTTTGAACAGCTCCAAATGAAATTTTAACTTCTCCAATAAACTTTGTTATTTATGTCCCTCCACGTGCTGTAATGTGTTAGTAATATTTATTTATTACAGCATTTCTAAACTGTATGCAAAGAAATCAAAAAACTGGGAAATTCTTACATATTTAAGTTGTTCTATTGGTTTGAGTGTTTTATAGATTTTTCATTATTTATACTGCCTCCCACTTATACGTCGCATTTTCAATGCCGTCGACAATAAAAAATGGCCCACTTAAAAAATGGACAAAAAAACACTAACACAAAACAAAATAATTTTAAAATCGCTTAAATTTATAACCTGCAAGTCAGGATTATTAGAATTATATTGTGCTTATTGGTACTTTATTTGACATGCATCCAAAATAAGATTCAAACAAAGAATTACATTTTATTTTTTTTACGTATTCTCCACAATAACTACTTCATTATCAGTCCACAGCCTCCAACTTGTTCTGCAGGCTGCATTTACCATGAATGCCCTTAAGATGGCGCCTGAGATCCAGTTTATGAACAAAGTGCGCACCACAGCAGTGACATTTAAGGGGCTTACTTCCTGTGTGCAGGTTGAAGTGGTCTTGCAGCGTGGCCTTCTGGGAAAACGTCTTGTGGCATAACGGGCACCTGAAAGGCTTGACACCGGTGTGGACCTGTATGTGTCGGGTCAGGTTGCTCTTCTGGGAAAATACTTTCCTACAGACCAAACACAGGTACTGTCTGTGTTCCTTCAGGTGGCCTACATAGCTCTCCAGGTGCTGGAAGACTCTGTCACACCTCCTGCACAGGTATGGCCTCAAGAATGTTTGTTCTTCTCTTTTGTCCTCGTCTTCTTCTTTTTCTTCTCTTTCTTGTTTCCTAGTATTGTTCAACAATTCCTCAAGTTGAGAAGAACTTTCTGTAGCTTTGGAGGAAATACCATCTGAGACAGCTATCGGAGGGTGGGATCTACATCCAGGATCACCTGCACTGTGATCAGCTTGATATGATGGCTTGCTTGTTTGATCAGGTGTGATTTTACCAGCCAGGGTTTCCAGACAACATGCTGCACCTTCAAATAACTCTGTATTATCTACAATGACTCTCTTATCATCTCTGACCTCACACAGTTCTTCACTCTCTGCCTTGTTTCCTTGGCTGACCCTCAACTTAAACTGAATCACAGCTGCTCCACATTCCTCAGTGCTGGCTTCCTGGTTGTCAGTGCTGGACTGGGCTGCATCCCTTTCCTCCTTAATTTTAAAGTAAGTTCCTGACTGGCTGCTGTTTACCTGCTGGATTTCCTTCTCCCTTTCTGAGTGTCCATCCAGTTTCAAGAATGCTAGCGTGGGATCGAGGTACGTGGAAATGGCTTGGGCACACTTCTCCACCACCTGGGTCATCTGGAGCATACTAGCTGCAGTCAGGTAGCTCACCAGCTCTCTGAGAGGGACCTGAAGTAACAGATATAATGGAAATAAAGGAAACAGTCAGTTGATTATAAAACAACACATTTCAAGAGCTAAACTTTCACAATTAGGAAATGTACAAAAAGACTAAACTGCAATCACTGAGCAAAGTACTCTCAGTCATCTTTAACTTCCACATCACATAACACCCACTCTTGTTGTCGCAACAGTATGTTTGTTCCTGAATTTTGTTTTGGTAATGTTACTCTTGATGTTTGTCCTTTAGCCTGCCTTATGATAACAAGAACCTGTCTGATAATTATTGTAAACCTTTACAGTCATTAAATCTTTAGTGAAAGTACAGTGCAACAGGAAACCAGCAGTAAAACCAACCAATCAACCAATTGTAATCATTTTAGCGTTATGGCTTTTACCTGTATTTTCTGCTATGTCTTACAGTAAAGCTTTAGGAGAGTACAAGATTATTTTGTACCTTTAAGAGCCCAGTGTAACACGACAGCAGAAGCCTCCACCCAACCTCCACACTGGAAAAAACACCCACACTCAGCTCAGCCTGACCCTCATGGAGCAGAAACTGGTCCCGCAAGAAGTCTGAGGACGCCGCAAGGACCACTCTGTGACCATGAAAATAACGAGCCTGGGCAGTGGCTCCTGGTGGACCTGAGAGGAGGAGTGTGATGTCACAGAAGTGTTGCTCCTCTCTCAGCCTGTTTATTTTGCTGAGGATGGAGTCAGTGTGGGCGGGGAAACGAAACAGTAGAGTGTCTGGGGAGCTTGACATGATGGTCCGTCTGGGTTTAAGAGAATATTTGGTGCATTGGGAATATTGAATTTCAAACCATTTGCATAAAACTGTCCCTTCAAAGAGGCGTTGGGCCTTTCGTACACTTAAATTGATAGAATGAATAAAATATTGAAATTCAAAGTTTAGGCACTCAATGTCAAACTGCATACATGCAGGGGTGTTTTGAGGGGGTGGCCTAGGGTGGCAAGTTGCCCCAACAAAAAATGGTATTGTCCAACCCAGATGCCACATAGTAATGCTAAACTGTGATTGGCTATCACTCTAGTGAGAGGTGGGACACTGTAAGTTTTCAAATATATGATTATTCAATAGAAATGACCTTTTACTACACCTACTTCATTTCACCCCTTCATAAGTCTGTTTCCATGTTGGGCCATCCAAGAAAAAAACACACCCCTGCATGCTTGAGGCCTACAGAGCTAAAGTTAAATCACAATTCCTGCATCCATCAACATAATTTTCAAATGGTTCAGCTCTGCATTTTAATAAGTTAGGCTTGTTCTATGCAGAGAATTTACTCAGGATTATTATCAAGCCTTACCTTTTACTGCAGCCTCGCCCTGGGCTGATGGATCCGGCAGATGAAAAAAAGAATGCTTTTCTTAGTTGAAACCCACAATTAGCTCAGAGAGAACATTGAGTCTCTGATTACCTGACAGCAAAAGCTCAATTATTGATGGACAAAGAAGTGAATGGGGCTCCTTGTGCAGGAGGACGATTTGTATCTTTAAGTTGTTGAGCATCAGTCGTCTGGCTTCCTCCTGCTGTTCGCTGAGCATCTAAGATAGATACAGCAGTGCGTGGATGCAGTGCAGATGCACAAAAAACAATTAACCTTTTCAGTGCCTTTTTCTTAAAAGGGAATGGATAAAAAAAGGAAATGTTTCTTGTGTTTTGTCATACCAATTTAAGAATCATCAACTCATCTTATAGCCTACCATATCCTTTTTTATCCTGTTATTAATTTTTATTTTTGTTTCCTGTTCTACTGCAGACTTTTCTTACAGTGCAGTAAATAGAATTGAACTGAGTCACTGTTGTTGATTGTTGATGAGAGCTAGTATGTTCTATTTAAAGATACAAATCAATGGGAAGTTGTTTTTAATTCCCTAAAAGGCTCTCTTTGTGGAAGTATTTAGGCTTGGAATCCTTGGGCCTTATTTAAAAACAGACTGCATTAAGCTTGTAGTGAAATACTTTCACGTAATATAGAAAATCCTTGCTTGCAAAATGTCCATTTAGAAGTTTCTGGTGTGCAAAAATCTATAAAAAGATGGTATACAAATATTTTAAAGTCTGTAATAAAAAGCAAAAATTCCATCAAATCCTTGTATTGATGTCATGGGATTTCTTGTAACCAATCACTATCGAGGATTGTGCCTACATCGAGGTTCTTCTGTTTTTTTGTGTGGTGTCTCTAGGGGCCTAGGCGACTTTCTCACACTGCGTTTTATTTGAAGAACTAAAGTCAAAACTTCACGTCACCCAAATGTGCAATGTGCGGGGTTTTAACATTGGAGATGAGACAAAGATTGTTGTTTCACAGGATCCCCGAAGAGAAACAGAAGTTTGATCACCTTTTCTGTTCTTAAAGGTTGATCCAAACTTTTTGTGGTGTTTCCTTTCAACCAGAAGAGCTTTTCTCCCAGAGGAGAGTTGATGAGTTTTATGAACATAATAAACCTAATGATGAAAAGATAAGACGTTGTTGATGTTGTTTAAAACTCTTTCAGAGTAGATGTTGTTACAGGTAAAGAGCAAAAGGACCATGTCAAAAGAAAGCCACACACCTGTCTGTTTTATTTATTGCATAAACTTAATTTCTGCCCATCTCATAAGTATTCAAATTTGTTTTGGAGCATCCATTACTTTACAGAGCGATAGAGCTAAAGATTAAAGTAGGCTATGAGGAAATATAACTTAAGAGTGAGCAAATGGAGAAACAGACGACAGCAGAAAGCTTGGGCTTGAAGAAAACTTGTTTTAAGTTCTTCCAGTCCAGGCCAGTCCTATGGTTCAGGAGTGTGATGCGGGTTAAGTTATTGCTGGTCACACCACCTATAATCACATCAATCCATAATCACAAGAACATCTGCATACAGCCCCAGATGTACAGCATGTCCCAAGTTTAGTTGTTCAACCCCTATATAACAGCTGAACTTGATAGTAAGAGCTTTTAGAAATCAAATGTTAGAGAAAGAAGACATCAACCATCAAAAACTAACATGTGACAAAGTTATATTTTATCTGTTTAGTTACAAATTTGATCTTTTCTTTCAGTAAATCACCTATCATATCTTTATTGATCAAATTCTCAACTCTCTGCACTACAAACGCGCCCCTTTCCACACTATGAAACAACATCTGCGTGACCTTGTTTAAACTTTAGCACCTGAGATCACAAATTATTTCTCTACAGTCGAAAATGACTCTCTGACGCTCTTCTCCCTATCTTGGATGATCCTTGGCAGTCACAACAACAGTTTGTAATAAACACAGACTCATCCAGGATGTAAACCGATGTGGTAAGGTTTTAAATAGAGTGAACAGCTGCTGCATGAAAATGAGTCGTGACCAGGCATTTGGAGCAGAACTTTCCAGAGCAAATCATCATGACTCTAATTCATGAAGCATAATGCCTGACGCTTGTTTTGAATCAGTCAGGACTCTCATATCTCAATGCGGTGCACAAAGATTAAAAAGAACACAGAGGATTCATAAAAAACATTTTGCCATTAAACAGGATGCTCTGCTGACACCTGTTCTTTTTTACAGATAACTACCTGATCATTTCTGTACTTCATCTGAAAAACTTTGAGATATCTGGTTTATGTATTTATGACTGGTCTTTCCATAAATTACACACTGATCTGAAAGATACTCTGTTTTTTCTTCAACCTCAAAAGCTCTTAGTTTAGTTTCACAGTTTTTGAGAATAACAGAGTGATGTGTTTCATAACTCGTCGTTACAACCCTATAGGCACATAAATTAGTCAACCTACAGAACGTTAGCCCACAAAGTTTAATTAAAGATCTTTGTCACAATACAGGAGAATTGTGCAAAGTCTGTTTAATAGAGAAGAAGAAGAAGAAGAAGAAGAAGAAGAAGAAGAAGAAGAAGAAGAAGAAGAAAGTCTCAGGGCAGAAGAGCTCTGTTGGGGTTCCCTTTTTTCTTCTCATGCACTCAATGCCCTTTGTTTGCTCTTGATCATTCGTTGCATTGTCCCCTTTAATGTGTCACACCTCAATAGAGCTCTCCAAAACCCAGTTCTGCATTTATATGAAGACATCGTGTTGATTATCATTCTGAAACTGCAATGTAACTGAGAACTAGTTATATCATGCGTTTCTTCTCATTTCATCATTTTTTTCTTTGCCAGCCTCTGACAGTTAGATTAAACAACTTGATCGCTTAAGTTGGAGGGTTAGGGGTATGCTGATGCTCTTTCATGATCTTATTAAAAGCTTTTAAACTTTCAGATTCAAAGGCATCATCACATTCAATGAAATACAGCGAAACTTCCAGCAAAGCAAACCACTTTGACAAAAAGGGCTTTCACACTTGCAGAACACTCCTGATATTTGCCAGAGGAGCTGTATGTGTGAACGCAAACAGACACATTTTTCAGTCGGACTTCTCCCAGAGTTTCTCCTGCCAGCCCCCTAGTATTTTTTTCCGACAGCGAGTCCAAGTGAGCTGATGTGAGAACGCAGCATGATATTATCCGGAGAATTCACCTCTTGGGTCCATCCTGGCTCCCCCTTGGCAGTCCGGCCGACTCCTGGCTCCCCCTCGGCGGCACCGTCGACTCCTGGTTCTTTATGGAGGCCTCGTCGACAACTGATTCTTTACTGGTTCCCCGTCGACTACTGGTTCCCCGTCAGAGGCCCCGCAGACTCCTCTGTCCCTTGGGAGACCTGTTTCTCCATTATTGGCAAGGACGAGACCTCCCTTCTCTCCTCATTTGATGGCCGCCCGGCCGAGAGACTTCCCTCTGCGATGCATGTCTTGGTTCCAAATGACCTCACCAGCGCACAAGTGTCACTGCCTGTTGCAGATGTATTTTGGCTTCACTTGTGTACAAGGAAGAAGACAGAGGCATGCTGTCCATATTAATATATAGGCCTACAGTTGATGGTTGCAAAATACAGTTCAATATGTTGGATGGAACTTTAATACCTTTTTTGAGCAGACTGAAAAATATGGCTCCTGGGTGGCCAATCAGAAATGTGGTGGGTGGATCATGCAACCCTCTGGAAACGCTCCTGCTTGTTGCTTTAAAGCTACAACTACTAGCAGAAAGCCATAATTCGATTTATTTATTAACGTTTTAAAATATGATTACGGATGCCTGCAGCCATAAAACCTAATGAACAAGAAGGAGGGGATAGGCTATCAACTATACTGCATGAACAATAGAATCAATTGTTAAGACATCATTTTGATGGTAGCCTTTCAAAGTTTAACATGATGCACATTATTACATTTTTTGGCCTAAAACCAAAATCATATGCTACCTTTATTCACCATAAACTGAAAAATATAAAGCCTATTTTAAAGTAAAAGCAACATTTCCATTGAATGTTGTAGAGTAACAACAAAGCAGTAAAGACTCGCTGAATAATTTAAAAATGTATAATTCTACCCCTCACTAAATGTTGGGATTTCAGCACAGTGTGGTCACTGGTCAGGGGTCAGGACTCTGTTGGAGGGCAATCTCATAAATGAAGAAGGGGATTCCACTAGGCTTTAAAATGACTCCTCGTAAGGCTGAATCAAGCCCTAGGTAGGCGACCGGTTCAAAGAGGTTCAAAGAGGAAGCCCCCTGCTCTCCTGCTCCTCCCCCATCATCATCATCATCATCATCATAGAGAGAGAAATCATCGGCTCGGGCTCACATGATGATGAAAGCTTTAAACTGAGGAGGAAACACGGTTGTAGTACAGCAGTCGCGTTTTTCAGTTAAACCAAAACGTCATGTCAGACACAGAACAGGAAGAGTTCGTGTGGAGTTTAGCAAGATGGTAGAGGGAAAGACTTTTGGAAAACATGTCTGAACAGACTGGGGAAATAATGGAGCGACAACGGAACTTCCGTAGACAGCTAACGTGAAAGTTACGTTTCTGGCTTAGCTAGCTAACAGCGCGAGCCCGTCCGAGCTGTGTTGGAAGTTCAAAGACCGACCGACCGACCGAGCGCGAGCGAGCGAGCTGTGTTGGTTCAGGAAAACCCAAACAGCCCCAGAACCTCAGAGGGCAACAGAAAGGGTGAACTGCGTGAGTGAGTTTCTGTGTGTGTGTTTTAATTACATTTAGATTAACGTTAAAACAGCTAAACTACCAGGAACATTAATTTGCAAATCAGCTCAACAGTAACCATAACAACACGGTTTATCTGCCGTAAAGTGTTGCGTTAAAGGGTTTAACAAGGCAGAAGCAGAGGTTAATTATTTAATTGTCATTTAAAAGTGTAACAGCCTATTAATAATCATTTGACAGGTGTAATATTTCTCTGTAGGTTTATATAGGCCTACTCAATCATACTAGACATTGGCCTAGTTACCAGAAACTATTGTTAGGACTACCTGAATACAACAGGTGTGCAATAGTTTTAATAATACCTTTTATAAAATGATTTTACAACAGCCAATATAAGAATTGAATCGATCAGTCAATCAATTAAAGGTACAGTATGTAAGATTGCATGCTAATGTTTACATTAAAATATCTAACTTCAATTAAAAATGGACTAAACCCATGTTATATATATTTTTTAGTTGAGTACATCACCTCAAATATTTCCAAAAGTTATCAAAGCCAGAGAAATCCGTAATTTTATAGTTGTAACAGGACGTGTCTTGTAGGCAGCTGCCATGATGAGCCGCCACGATAGAAATGTTGATCGTTGTCATGGAAACACCGGATGTTACGTCAAAGACCGCTGCATAAGCTAGCGCTAGCTGCTACTGAAAGCTGCCGTTCTGTCGCTGTATGTGCTGCTGTGATAAAAAACGTCATGTAAATTATACTTGGATACATCGTCAGTACACATATTGTCTTTCTCAGGTCGGTTTCGCCCGTTCGTATTGATTACCCATAATACACTGCAAGCCTGGACGTCATCTTCTGTTATTGTTTTGATTGAGAGCCCCCTAGCGGCGGATTTTACATACTGTACGTTTAATCAATCAATAAGTTATAAAGCACCACTTTTCCATTCAGCGCAGGTCTGTCGTACACTTTTTCTGGAGTTTGTCATTTCTTAATTGAAATGAAACAACATATACTGTAAGAGAGACACTATTCTGCATTTCTATATTCAACATGATGCTATTTGTCATATGACAAAAGCCACTTTCAGACTTTCTATCGGGCCGTTCTTTTAGTTTTAATGAGCTACACACTGCACTGTAAACAGATGAGGGAGTGTGTTAAAGATCAATGATAGTGTTTCCACATGTTTTAATAACTGTTTTATGCTTAACTTAATCAACTGTCAAGTCTTTTTCCAGTTCAAGCTTCATAACCTATTCTTATTTTTAGTCAGGGAGAAGTGTTGTTTTCAATGCTTAAGTCATCCCAAAACAAAAAAAGGACTATAAGTTCTCAAACTGACTGTAAGCCACGTTCAAGGGATGACTGTGCTAAGGAAGCAGATACAGTAGTAACACGACACACTTTGATAATTTATCAAATGCAAATGTAGACAAGATATAAATGGTGGAACGTTGCATAACATGTGTGTCAAATATTAAACACATGTAATGTACTTTGCTAGTTTACAGTGGAACAAAATCTGACGGTAGAGCTGCAGCTACTTGCTTCTCTATGTTATTGGTACTGATATTGCCAAAATAATGTTCAGAGCAATCAAAGGAGTAGATGAATATCTCACAAAGTTTCTTGAAGAGAAGAGCCAGCAGTGGGTTAACTTAGCAACATTCACATAAGACCACCCGCACCGTGCAGGAGGGAGAGCAAAACTGTGCTAGTGCTTCCCTTCTCACTTGCATTGCATTAATCTGTGGTGTATTGCAAACTTTTATTTTGCTCTCACCTCATTAAATTATGTTTTGAGATTTTAAGTGATAACAGAACGGTGGGGTTGGTACAATGCCAAATAGCGTTCCTGCCGCACGTGTTGCTTCTGTTTGCTGTATGGCCCCGTGTCCACCTAGCGTGTTTTTCTGAGTGGCAGCATCTTTTTTCAATTGTTTTCAATGAACAGAGAGCGTTCGCAGCAGGCCGCTGCGCTCCACCTTTCTTGTGCGGCCGCTCCGAGTGCTCAAGTTGAAAATCTGACAACTTTTCCGAAAGTCGCTGTTGACGTCATCGGCACTCTAGTACTAGACTGCTTTGATTGGGGGGGGGCATTGAGTAAGGCTGACTGGTCACTTATTACTGGGGTACTCTATAAATGTTCTTTAGGACTGAAAGCTTTAACATGCATGGTTTATGTTGTTTATTTAGTCTACTAATGTATTTGCTTTTTAAATGGGAAGCCAGAATGTAATTGACAATACGAGTTTCAAATTCTTGAAACGACACCGTGCGGTGGAGCCTGCCTCTGTTGGCTGCGGCCCCATAACATTGGTGTCCAGAGGCTTAGCAACCAGAAATTGATGCAAGAGAAAGAGTGACAGAGAGAGAGAATAAAAGAGAGAGAGAGGAATCAAAGCACGGCAAGTGAACCGCTAAAAACTTTTTGGTTTTTGGGAGAAATTTGCCGTTGCGGTGCAGTAAAGCTGAAGTTGGCAAACACGAACACAACACAACAAAATGCAGCTAACGAGCTAACTGCTACAGGGTGTGAGCAAAGTAGGCTAAGCAACTAAGTAGTGATCTGTGTGCAGTGAAGTAAATAATCTCCCTGCTGTTTCCATTTTTTATATTACCAGACCAACCAATCAAACCAATCAAGTAATCATTTCACAAAGAAAGTGCACTGCATAGTCACACTTGACTCTTTTGGGGAAGTAGAATCACACTGAAACGACAGGTGTTGTTTCTGTTTGTAAGAAGTGGGTGAGCAGGCATGCCAAAGAGATAAAGACTTCAGACACGACTCTCTGGCTAAACTGTTTGCTTTACAGGATTACAAACAACAATCAAACCATGATTTTGGTTCACTTCTCCAGGCTCCGGCCCTTTCTTAATTTGATAGATTTATTTTCTTTTGCATTTAAGAGAAGATATAAGGAAGGCTTACTGAGGTATCTTTCAAACAGACACAAGGAGAACAGTTCCTAAAAGCATAAATTGTCCATTTTGTTTTACAAATCTGCATCATAATGTATTTTTTTGGGCATCCTTTCTCCCCCTTATTGCATTAAAATCACAGCAAATTCAGTTTATTTCTCGTACAAGCCTCTGTTCTTAGCCACTTTGCAGCTTCTGTTTGATCTGCCTAATACACTGAAATGTCAACTCATTTGAAACATTTAGAAAAAATGCTCCTGAAAAACAATCCAGAGATCCATGAGATCTAAGGCAGTCTGACCTACTTAACAGGACATGAAAGTGGGTACTGGTCAGCTTCATATACGTCACAGTGAGCTGCACAGTAATAGTATGAACCCAGACATGACTGTGTTCAGTTGAGACATATCTCAAATATTTACAGGTTGTGTTTAACCAAGCTGAATAAACAAAATCTTTAGAGTAGACAGAAATGTCTTTCTTTTTCTGTTTTGAACACACAGAAAGGCATTCACTTTATTTATAAAAAGATGACTAAGTGTGACGCAGACTCAAATCAAGCAAAGATACTATCATAAAAAAACCTCTCGAGGCTTTACTGGAAATGTTACACAATGTAAACAACATTGCAGACTTTCTGAAGTTTCCTTTCAGCCCATTGTGACTAGAAGTAGCACAAACAAACAATTTGGCCCATACCCCAGTCATTCATACAACCCTCTCGTCTCTCTCTCTCTCAACAGTGGTTGCTTTAGAAGGCATCAATAATGGCCAACAGCTTTTCCATCAATATCAAAGTTTTTACATCTTGTGTGTCAGGGCCTTTAGGTCTCTTAGCTTTAAAACTATTTTAAGGACCAACTGGAACAGTTATTAATCCGTTTTTATCTGGAATAATGATTTTACATCAAATAAATCATATACAGAAAATTGACATGATGTCTTAAATCCCTATTTGATGCATTGTCCCGGCTTGTTCTGTCTGAAAAACAGTCTAAAACAGTCTAAGTGGGTTTTGACATGCCTTTTTGTATAATGGCACATTTTTACTTGTTGAATTTCCACTTGAAAAGAAAAATCCCGCCTTTGTCAAGTGTGCTTCACTCGAGAAAGGTTCAAAGGGACCGAAACATTGTGATTTTTTTCTATTACATTACTATACCAAACAAGGTCCATCAGTGAGTTTTGTTTTATGACTAGGAGTATTGTGACCTTGGCTTCGACCAGCTAGGACTTTTCAGCATAGCCAGTCATTGTAAATTACATTTTTTTTTTAAATAAATGTAGGGACTTTTGTTTGTGAATACACACTTTTATTCTGCTATGGAGTGGATTGCTGCCAAACTAAATTTTGTTGTTTATGACATGAAATTAAAATGAACTTGTGTGCCTTATGCAACTTGATAAAGCCATTGAGTTGAACGGCCAGTGCAACATGTCTGGAGGCTTATTATTAAAGAAGTTGTTTCAGTGCCCGGCTTTGGAGCAAAACAGCCGTGAAAGGAAAAATGTGTCCAAGCTGATAGCTTTGACTTCAACTAGCAGTGAGCTTCAGATAAGACACTGTAAGGAACTGGTCAGGCTCTCTGCCTGTCTGCTACCTGATAAACATTTTGGGTGTGCAAACACTCTGAAAGAAAGTAAGAGAGCCTTGTTTTCTTAATTCTTAAACATGTGTCAACTTTCCAATTTTACATCACAGGTCTCCCAATATGTTGCATCAATAACTGTCTTCGTTGACTGCTGAGGACTTTTAATCCAAAGCGACACATTTCTTTGCTTATTTTCTACCTCTACTGTAAGTTGCACCTACTGCTGTGTTGTCTCCCACATAGAATAAGATAATCTACCGTTCTACAGTTAAAATTTGCATAACATTTGCTTTCCTACATTTTAGCCTGGTTATGTGTGTGAAAATTAAATTCAGCATAAATCTCATTGCAACAGGCAAATTCACATTTGGGCCCAGTTAGCATAAAATTAGAAAGCTTTCCGAAGTGTGCCAAAGCCAAGGAAGTGTACCGTGCCTGAGCACGGAACGGAGCGGTCACACTGGCCAAACGAACTGGACTTTAGGGTTGAAGCGTGCTTGGGCACGGTACGGATGGCCAGTGTGACCGCGCCCTTAGTTTAGTTCAGACTAATAAACCATGACACCAAACACATTTTACGTTTTATACACTTTCACTTTCTGTGAAACAAATCCATACTTCACAAATATATTTCCATATATTGATGTCTGCGTGTCCGCTCGTCATCGGACGATGGCATCGGACTAAAGTTTGAAGGTCATCAAAGTCATTGTAATTCATTTTTCAGGGGACAAGAATGTGTGTTCCAAACTACTGTATGTGGCAATCCATAGAATAGTATTTGGCATGCAAATCTATCTCCATCTGCTGATACTACAAGAGTAAAAGTCTGGGGTGTGCAGGGTCAGGAGGATTCATCCCGAGGGCACTATGAATATCAAACCAAACTTCATGCCAATCCATGTTGTTCAACGTAACAATGTGGACCAAAGTGCTGGACTGACAGAGCACCTTTGCATGCTAGCATATAAAGCTCCTCAAAGTATACCTCCATGTTTCTACAAAAGACAAAAACAATCTGTTAACAGCTGTTTTGTCCCTTACAGTGGAGCCAAATGCACAAATCTGTCAATCTGCGATTAGAGAGCATCTCAGGCATGTGAATAAGTGTCTGTCCAGAATGTTTGTGGTCCCCCAAAATGTACTGGTGTCATGCAATTATCATACTTCTTGTTGTTGATAGATGCAGCTAAAGTATGTAAGTGTGAAGTGGAAAAATTAGAGTAAACAGACAAGCCCTACATTTCCTTTTTTTCTGCAGGCTTTACTCTTGGTCTTCTCTGCGTAAAATGTATTGCAGACATTGCAACCTTCCTCACTTCTCTTGAGTCATTGCCTTGGAAGCACACGTAATTGATGGCTCTCTTCAACCACTACAACTCATTTCTGCTGTCCTCCCGTGTGCTCAAACTGTGGCCTTTACCTTCTCTTCTCTTTAATATTTTCTTTTGAAGGACCTCTTTTCTTATACAGGTTTCATTGGAGGACTTCCCCTTTAAAATAATTTACAATTTTCCTCTTCCTTTTTTAAACAGTTTTCCTGTTATGTGTTGGAAATGTAACTGAAGATAATAGAGCTGTTATCTCGGTGTTGAGAGGATCAAGACATACAGTATAAACAAGAAATAATAGAAAAGGGTATAAGGATAAAAAAAAAACCTGATCTTTTTGAAGCACTAAAATCTAATAAAGGAAAAATAAAATCTGTGAGAGATGTTTTTGTAGTCCTTTGCAATCCTTTTCATTATTCAACGCCTCCTGCATTTAAAAGCTCAAAGATTTTCAGCTGTTTTAAAATGTTTCTACCAGCTCAGACAGGAATTAAAATCAATACTACATGTAGTTAAATAATCATAACTATTTGTTGTTGTACAGAAATAGAGTGCCACAGGAATAAGTCCTAAAACCCGGAAGTGAGTTAGCATTTTAGCGCCATGGGTTCCTAACTCTAAAAGTCAATGGGGATTTTGAATGGGTTTGTGGTTAGATGCCTGAAATAAGGTCTGTGGTTAACACAAGCTTAAGAGATGTTGGGCGTTTAGTTAGACGAGATAAACTACGTTAGATAAGACCCCAACTTGTGAATTTTAAAGTTTTTTACGCGTACTAAAAACGGCGGTTGCTAACAAGTGGCTAAATGAGACTACAGTGGTTGTCGGGGACATTAAACGTCATCACGCCGGGAACTCTCTCACTAGTCCGCCTTACAGCCTCTAGTCTTGTTTTTCAGTGCTCTTGCAAATATTAGGTTAATAAACAACTTATTAAGCTACGGTTTCGCTAGCTTGTCAAACCCGCTGATTAGATCGATGAAGCATAACGGTAGTGACGTCAAAATCAACCGACCGTGGTGTAGTTCGCTTGTAGCATAACGTTAGCTTTTTACATCTCTCGGCTGCATTAACGCTTCAAACTTCATAAAAGTGGTGTTCATTTGTAAAGATTATCCTGCTGAACAAAACGCCTACGCATCAGAAACGTGTGTTAGCCACAGAGCTTATTTTCTGCAATCATCCAAAATCCAATGCAAAAATCCCATAGGCGAATTCTCGTTAGTACGTCATCACTTTTGCAGTCTATAAATCTGTAATAAAGAGACTGAGAGAGACTTTTCTTCCAGCACCATCATGGAGCTCTCTCTTGTTATTTAATGACTTCAATGTCTGAACTTGTCTACTCATTCTGACACTTCCCACATCTTATTGTTTGTCCCCTTACAGTTGGATGTTGGATTTAAGCATCTCATGGCCTGTATTATGCTGACAGACATGGACCCACCCACCTCCAGTCCAACAGCACATCACAATGGCCACCTTGACCCATTGGCTGGACTCGAGCCCAAGCAGGACAAGGACACCATTTGCCTCACTCTCCACCTTTACTATCAAGGGAAAGGTGGAGAAGGGGATGGGGTCAGCAGTTCAGAAAGGGCTCTCACGTTTCCAGCCGGGGAGTATGTAGCAGAGGAACTATGCATCAGTGCAGCGAAAGCATGTGGTGAGTCACAACTAGATTCTGATCTCTGCACAAATCATAGACTGTCTTATTGTGGATAACACTTATCCTTCATAAAATCACAACGGAAGAATTATCAAAAAATTCACCTCCTGCACAACGTGTGCCTAACAAGACATGAGCTAATCAGACCCATTTCCAATTTTGAACCAGGCATTAAACATGTTAATTTCTGCTTCGGCTTTTTTGAATGGGTGTGTATTTGGTAAAATGGTAAAAGGACTTGAGCTTGTATAGCGCTTTTCTAGTCTTCTGACTACTCAAAGCGCTTTTACACTGCATGTCACACCTACCCATTCATACCCTTTCACACACTGATGGCAGTGGTTGCTATGTAGTATCATCCGTCAGAAGTAACTAATACATTCATACACCGCCACCAAAGCAGCGGGAGCAATGCAGGGTTAAGTGTCTTGCCCAAGGACACATCGGACATGTTGCTCAGCTGGGGATTGAACGCTCGACCTTCTGGTTGAGAGACGACGACTCTACCACTGAGCCACAGCCGCCCTTTGACTTATGGCGCTTCTGCAGCCAGCCTCAAGTGGACACTCGACAAACTGACGGCACTTCTGCGTCGACTTCATTTTTCAACACCGGAGTCTGTTTTGTGTGTTTTAGCCAAGCGGCAAAGGACGTTTATGTAACATCAGTTAAATCGGGGCTTTACATGATGCTAAGAAAAGAAACATGCATTTATTTATTATTAGAAAACAGTACACACATACATTTGTAAATAAAACATACTTAGACACTCACGCACGGTGAACATGGTATCACGATCTTGGAAAGAACCAAGTTAAATAAAATCAGTATTCATGTATATTGGTTGTTGCAATGATATTCTTTTTAATAATCCTGATTGCTTTTCATTTTGATAGCCTGTCTGGAGTAGGGGTCCCCCAATCACTCCGTCTGTTGTGGAAGAATTGTCAAATGATGCATCAAATGCAGACTGTGAAGCAGAAAGCCTTGGTTAAAAGTAGAAGTAGAATCATATTTGTGATACCCGTTAGTCAAATGATATAGTTTTATAAACCTCCGCTCAGGTTTTCTAACTCACACAAACAAAGCTGCTTTGTAGGAAGGCCATCATAAGGCTTCGAGACTTATATGCACAGCTATTCCTCGAAAATGTTTTGACTTGTATTGCTGCCATTTTTGTCAAGAAGGGTTTAAGAATAAAAGCCTGGGAAGGGCTGAGGTATGTTTACAACCAACAAACTTTCCAGCTCTCAGTGTCCTAATAGGACATGATGCACTTAATGTTTAGAACAATCTGTAGATAAACACATACCCAAAGAATGCTTCAAATGCCGATGACACACATGGGAAAACTTGTTTCTTTAATAAAGCAACCTTTAACTTTTTGACTAAAAATAATTAAAATGTGTATCTCTGAAACCAAATAAGGAAACGTCCTTTGGATGAATGTTATTTTATCCCTTTTATAAGAATTTGAAGACTTAAAAACATCGGTCATTCACAGTGTTTTTCAAGGATAGAGGTACAACAGTAGAGGAGTAACTGGATCTCAGGTTTGGGATGGGGTGGGAGGTTGGGGGCCAAGTGTTGGGATGGGACTACATGTCCCTTAATCTAGTTTATTTCTTATTTCACGTTCTTCTTATTTTTGGGTTTCTACTTTAATCTCCACCTTGTTTTAGTGTTCACTCACAAACTACTTAAACGTACAGTATGTTAAGTCCGCCGCTAGGGGGCGCTCAATCAAAACAATAACAGAAGATGACGTCGAGGCTTGCAGTGTATTATGGGTAATCAATACGAACGGGCGAAACCGACCTGAGAGAGACAATATGTGTACTGACGATGTATCCAAGTATAATTTACATGACGTTTTTTATCACAGCAGCACATACAGCGACAGAACAGCAGCTTTCAGTAGCAGCTAGCGCTTAGCTTATGCAGCGGTCTTTGACGTAACATCCGGTGTTAAGTACAGTGTACAGCCTGGCTAAATGTCCTCTCTTTCTAGCAAATTCAAATCAGGAAGTTGTCAACTGTTGTGTCTGTTTTTCTTTTCGCCTCAGCTCTATCTCTCTCCAGCACACTCTCTTGCTTCAATCCTTTTGAGCCGATAAGCAGCACCCCCTCTCTCTTTTATCTTCTAACCCGTTGTTTTTCCTTTTTGGGCTTTTTTACTACCTGGTTAATATTTGAACTTTTCTGGGCACTTGTGTTGCGATTAAGGTTGGGCTTTAAAAGCTCCTTTCTTATTTGAAGTTTTTCATTTAGCTGTAACTTAAAACAAAATCAATCTCAGTCCTCTGGTGTGAAAACGCACTAATTCACTCTCTATACATTGTTGATATATAATTAGACATTGCAATGTATGATACAAGGTGGGGCTTGCTTAGACTGTAGGTTATAACTTTAACTTCACTTCCCCTGTTGTGGTTAAGTTGACTTCCTCTTACACACCCCCATGCCATTGCTTAACACTTGTGAGTGCTTCCTCCTGTGTGATGACACTTTCTGGCTGCTAATGACCTACTTGGCCCGGCCAACATGACACCTTTCTGCAGTTGAACTGGGGCTTTGCACACATAATGGTAATATTTAAATGGTAAGAGGTAAACACAAAGCAGAATGATAGGGGCTGATAGGGACCCATATGCCACCAATCCTGAATAGAATAATAAGGTTGTTATCCTTTTGTGCATCATCATTATTATTAAATCATAAAAAGGGTTCAAGTTGAAACTCACAGAATCAATACAAGTATTTAAAAAAAAAGTGTCAGTAGACTTTCTTAAAGGGGACATATTCTCCCCCTTTTCCACCTTTTTCAAACAGTCCCCCTGTGGTCTCAATGAAACATCTGTGCTGTGCTTTGGTCAAAATATAACATGAATCAAGCACCAGAGGAGGTTTGTGACCCTGTAGAAACCAGCTCTCTCAGAACGCTCTGTTTTGGTGTGTGTGTCTCTTTAAATGCAATGAGCCCCCCCTTGAGTTTTCCCGGTAGACATCACTCCTCTGTAGAGAGAATAAACATGGCGGACCTGTGCAAAAGTTTTGCTCTAGGCTGGGGGTGGAGTCCATGGGTGGAGAAACCAGGAGAGAGGAGGGGATTTTTTTACCAGAATCCAACTTGTGATGTCACAAACTGAGAAAATTTGAAACGGAGCACTTTTCTCTCTGTTGTAAGACTTATGCAGACCACAAACAAAGGACTGGATGGATTTATTTCACATTTTTTGGATCTGTAGACACTCAGGTTACCTAAATATATGTTCAAAAACACTGTAAAAGTGGATTTTCACAGTATGTCCCCTTTAATGTCCCCTGAAGTACTTTTCAGAGACTGTAAAGAATGCGCACCCTGATCTTGAGTTATTAGAAGCTATCTCAATCCATCCATTCAATCATGAAGCACAGTGAGTTAGTGACTTGTGTCCCTGTTCCAGAGTCAAACTGTCTCTGCAGACGGTAAACAACGGTTGTTTTCTCTGTATCCTTACAGGGATTGCTCCAGTGTACTGCAGCTTGTTCAGCCTGATGAGGGAGAGTGACCGAATATGGTTCCCTCCAAATCACATCTTTAAACTGGACCAGCCAGCCAGTGAGAAGCTGCATTTCAGAATCAGGTACTTTGAGATATTTGAAGTATATGCTCATTTCCTCGTTTCAGTGTTTCCATGCTTTGTTTTATGGTTCAGGTCTTTTCTTATCGGATTGTCTTTGGTCTCCTCTTGTGTGCAGATACTATTTTCCTGGCTGGTATAACAGCAGCAATTCAATGTATGCCCACCGCTGTGGCATGACCAAAGGGAGGGAAAGCCCTGTGATGGATGATTGTGTCATGGCTTACCAATTTTTCCAGGTTAGTCTTCATGTCTCACATCTCATGCGATGATTCTTCTTCTTTATCTGCTGTGTGTTTTGTTTTATTTGTATTTAGGGATGTTAACAATTAATCGATTATCGAGAATTTGCTCGACCTAGAAAAATTGACTCAATTTTAGTGATTTGAAATATCAAGAACGCGTCTCATTTCAACCTCCTTTTATCAGTGCAATGGTGTATTTACAAAGTGTTGCAACGATGCTGGACCCTCTACACAAACATCTGAGTTTTTTAACAAACGCACAGAGACTGGATGCAAAATCAAAGCTGGTTGAGTTGGGAGAAGCGGTGCAGGTGGCCATCCCGAACCCACAGGCTAACGGTGCTGGGCACGACAGAGACACACCGTTGATTGCGCCGGGAGCTGCAGCCGTGCATCAGCTCTCGGCAGTGGCTTTTCTTTTGGGGGAGCAGTACGCAACAGTTCCCGCCGCTAAACGCATAGATACGGAGGTGGATAACATTTGCACGCTAAACGTTTAGAAAATCACTAAACGCACAGAGCAACAACGATTACAAGAGGGAGGTACGGACAGTGGACCTTATCGCTCCCTCTCTCTCTGCTGATGTGAATCTGCACTCTTGGTTTGCTCATACATTTCGCTGCGTCTTATCTCTCCGCAGGAGGCGAGAGGGAATTTTTTTAAAAACCTGATTCATTTGCGGTGGGCACGGTGTGGACGGCGCACACGGTCCCTGCGACCATCAAGTTGTTTCATACTGATTGCGGTCAGAGCGGCCCTAAAAACGTAACTCAGTGGTCCTGCGGAGCCGTGAGGTCCTCGCGTGCATCTGCACTCTCTCCCCCGCTCTCTCTTGAGCACGCAGCAATTTTATGAATAAATGAAAAATTTCATGATAACAGGTCGGAAATATATGCCACTTAGGCGGCCCAGGTATCGTCTATGTGTGGGAAACACTGCGTTTATTTAACAAGCCGGACGCTCTAAAAGTGTAATTTGGTATTCAGTTTTTTTATTTGATATGTCATCATAGGCCAGAACGTAATGTTTTACGCATGCAATGTTGTCAGAGAATGTGTTGCTGTGGGAAAAAAGACAGCTACAGTTATAATGTGGTTGCATAGAGAAGATTTGTTTTGAGCGCTTGCGCAATTCAATTAACTTTATATAGTCGGCCTTAACATTTTAAATATGTAGAGGGCAGACATATCAATGTTATGTTGCTGAGCAAATAAAGCTTTGATCGAGGAAGAAAAAAGCGCATTTGGTATTGTTTGTTTAAGCAAAACGTTCATGTTTTTAAACAACGATTAATCGAGTAATTGATCGTTAATTTTACCAATCGTCGAGTAAGTCAAACGCTTAGAATTTGCAACCCTATTCGTATTGTATCGGCGTGCGTTCTTGGTCTGGTTTTCTGGGAGATTTTCCTTTAAACAAATGCAAACCTGCATTCTAATAGCACTATTTCCAACAGTTTTTACCCCCCTTAATAAACAGATAAGCAGAAATGTTGGGTGGTGGGCAATAAAATATGCTTGTTTGAGTGACTGACTGACTGACTGGTAGTCTGCCTATCAAGTCAGTCGTTTTGCTGTGTTAGTTGAGAAAACAGGATGTGGGTCAGTGCTAAAAAAGAACAAATAAGGGAAGATGGGTCTGTCGGGGTTCATTTTACTCTGTCACTCAGTGTCTGTTCGTGGTGTCTGGTTTTTTTTCTGTCCCACATGGTTGTTGGATCTTGAAATTGTGCTCTGTTACGCAGTGTTTTTATCTCTGCTGCCACATTGACTCCATGAGTTCTGAACGTCACCACCATAGACTGTCTATGGTGTCAACAGACTGACCTACTGACTGTTTGTTACAAGCAGCTCCAACAGCACTTGTTGATCCAATAGTAAATTAAATGAGTTCCACTTTACAAATACTAGAGGTGGTAAAAAAAAAATCGATTCATGTAAAAATCGAGATTCTTCTCTAATAAGATTTAAATATATTCATAATTTCCAAAAATCAATTTTATTTAAAACATATTTTTTGTAGGGCGGCTAATCAGTCACTCCGTGCTCTTTAAATCAGTAGAATGCCAAATAGAGCAAGAAGAAATTCAGCCAGTATCACAGATGACTTGAGTAGATCCTGAAGTATATATAATTCAAAAATAGACTTTGAATCCATAGATCCATGAATCCAGAATAGTTTTGAATCGAAAATCGATTCTGAATCAGATCGTTACCCCAAGAATCCAAATCGAATCGAATCGTGAGACACCCAAAGATTCCCAGCTCTAACAAATACAGTTAGTTTTTTGTTTTTCAAATTTGCTTTCGGGCTTTTACTCCTTTATGTACATGAGACAGTGGTTAGAGTAGGAAACCAGGGCGAGAGAGCAGAGAATAACATGCAGGAAAGGAGCCAAGGGTCGGAGCCGAACCCGGGCTGTCCACTTGGAGGACTACCAGTATGTTCTCTTTGCGTGCAAACTAATTGCATGGCCAACCGGTGCCCCTTCGATTGCATTTGTTTTATAGCAAAATATATACCGGTAATTAGTAAAAATATAACACAAATCCATGTGATTAATGCTAATTTGGATAAATAGATTCTGAACTTCAGTCTGACAACCAATAATTGCTGCAGTAATGTCCCAAACAACTCTTTGACGTTATAGTTATTCTCACCTTCCATGTTTAGATCATGTTGTTCTTGGTAAGACATGCATCTTTTCTCCAGACTTTCCCAGTCCTTTTTGTATCATGTGTTTTTTGTTTTTTTTCCTCCAGTGGCGCAGTGACTTCCTGAGTGGATTGGTTCATATTCCAGTGAGCCATGAAGCCCAGGAGGAGTGTCTGGGCTTGGCGGTGCTGGACATGATGAGGCTCGCTAAAGAGAGTGGTCAGTCACCAGTGAACATCTGCAGTGATACCAGGTATATCCATATCTGTGTATATTATTTAACGTACACATTTGGTCTATATCTGCTTATTAGCACCAAGAAACATAAAATAGTGTCACAGGACAGAGTAGCTGTGTTTAGTTTTGCAACCTTTTTTCTCAAAGGGAGTGAATCAGGTGTTTGACATTTTGCAAACATATTTTAAGTGTTTGAAAACAAACAAGGACTCACTTTTAACTCACGTTTAGACTATTTTAGTGTCATGCATTTGGTTCAGCTCATCGATTTCAGAGCATTGTAACAGACTCTTTAGCAAACAGTTAGCATGGAGATAGATTCATTATTGAAAAGATGTCAGCAGAATCTGATTCCACACTTATGTACTTGAAGTGAAATGTTATTGACTGATTCTCCTGAGGTGAACCCAGCAGGTACAGCCGGCAAGAAGCCTGTTTAGTGTTCACATTTTTAACCTTGCTCCTTCCTCCTCTCTATGTCTTCTCTGTTATTTATTCCTCATTCCCTCTTCTTCTTTCTCTTCGTCTGTACTATTCTTACTTCACTAATAGCTATAAGTCCTTCCTGCCAAGATGCATGCAAAACCGCATCCGGGAATATAACATCTTGACTCGGAAGAGGATCCGCTACCGCTTCCGGAGATTCATTCAGCAGTTCAGCAATTGCAAAGCCACAGTGTGTAACCTCAAGCTCAAATACCTGATGAGCCTGGAGATGCTGCTGCCCACTCTCTACTCCGAGCGCTTCCAAGTCACTGACCTCTCGGCACGGGAGGTTACACTCGTCGTCATGGGCAACAAGGGCATCCAGTGGTCAAAAGCCAAAAAGGAGGCGGGGGCAGAGGAGGTGAGGACAGGAAGATGGCTTCATGTTGCCTCAGTAATGGATTCTGCACAGTGTGATGTCTGTTTTATAACCAATAGATGGAGCTGTAG
The DNA here is from genome assembly GCA_020745685.1 of Tautogolabrus adspersus. NCBI lineage: Eukaryota > Metazoa > Chordata > Actinopteri > Labriformes > Labridae > Tautogolabrus > Tautogolabrus adspersus. The sequence continues at coordinate 27,912,623 of CM036549.1, read as the reverse complement.
GAGTTGTTTTAAATTGGCTATAACAACAAGAGGGTTTGTGTGTGCATGCTTCCTCATCTATTCAAAAAGAAAACCACAGTTGTGTTCTTTTTGTGACCGCAGGAGCTGCAGACATACTGTGACTTCTCAGAGGTGATTGACATCAGCATCAAACAGGCAAACAAGGAAGGATCTGTGGAGGGTCGCATAGTAACCCTGACCAAACAGGACAACAAGATCCTGGTACAGTAAACACTGGACTCCTCTACCTGTAAACCAAAAGCTCTGTTCTGCTGTCTTATCTGCTTTGCTGATATCAGGAATGTTTTAATAATCACATACTTGTCAGTTTTTTGTACAAAGTTAAAGGAAGTTATTCGATAAAGTATATGTTGTAATATGTTACAGTAAAGTGCATACATAAATAGACTGAATCCTTTTGATTTACATTGATTTAAAGTTTTGAAAAAGAACAAAATATTCCATGTACTTATTTCCCTCCCTCTCTGCGTCTGACCACAAAGGAACTGGAGTTTCATTCGCTCTCGGAGGCCCTGTCATTCGTGTCGTTAGTTGATGGGTATTACAGGCTTGTTGCAGATGCACATCATTACCTGTGTAAAGAAGTAGCTCCACCCCGACTCCTTCAGTGCATTCAGAGCTACTGCCACGGACCTGTGTCGTGAGTACCAAATACATGCAAAGTTAAACATTTAACATATCTATGCATGCACTCCTAACCACAGAACCTCCACAAACACACATTCTGTGTCTGATCACAGGATGGAGTTCACAATTGGTAAGCTGCGTCGCTCCGGTAACCACCAAGGCCTGTACATCCTCCGCTGCAGCCCCAGGGACTACGACAAATACTTCATGTCTTTTGTGGTCGGAGTAAGTTGTCAATGTTGGGTCGTCATTAATGTGAAGTACACAATCTCTGCCTATTTAAACATGTTGCTAGCTCAAGTCTTCTGTACATTACTGCTTGCATCAAAGTAGACTTCCAGAGTCACTGCCATTGGCTGATACAACAAGGCACCACAACAATTATCAAGTTTTATTTGCCTCTTGCACCAATACCTATTTTACGCTTGCAGTCATCCTGCTTTGCATCCAAACTATCCGTGACATAAACCAGCAGAACACGCAAAAGCCTGACTTAAATACTACCGCCTCCACAAGGTTTGCACCTGTTATCATTCACGCAAATTTTCTTAGTAGATCACACGCGAAATTGCACAGCAACCAAACATGCAATTTTATTGAGTGAACACGCAATTTAGTACTCTTTAGTTGGGATCTTATTAGATCGGGTCCTAAGTGCTCTACATTAAAAGTCTGAGAAGAAGATATAAAGTGATGTGTACTGAGGTAGCAGGCTCGATTAAATAAAACAGCTTTTATTACTGATTGAGATATTTCATAGCAACAGCGATGAATGGCGTTCTTTTATAGCACAGGGTATTCTCTGTACCTTTGCCCTGAAGGCAGCAGCTGAAAATAGTGATTCAAATGATTGCTGCTGTCCTCTCAATGTTGACTGCTTGGTCATGTCGATGGGAGAGCTGGGCTGTTTTGCAGCCTGTAATTACACCGCCTAGTTTTTACTTTGGAGAGCTTTGTCCTGCTTTTGACAGTAAGGGGCTCAAACCATGAAACAATGTTAAAAAATGAGGACACTTTGAATCAATGATTGCTAAACTCTGTTTAAGGTTAACTGGCTGACTTCAGAGTTCCTTCATTTACTCAGCAGGAGTCGTTGCTGTGCTTTTTTTGTAAAAACAGTCCACATGATCAGTAAAGGTGAAACTCTGGTCTGAGACAGTCTCCAGGTACTTAAAGCAGCTCGCTTGCTCCACCTCCTGTCCGTTTATCGCAAGTGGCTTTAATAGAGGATTAAGAAGGCTGTTCTTATGACCACCCAGACACATTTCTTTGGCTGTGTTGAATTTCAACAAAAGATGGTTGTTGTCGATCCACTTTGTGGGTTGTGAAACACAGAGTCCTTTAGAAAGCAGCGCCACTAAAGCCATCTTGTCTACATACCATGTTTGCTGTATTGCATTCTACTACATGGAATCATTTATTTAGATTTTTTTGATTTTTCAGTATGAATCCATGGTGGACTACAAACACTGTCAGATTGTGAAGACGGAGGCGGGAGAGTACATTCTGAGCGGTGCAAAGAAGAGCTTCGGCTCACTGAGGGAACTTCTGCACTGCTACCAGAAGGAGGCGCTCCGCACTGATGGTTACACATTCCAGCTGACCAGGTGCTGCCCCCCCATCCCCAAAGGTCAGTGTTTAGTTACATACATACACTAGAACTTATTCGGAACTGCGGCAGATTAATTTTCATCCTTGACTATGAAGAACATGAGATTTGTTCAGACCCACAACTTGACCATTAGATCTCTGCGGGGATTTGATAGCGTTGATGACTCGTTGATTTCTCCACCAGGTTTTCTTTGAATAACAAAATGACCTCTTACTAAACCATTTAATTTAAACAATAAGTAGATGTTGCAGTTTAACTTCAATTTGATCATTAACAGTGTCCCACATTAACACTGATGACCCTTATTTTACCACAGCCCTTGTCCACCTTTTTATCTTTCCTCAGATAAATCGAACCTGCTGGTGTGTAGAAACAATCAAGGGGAAGAGGACCTACTGTCCCCCTCGCTCCACAAACACAACATCAGCCAGATGGTCTTCCACAAGATCCGAATAGAGGACCTCGTCATTGTAAGATATCCCTTGTCGTAGATAAGCTTTAACATTCCTCTCTTCTGACATGCATATTTTTTGAAGGAAGCATTGTTGTTTCGTATTAGATCTTTATTTGGTTTCTACATATCTATGTCAAAGCTTACAACAACATCAAGAGACAGTTGTATGTCATTTCTTGCCCTGAACAGATTGATTAAGGTGATACCACAGCTGAATGATGCAGGACTAAGTCCTTTGTAAATGTGTCTAAACAAAACAAGTCAACCACTACTTAGATCAGGAACACAGACTGCAGCGGGGACGGTAAGGTTGCTACAGTTCTTAAAAAGAGGTCCTTATTGATCCTTCTGTTGTAGTGCCGGGTCGATAGCAGTCCCTGCAGACATGTGTGACCACATTGTTGGCGCACCTGTGAAAGTGTGTCAGCCGTTCTCTATCCTCAGTGGCCCTGCCCCCAATCCATTTCTGTCTCACTGTGTTTGTTATTTGAGGATTTAAACCAATTGTCTGTGAGGAAAATACACAGATGGCTTTTTACTAATCAGAGAGTTCAGAGTGTAAATCTGTTTCAAATGTGGTTTTGTCACAGATCCCTTTGCAAATGTAAACTTTCATAAACACTTTTTGTTAGTAAATTTATAAAAAGAAACATCTATCCATTCACGTTATCCCGGTTCGGGGTCCCGTGGGGGCGATTCCAGCCGTCAGTGGGAGGCGTGGTTTATCCTGGACTGGTCACCAGTAATTCACAGGGCTGACAAACCACACTTATGGACAATTTAAGTCACCAATTAACTTAACGAGCATGTCCCTGGACTGTGGGAGGAAGCTGGAGTCCCCAGAGGGAAGCCATGCATGCACAGGGAGAACTCGACACAGGACCATGTCCAATGGGGATTGGAACCAACTGCACCACAGTGCAACCTGTTAATCAACATGAAACAATCAATGAAGGAAATAAGAGGAGCACATACAGTAGAGGGGAACCTGAAGTTGAAAATAATTATCATATCCAGACAAAAGTCCATTAATGTCCAATAGAGTCACAAGAAGAGAGCACATCCTCCTTTAAGTCACCTTTTCATTTTCATATATTACTGTTACTATCCATCCATTTGTTGAGGCTTGGGGTTCAGCTTTCTAACATTTCCTTGTAATTGTTTTGATTTTTTGTAACCTACATAACCCAAATCTCCTTTTGCTTCAGTTGATGCTATAAAAGAAACACAGTTTGAGTGTAATGAGTGCAATATGTTCAAGGTTTTATTTGTCTTGTGACTTTTCTTTGCACTACAAAATATGTAAGCCTTTACTGAGAGCTGCACATGTTTGATTCCTAATTTGAATCACAGTCCCATGAGGGTGTTTGCCAAACTATTCCGGTATATCAATCAAATGCTCCTCAGGAAAAGTACTTGTGTGGGTTCCACTAAGTGGATGGATTGATAGTGTTGGTCAGTAAATGCTGTCTTTGACTCTGAGAAAGTGAAGAAAATGCACTCCAACTGTTTTCCCAAAGTAGATTCTAACAGAATAATAAATCTTTTGTTTGTTAGAATGAGAGTTTGGGCCAAGGAACGTTCACTAAGATCTTCTGCGGTGTGAAGAAGGAGCTGGGAGACTACGGAGAAATACACCAAATGGACGTCGTTATTAAGATCCTGGACAAGGCTCACCGCAACTATTCCGAGGTTAGTGTGTGAAACAGATTGAGTGAGTGAGTATGTCAATCTAAATTTAATTAATGAATTTAACTTTTTTTTTTATTACCCTGGTGCAAAGAGGGAAGAAAAGCTATTAAAATCTCTTCTTCGATTTTCTACCTTGTAGTCTTTCTATGAAGCAGCCAGCATGATGAGCCAGCTCTCGCACGTACACTTACTTCTCAACTATGGCATGTGTGTTTGTGGCGATGAGAGTAAGTGTACAATACACACACACACACACACACACACACACACACACACACACATACACTAACACACAACTGGAGAGAGATGGTCCACAAGAAATGATGTGGCTATCCTACCCGGTGGCAATTAGGGTTAGGGCAGGTTTAGAATCTAATGCTAAATGAGCTAAGAAAAACGAAAATACAAAAAAAATCCTGGTGGGCTACGTGGGTACTGCATAGCTGAAGTTAAAGTAAAAAAAAAAAGAGCCACAGGAAATCAGCTGTAGTTATCCACTTTTTTTTTTCTTCTCCATTGTAATGTATATTAAAACAGCTGTCCCCTCATCTCAATTGCAGACATGATGGTGCAGGAGTACGGTAAATTTGGGTCGCTGGATACCTACCTGAAAAAGAACAAAAGCTGTGTTAACATCACCTGGAAGCTGGAAGTGGCTAAGCAGCTAGCCTGGGCAATGCACTATCTGGTGAGAGAAAATGCAATCAAACTATTTGCATGTTGAGCTTTAGATTTTTAAAATTAACTTAACTATTTCTGCTCTTTCTGCACACAGGAGGATAAGAACCTCATTCACGGAAATGTTTGTGCTAAGAATGTTCTTTTGATCCGAGAGGAGGATCGGATGACGGGCAGTCTGCCCTTTATCAAACTCAGTGACCCGGGTATCAGCATCAGCGTGCTGCCCAGAGAAGGTGAGAAACACGGGTGCCTGCACTTTCCCTGAAGTGAGAAGACACAGATGTCACACCTCTGTGATGATGATCACCAAGATGGATTTACTGTATTGATAAATGTGTAGCTCTTTTGCTGTCCATCTTTACCTTCTACGCATGCATCTCATTCCCTCTCGCTGTGCGTCTTTTTTTTTTCTTATGTCCGTCCTTCAGTTCTGGTGGATCGTATCCCATGGGTGCCACCTGAGTGCATTGAAAACGCCCAAAACCTGAGTTTAGCCACAGACAAGTGGGGCTTTGGGACCACCCTTTGGGAGATCTGCAGTGGTGGAGACAAACCGCTCAGCAGCTTGGACTGCTCCAAGGTCTGAGACACAAACAATAAATGATCTGTTTTAAAGGAAACGTAAAACATGTATGCTAAACTAAGCTAACCAGATGCTAGCTCATACGTCCTATTAACTGACAGACATGTTAGTAGTATGTGACTGCTCACCTTTCAAAAAAGACAAGTCTTTAAATACTAACCCATTCATTTAAAAAGAACACATTTTTAAAGGAGTTTGTTTTTAAAAACACAGTATTCGTATTTTCTAAGACTTCTTTTTCCCCTGTCCTCCGCAGAAGTACTTGTTCTATGAGGACCGCCACCAGCTTCCTGCTCCTAAATGGACAGAGCTGGCAAATCTGATCAACAGCTGTATGGACTACGAGCCCTCACACAGACCCTCCTTCAGAGCAGTGATCAGAGATCTTAACAGCCTCTTCACACCAGGTAAAAAAAAAAGCAGTCACAGAGTCACAGTCAGAGTTTTCATGCCTGCCACACAGATGTGTAGATCAGTTATATAAATGCACTCTTTTGTGCTGCAGACTATGAGCTGCTGGTGGAGAGTGATATGGTGCCCAACAGGTCGAGAGGCTCCGGCTTTCCATGGGCCTCAGAGAGCCAGGAGCCGGCCCAGTTTGAGGAGCGGCACCTCATCTTTCTCAAGCAGCTGGGAAAAGTAAGAGATGCACACAGTATTTGTTTTTCTCACTGAGTGACTCTTCTGTGAGTATCTAGAGAATGTCCTCAGGTGTTCATGATTACTACTCATCACAAGAGGTGTCACGGACATGAGTTGATCATGCATGTGAACCACAAACTTATTACAAAGTTTTTACAAAAGTGTTAATAAAAATCAGGATGTCCCTCTCTTTCTGCTGTCTGGACTGAGCAACAGAATCATAAAACAGAGAGCCAGGATGACGCGTGGCCTTGGCTGGATTAACACGATATCTGTCATGTTCACGCTGGGCTGTGCAGAAGTGTGGGCGTGTTAATTTCTGCTTTAGGATGTGACCGCCTTGAAAACTATCGGTTAATAAAGTTTTATGTCTCTGATTATAGCTCTGCCCCCTCTCTTCAATATTTAGTCTTTCCTACTCATTGAGTCTGGGTGTGTTTCAAATCAGCCATTAAATATAAGGCTAAACAAATGCTCCCTTTAGCACTTTGGCTTTGCTGCAAAATATACTGATAATGAAAAGGGTGAGGGACTAAACCCACAGTAGTGTGTTGCTATTGTGCCACAAGAAATAAAGTCATATGTTTCCCCTTTCCCAGATCCCCAAAAAATGGATTCAATTGAAACCATTGGTTTTGTTAGAAAACTAAATGTTGTTTCTGTATCTTTCCAATCTGTTTTCTCTGTGGCCCCATCCTGCAGGGGAACTTTGGCAGTGTGGAGATGTGCAGATACGACCCTTTGCAGGACAGCACTGGGGAGGTGGTGGCCGTGAAGAAGCTGCAGCACAGTACAGCTGAGCACCTCCGGGACTTTGAGCGGGAAATCGAGATCCTCAAATCCCTCCACCATGAAAACATCGTCCAATACAAAGGCGTCTGCTACAGTGCAGGTATGAGCATCTCGCTTGATATCTGTGTCCAACATGAAAAATGTCCTTCTTTCTAAAGGAAGATCTAGAGGCATTAAGTGTTTTATCTTGAAAGGCTTGTTCAAACAACAAATGTCCCTTTATTTAACCACCCAGACAGATTTTATTACACATAATAATGTCTTTTCACTTCACAAATTTGCTGCCTACGGCATCAATGACCATGTCCATGACAGGAATAAATCTTGATTTTCTCAGTAATTCCACCATAGAGAATCCCCCCCCCCCCCTCCCTTCACACACACACACACACACACACACACACACACACACACACACACACACACACACACACACACACACACACACTGCTCCCACGTCATGTGACCTCTGTTCAGTAACAGACTTAACTTCTTTATTTCTGCAGGACGAAGGAACTTGCGACTGATCATGGAGTATCTCCCCTACGGCAGCCTCAGAGATTATCTCATCAAACACAAGACCGCTTTGATTCCAAGAAGCTGCTGCACTATGCATCACAGATTTGCAAGGTAACGTAGTAAAGAGGGCCGTGCTGACTCTAAAGACTTTGTGTCAACACGACTACCTACATGAACTTTTGTTTCTTCCTGTGATTATATTCATACTTTAGGGAATGGACTACCTAGCAGTACAGCGATACATCCACAGAGATCTGGCCACTCGAAACATCCTCGTGGAGAGCGAGACGAGGGTGAAAATTGGAGATTTTGGACTAACCAAGGTGCTGCCGCAGGACAAAGAGTACTACACAGTGAGAGAGCCCGGGGAGAGCCCGATCTTCTGGTGAGGACGTCACACTGCGTAACAGTTTCAGAAGTTTTTTCATATTTTTGTTGGTTGAACGAGAAAGATTTACTGTGAAGCTTTTCAACAGCAGTGGTCAGTGTTGTAACACTTTGTGACTGACATGAACCTGTGGTGATGAAGATCAGATCATGTGATACAAACAGGAAATGTAGACTTAGATTTTCTACATCCACACCAGGTGTCCCTTCAGTTTCTGACATGGCTTTGTATCGACCTGCTTGTTATTTAGAAGTAGTTCTGACTTTAATAATAATGTTTGGTGAGGATGTGTGCACGTTATCATCACATGTTTGTTTCGTGTTTTGAGTTCAGTTATGTTTTTCAGGTATGCGCCGGAATCGCTGACAGAGAGCAAGTTCTCTGTGGCTTCAGACGTTTGGAGTTTCGGTGTTGTCCTCTATGAACTCTTCTCTTACAGCGACAAGAACTTCAGCCCACCAGCGGTACTACACTTCATGTTTTTATTCAACCTACTTCTGATTTTTTAATTGCAAATTCTGAGTTTTCTCTCAAGTAACCCCTTTTCCTATTTTAGCCCTGATTGCGTTGTTAACAGTCTGACTAAATGATGGAATTAATCTGGCTTTAATTACAATTAATTCAGAGTTGTTAAAGAAATCAGTTGATTAGGCACTCAATAACAAGAAACACCTCTTATCATTGGATTTTTGTTGGGGGGCGGGTGGTGGTGGAAAGTTTTAGAGTTTTTTAAAAGTTATTTTTAAGGGCCTGTATTGGATAAGACAGCTGAACAGAGACATGACGGGTTGGGAGGAGAGAGTAGGGGACGACACGCAGCAAAGGGCCGAGGTCGCATCCACAACAACAGCTGCTGCGACGAGGACCAAAGCCCCTTTAGCACTCTTTATAGTTTTTTTAACTACTGTCTTTCTTTTTAGGTGTTTATGAACAAGATGGGAAATGAAAAGCAGGGTCAGATGATTGTGTACCATCTGATCGACCTGCTCAAACAGGGCTACAGGCTCCCTGCTCCAGATAACTGTCCAAAGGAGGTCAGTAACTCTTGCTTTAAAAACACATACATGAGTCCCAGGGTTCAACTGCAAAGCAAATTCACTACAGGTTTGTGAAGTAAAAAAAATCCTCAGCCTTATTTAACAAAAGTGCAAGTGAGTCTACCGTATTCAGAGCATTGGTATACATGAGTCAAATTAACAAGGGCACATAGTTTCACATTCAATTCCATCCTACTCAAATAGAGGGAGCAAATCAAAATTTACTTTTGTTGGCAAAGTAAATTAGCATTTTACATTTTGTGTGAAGGTCAACTTTGGTTAAAGGTACAGTATGTAGAACTGCATGCTAATGTTTACATTCAAATATCTAACTTCAATTAAAAATGGACTAAACCCATGTTATATATATTTTTTAGTTGAGTTCTTACATCACCTCAAATATTTCCAAAAGTTATCAAAGCCAGAGAAATCCGTAATTTTATAGTTTAACGGGACGTGTCTTGTAGGCGGCCGCCATGATGAGCCGCCACGATAGACAGGAAATGTTGATCGTTGTCATGGAAACACCGGATGTTACGTCAAAGACCGCTGCATAAGCTAGCGCTAGCTGCTACTGAAAGCTGCCGTTCTGTCGCTGTATGTGCTGCTGTGATAAAAACCGTCATGTAAATTATACTTGGATACATCGTCAGTACACATATTGTCTTTCTCAGGTCGGTGTCGCCCGTTCGTATTGATTCAACACAGAGTTCGTTCGTTTTTACTCCCATGAGACATTGCAAGCCTCGACGTCATCTTTTGTTATTGTTTTGATTGAGAGCCCCCCAGCGGCGGATTTTACATACTGTACGTTTAACTTCGACTACAGAGAAGACGCTTGTGTAGTTTCACTGACCCGTCCGTCCCTGCCAACATTCAGCACACATTACTTTTTGTCCCGTAAGACAGAAGAATGGTTTGTGAACTACATGTACGCCTCTGTGGCCACGTCTTTAAAGTACTAACTAGCTAAAGACTAATCAGGAGAACAATAATAAAGGCTACTGATTGGGAGAAAATAAATGATCAAGCAGAAAAGGACGTCTTGTCAAATCCAGTAGAGCACAAATCGAGGACCCTGAAATTGTAAAAATGACATCTCAAAACATCAACTAAAATACCACGCCTACATGTCACACAGTATTTGTTTTTGCTTCTTTCAGATTATCAAGATCATGACAGAGTGCTGGAACAGTGACCCCAGACTGCGCCCTACTTTTAAATCATTAACCGTCAGTGTGGAGACTGTACGAGAGAGCATGAGCGACACTGATCCCTGAAACGTTGACCTTGAGGGGCTGACCTCCTGGAGTCCGTCCTCAGATAACAACAGAACAATGTCTGATGTTGCTGCTCTCAGTTGTGTGAAGAACATTGATTGTTTTTGTGTGTGTGTGTGTGTGTGTGTGTGTGTGCTACATGTCTGTCAGTCTAAATATTTTGATATTGAAACAAGGATGATTTTGGAAAGCGTAAGCATCCATACATTTTATTTACTCCAATTTCTTGTGATAACGAGAAATTCCGGGTTGTTTTCTTGAAAACACGTACCCCATAAGCAGCAGTAATCCGTTATAATGGGAAAAACAAGTGTTGTTATCCCAAGATATATGGAGGTCAAAAAGTTGAGATCCTGAGAAAATCTAGTTGACCCTTTTTTATTTACTGGAACCTGAAATATACCAATGATCTGATTAGTTTGTACACTACATCTGAGATAGTTTCTCCTGAAGCCTTTAAGAACATTATATACTTATCATTTTTTATGTTATTATACATCGTGTGTTTCAAAAAGAAGTGGAGATACTTCTATAAGAACCTATGATTGACTCTGCTCCGATGAACCTGTGCCTAATGTTCGAGTCTCAATGTCATACTGGTACAAAAATGAATGTAACCACCAGCAAGCAGTTCATGGTTTTGTCCTTTTAGTGTTGTAAAATAAGAACTGTATTTTGTAAGCAGTGTGGCCTCGTGGAGCAGAATGTTAGAGTACACCTGAAGTGAACAGTGAACTCCTCAAGTGAAAGTAAACCTCAGAGGAGAACTGAGCAGGACGCCTCCTGGTCCTCTTTGCTCGGCATTTTAAAGACTGAAAAAAAAAGGCCGAGCATTAAAGCGATGCACAGGCGCCACACCCGTCACAAGAGGATCCACTATGAACTTCTCTACACGTGTTCTGGAGTCCGATTCCTGCCATTACAGTGGACTTGTGTTTATGTTTCATGCGCTGATAAAGGGGCATTTTTCATTTTTTTCAGTTGCCAAGGACTACATGTTTGTGTAATTTCAACAATAACTCCTCAGTCATCTCTCTGAGAGATAAGCATCGTCACGGCCATTCTTGTTTTTGAGAGGAACAGCTCTGAAAATGATACTGCCTTCTTTTTACTGAGTAACCTGTATATCATTTGTAAATACACCATGGAGTTTTTTAAAGTGATTTTTGTATAAGATCTATACTATTTGCAAACAGACTGATAATGTGAAGTGTTATTGTCTTGTACAGTACTGAAGGTGGAGAAATGGTAACAAAGGGAAATGTTTGTATCACTGCTTTAGTTTTTTCTACAAATCGTTAAAGCCTTTAATGACTTCTGCTCATGTCCTCGCTTTCCTCCCGGTTCATTTAAAGATGTCTACAGTTTGTTTACAAAGGAGTGTGTATGTTTATTATTTGCATGACATTGTCAGCAATAAATGTAACAGAAGTTGCAGAAGGAATTTTCTTTTTGTTGTTTAAATATTTAGATCTTTATCGACCGAGAGGAAACTCCCCGAATGGAAGCATCTCTGTGGAAAATCATTGTGCAGTTAGAATTTTCCAACAAAAGAGAAACACACTGCCAAGCTTGTTTGATTTGAATAAAGTCAGGCTGTATGTAGACATAAATAAACTTGTACTGTATAGCAAGTTATGAGTCACTGCACTCGACTTAGTCACACGGACAAGGTGTCTAAATCCCATCCTCACCTCTGAGCTTCATTTATACTGAGGATCAGACCACCACAGGAGTATTAGGGCCACATTAAAGACAAAAACATTATTAAAAATTGAGATTAAAGTCGTAAATTTACAAGGTTGATGTCGCAATTTCACAAGATTAAAGTCGTAAATCGATTTTAATTAGGCCACGGTTAAAATCATTGTTCTGAAAGGTTTTATCAGAAGAGCAGCAGAAAATGATGAAGGCCATTTCCTCTGCTATAAAAGAGACAAATTCCTCCAAGTCAGTTGTGGTTCTTTCTTTGGAAAAGCTCCAGTTTCTTGCAGTATTTTCTCAGAGTCCTGAACTTATGACAATGTGATGATGATGTGCCAAAAGATTAAGCATTTCCTTATTTCTGAAACGTATACTAAAGTAGAACTTCACAAGATGCTCCACGTTCCTCTTCTTCGTACAGCCGGCTGCTGCTGCTCTTCTGATATAACCGTAGACTAAAATAACTTTAATCTCGAAATGACCAATTTGTTCCCCTTTAACGTGGCCCTTACACTCCTCGGTAAGTCTAAATGTTTGGCTGTATGATCATTTTATGTCATTTCTTTCATTTTGAGTGTGTAGCAGTTTGAAAGGGCGTTTGTCGATGAATGGCAACAAGCAGCCGCCTTCAATAACTTAACGTGTAAAGTCAGTATTGAAGGAGGGGAATTTAATTTGTGCAACAGTAAAAATAAAATCAACAGAATGATGTTGGCAGCTGTAGTGTAAGGGGTTAATGCATATTTAAGACGTGTCAGAGAGGGCAACAAGAAAATACGATAAATCCCTTTTTTCTCCTTTAAAGTCCTCGGGGTGCTAAATGATCATGGAGGCGTAACGTTGTGAACAAAGGGCAGTAATATGTTCACAGCAGACTCAATGACATTATTGTGTGAGCCCTGTGCGAGTCTGGACGTTGTTTGTTCTGCAGGAAAACACACGGATGCACTTTGATGCCCCAAATCCTGATTCAAACACAGAAACACGAAACATAATACTACACACATTTTAATTTGGAACATAGTATTTCAAATTAAACTCAAAAGATCAAAAGCAACATATACAGAAGAGGATGTCTTGTTTAAGCAAAAATATCAAACAAGTGAAGAATATCCAATACATCTTTAACCCCATACATCTTCCCACTACTGTCCATTGCTGCTGCCCATCATACCAACCTCTCCTCCCCCCAAACCCATCTCAGCACAAGCGTCCAATATCATTTTTGGTACAGCCCTGGTTGCAGCACTTCCCTGCGACACCCAGAGAAAAGTTCCTCTTCCTCCTGCTCGATATGGGCAAGTCGACTTGGTACCCCTCTTGCACGTTCAAAACTGTGGACGGCCGAGACTTCTCTGGCATCTCTGGATCTGTCAAAGAATGCTGTCTGGCTCCTAGGAGAGCCACAAGGTCTGCCAGGGAGTAAGAGGAGCGAAGAGGAGAGCGGTCGTCAGGTGTAAGCTCTGTGCCGAGTTGCCAGGTTTCATGACTGTCCTCTGCTGTAACGTCACTGAGGGATTTCCACTGGAAGGGATCTGGAGAAAGTAAGATGGATGAATAAGAGACAAAATTTAAAAATGACGGATGTCAAATATGTATAGACATAATTAATGTTAATTTCCTACAGAACCAATTTGCAAAATTCAATTAGTACCACACATGAGCTGACCATGGTGCTGAAATATGAGGCTCTGTCAATCAGCTGTCTGACTAAAAGGGGGGAGGGGGGATTAACACTGGAGCTGCCTGATGTTTAAATGTGCAGTAGTATTAACTCACCTAAGTCCGCCTCTGTGGATCGTTTCCAGCGGGAGCCTCCGCAGGTGAAAATGACTGCTCTGATGAACTCTCTCCCGCACAGTTTCACACCGTAGTCCCTCGGGAGGATCAGCCTGCTCATCATGTCAGCCCTCACACAGTTGCACATGCCGCTGACAAACACCACAGCCATGGCAAGATTCAGTCTCCACAGCATTTTGCACTTCTCCCACAAAAAAACTGTCTTTCTTTTTTTTTTCAAAGGAGGGTCAGCTAAGCTCCACCTTGGATCTTATCAGTGCCTTAAATCCTGCTCTTTCTTTTTTTGGTTTTCTCTGCTTTGTCTTTCTTTCAGCCTGTTGAATGTTGAAGTTGTAAAAGGAGCTTCTCTGTGTCTGCCTTGTGTTGCAGAGCAGACTTTGGTTTCCTCGTCTTGTACCCTCTATAGTCTTACTCACTACTTCACTCATCAACTTATGTGTTCGATCCCAGCCGTCACCGACCCTCCCTCCCTCCCTCCTTCCCCAGTTTTCTCCCTCTCACACACGTCATTTAGATTGATGACAATGACGTACTTGATGTTATTTCTCTATTGTGGTAATATAAGGGACGTGTTTACGTAAAGTGTGAATGTGCACGATTCAATCAAACTGTTGGAAGGATTTTATGACGTTTTGTGAACTTTGAAGAAAAGAAATGAAGATTAAAAGCAGTTCAGGCATTTCTATCACGGTGTCCGACTTAAAGAAACATGCTGCCCCTTTACGTCAAAGATGAGTCAAGGAGGAGGACGCCTCTGTTATATATATTTCTTTTTTTATTGGATTTACACATGTAGTATCCATGATGTCAAACATGACTTAAAACGATGGTAAATATACGATGTATAAATATCAGCACCGATGAAAACAAGAGCTTTGGCAATACGATTCTTTACACTCCAACTTTACAAACTTGCTTTGTTTTTACTGAGGAAGGCCAAACATTTTGTGATTCATTTTAGGGGTCGTAGTCTTCTGCTTTCTGGAGACATGTTTGCAATGTAGAGAACATCGACAATCGAAAGTCCATTCACTTTTATTTTTGACACTAACTTTAACAGCCAGTTAGAAGTTATGAACCCCTCTGGAGTTTAAACATTACATTCAATGAGACAGACGGGAAACTTTACACAATTCAGATTTTCCTGTTACGTTGGTGTCTGCCTGTTGTGCCAACATTAGTTCTAAGTGCTAAAATGTCATATGGCTTAATTAAGCTTTAAATATTGAGGGTTTATTGTAAGTGTGTTTTGAGTCTTTCAGCCCTCTAGTGGTCAAATATATACTGCCTAGTTTGAAGGCATGTTTCACGCACAGTACGACTTGTTGAGACTTATGCTGCATCCTAAGTCCAGACAGTGTGCGAACTAAACCCTTAGTTTTTGAGTTTGTGGAAGACTCCATACAGGATCAGGAGCTGCACACAGCTAGAAAACAAAATGTTGGCAGTAAAAAATAGGAAAAGGGAACACTTTTCATTTCTTTGTGTCAGGTTTGATCGATAGATGCTTCAGTTTGACTGAATCACACATATTGTAGCATGCCTAGCAAGGTATGGTGATGTGTTTGTAATGACTGTCAGAACTGTTTACTATGACGATATGCAAGTAGTACAACGTGTATAGATTTAGTATGAAGTCTGGATGAGGGATACAGCTTAAGCCTGAGTCAGTGACGTTATGAAGGCTAAATGTTACTGATGTAAATATCTGGGTCACAGGTTTGTTTTCATGATACACTGCAGTACTGACAGTGGGTTGCTAACTAACATTTGTATTTGTTCTGCTATTCTGCATCAATCAATCTGCTCTTTAAAACACTGAGAACAGAAGTTCAGTGCTGAAAAAAAAGGCCAAGGATTCAGCTGGACAATAAGAAAAAAAAAACAGAACAAAATCATTTTTTTTTATGCATTATATCCATGACAAAGAATTAGTGCAAACCATGGACTCCATGAAGTTCAAAAAAAGGCCGTCGATTTTTGCTGTTTTTCATGATGAAGCAAAAGCAGAACGGGTGAAGGCATCCTCTGGACAATTATGGATTTGTTCTTTCAGGTCATTTTTCCAAGAAGGCGGCGAGGCTACTTCTAGCGCGGCGAGCCTTCTCTATGCTATCGAAAGTAGGCGTCCCGTGGGGCAGGTCCAGGCGGTTGTGTTCCGACGTCATGATACTCTCAGCTTCCCCTGAAGGTGCAATGAACCGCGGAACAAAAAAATCAATGTGTTGTGTTAAAAATGTGTCTAAACTATGTTCATCCTTCACTTGACATACAGATGGGTTGTGTTATTTGAATCCGTTTATCTTGTTAACATAGAATATTGGGTTTGTGACTTTCCAGATGAGCACTACTGACAGACAGACACAATGGAGGTTAGTGTTTTTATGTGATTATAGTTTGTTTTGTTAGTTCGGGTACTTTGATGAAAATCTGACAAACTCTGCAGAACAAAAATAAATACCACAACAAGGAAAGCTAGAAAAAAAATGATTTGTAGTTTTTAAAAGAGTTGTAGTTTGTGTGTGTGTGTGGTTATTTAGTCTTTAGTCACTAAAGGACAAACAGGAGTGACAAGGGAAGACTTGGTCTACCTGTGTGTCGTCTCAGCATAAACAGTAGGTGCTTAATAATCAAAAACACTGTGTATAAAATGTTTATGTACTGCAAACATAGAGCTTTGTTTGGCTTACATACTGTAAGGATAATGGAGATAACAGCACGATCATCTCACCTCTCATACGATAAATAAGATTCCCATAGGCGCTGTCCATCTGGTAGGCAAATACGAAGCCCAGAGGTATGATGGGAGCCAACAGGGCGGGTTTCTTTCTCTTAATGGCACTGAAAAAAATCATCAAGACAAAATGTGATTAAAACTATAAACGTATGCCTCCACTTTGGCTGTTGAATCTGGGGGCTTGGAGGGCAGAGCCTCTGTAGCCCCTTACTGCATGTTTTCATTTAATACAATATCCCTTATTTTAATAACAGTATGAAAAAGTGCCGAAGCTTTAGAGCTGCAGACGTATTTGTGCATTTCAGACAGTGTGTCCGAGTTTTTCTGCAGATATAACCCAATACTGGGTGACTGGGGCTTCTACAGTTTGAAGTTTCAAATTCTGGTTTCCTGACCAGAAGTATGACTTGTTGTGATTTGTAATAGATCTGGGGGACACTTTATTGGAGATACAAATACTGTTAAAGCAGATGTTGCACACAAAACTCACCCTGCAGTGAGTCCCACAGTAGCCACCGTAAAGAAAGTGCCAAAGTATTTGAGAAACTCTCTCGACCAGGCGATCTGCATGGCCATCTGTCTCTCTCTCATCTGGTTCTGCATCAGGATCTGACGCTCCATCTACACACAGACACACACATAAGATGGACAAAGAGAGGGTCAGAGGAACCACGAGGAACAGGTCAGTTGAGCTTCAGAAACACGGTGTCCATGCTGATTAGTCCTTTTGTCTGCTGTTTCCTGTCTGACGCTCACTCACATGCACAGAAAACACGTTTCCATTGAGCTGACTGAGTGACATTTTCATTTAAAAGCCTTTATTCTCATCAAATGAACGTGTCAAAGAGGAGCTTTTATTGCCACTTAACAGGAAAGTGGTGCTACCCAACTGATGATGCAATCCTTCATAAAAAAAAAGGTCCACAGCACCAAATAAGTGACTCCATTATAAAAACAAATTATAACATGTCAGAGGCGAAACATTTAGATTTCTGTCTTTCTGTCCAGAGTCATGAACGATTGGTCCTCTCTGTGTTAATGACCTCTGAGTGGAGCTGAGGCTAAAGTGAGACCAATGGCTACTTCAATGTCTGTATTTGAGGTCTGCATTGAAAACCAGTGAATGAGCTCTGTCAAAATAAAATTGTTGTTGCCGTGGCATCGAAGCAGCTATCATTATTGTTCGAGTTTTAATAGTATCATGCGTCAGTTTAAGATTGGGGTATCTTGACAACCCTTTGCCAAACCTCTACATAACTCACCACAGTAGTTGCAAACATTTCACTTAACACTGTAAATAACTGTGCGGTGCATTTTACAACATGCTCAGATACCATGATTGGATACTGGACACTTTCTGTAAACGGCAAGAATTAGAAAGAAAGTTTGATTTGGCTGGTGTCAAAGTTTGAGTCTGGCAGCAACTCTGCAGAACATCTGCCTCTTTTTCTACATGTTTGCACGTAGAGAGCAACGAATGAAGAGAGATGTCACTGATAGGCTGTTTGCTACAGGAGCCTGAATGAGTCATAATTCATTTACTTTGTTTAATAAGAGTTGGCTTCATTCTGGCCAACTCCCAACACTAAATGTGTTTAACTTGACATCTGAACAAATGGGAACATGGATGATGAGTCTGCCCTCCCACAACGCCTGACGCCTTAGTTTCCAGACGGCAGCTGTTTGGTGACAGAAAAGTGGCCATTATCTATGAGCCTCAGGAGTGATGATGTTCACCAGCAAACACAAT
This sequence comes from Tautogolabrus adspersus, assembly GCA_020745685.1. Taxonomy (NCBI): domain Eukaryota; kingdom Metazoa; phylum Chordata; class Actinopteri; order Labriformes; family Labridae; genus Tautogolabrus; species Tautogolabrus adspersus. Next base: position 27,894,304 of record CM036549.1, on the reverse strand, counting down.
TTGTATTTCAGCAATCAAAAAGAGATTAGCTGCATTTAATGATTTTTGCACATCTACGTATATCTGCTCCATCCACCTATCCATCTATCGACCTCAATATTTCTTTTTCCTGATGTCCCAGTTTGCAGCATGTTTGTGGAGTTCATCTAGCTCCACTGAACCTCCTCACTTTGATAACATTTTGTCCCTATCTCGTCCGTTAAGCACGCTCCCCAGCTGGAAAAAGTAATCATTTATCATCAATCATTTACTTAATCTTACGGAAATCCTAAGTACTGGATTTCAATCCTAAGTATTGGATTGTCTGGTTTGGCATACAACCATAAAAATACGCATCCTGCAAAGACGTTTACAGGTTCAGGGAAAATCTCACGTGAGTCTTTCAAACACAAGTACGGGGTCTGAAAGTAGTAAAAATGCCAAGGAATGTCCTCCAAAATTTCTATTGTTAATATGTTTTTATTCTCTGTTTTTTAATTGTCTTTTAATTCTTGCATTTTCTTTCACTTTATTGTACGACATGTTATGATGTGAAGCACTTTGAGTCTGCCTTGTGTATGAAAAGCGCTATATAAATAGACTTGCCTTGCCTTATACAGCACTGTAAAGAAATCACAATTTATACCTCTTTAATTGTGCTATTACTTTTTTCAAAGAATCTTACTACATTTCAGCTGGAAAAAAATCTAAAACCAGAAATAGTAAGAGCAGTAATCAAATAGCTATTGTGGATAATAACACAAAGACACATGATGTGCGGCTCTGTGATGACTCAATCCTTGGCTTTTTAATACAGTTCAGACGTAGAGGAAAAGAAAAGGAGGAGACCAGCTCAGCCGGGGTTTAACAGTAATCACCTGGCTCTGAAGTCAGCGGCAGTAAAGGGCACTTGTACTAACAAAGCAATCAACCTCGAGTTCTGACCAAACCTGTTTTTTCAGGCGTGCTGTGATACGTCTTGGGGTTCAAACGGACGGAAGTTTTTTGTTTAGTCAAACCGTTTCCAAAGTAAAAAGTACACAAATATACAACGAGTTTGTATGTGTGTATAAAAGTGGTTCACGAGCTGAACGTCACAGAGGTTGCTTCATTCAATTACTTCCCTGTTCACTGTACACTTCTAATATCAGATTTATCTTGAATGTGTCTCATTATGAGTTCATTCAACATCTTCAGAGTTTTGCCAAAAACATTTGTATGATGTCACAGCTGGACCTGGGAACATCTTGCACATGTTTCCCCTGAATTTAAGGTCGTGTCAGTCCTGTTCTACCTTTAGTGTCTTTCAGATAAAATGCACCTTCTAAGAAATCCCTTTTGACAAAACAAGGTTAAACCAATCAAGAGAAGGCCTCCGTACTCATCACCTAATCATAACTCAGGTTCTGTATTTCTAAGTCGATATTTTGACTCTGTCATGAAACTTTAGGACGCCTTACTGTAACTGTGCTGATTCTTACTGTGGACATTTTCAGGAAGAACAAAGCTACACACCCTGAAGGACCGTTTCTCACGTCGACATAGAAAACACATGACAGGAAACAAAAGAGTGTGTTCTCTAATTGTGGGGTCAGCTGAGCTTAATTAGAGAACAATAGCACACTCAAAGTTAGAAGTCCAATAAAAAGCAGCAGGTGTTGTTAATGAGTCCAAGATTTAAACAAATTCTGATTGGACTCTCACCGAGGGACTTCAGGGGGAAATTACACAGTCATGTATCGAGCAGATACGTCCTCAGGGAAATGTTTAATGAGGGGTTTCTAGTGACACAGTTAGAGAGAGAGAGAGAGACGTCACCTGTAGTGATGTCATCCCTGCTCTCATCTGAAACAGGAAGCACACCAGAGATACTTGATGTTTGGTTTCAACTGAAAATATGGAAACGACCTGCTTCCTTTAAGGGAAAACAAATGTATGCCTAACATGAACGAAGTCTCTTTAAGAGAATGTGTTGAACAATGCAGTGAGATAGTATAGCAATAAAAAGATGGAAAATGGCTTTGTAGTGGCACTCCGTCTCTTTCTTGGTCCTCTGCGCCACTTGTTGGAGTCAACTCACAGTATTTGCACCGCGAGCGAAAAAACAGGACAACTTTTAAAACACGACACGCTAAAACAATACTGGAGTCAAAGAAAAGGGAATCCACAGCCCCCTGCAAACGCTCTGGAAGAGAGTGTTTTTTAAAGAGCAGCAGGAGCAGATTATTAAAGGGTTATTCTGCTGTTTTTCAACCTCTGTCCTTTTCTTTTGACTTATCGTGAAGGTCTAAATGACTAAAAATTACATTAAAGTTTGGAACTGCTCCAGCCCGCAGTCCTGCAGCAGGCTGTGATGGCTGCGACAGAATCCTCTGGACTTTGGCTGGGTATTGTCCAGAACTTCACAATTTTTTTCCACTTTGATTCTTTGGTCACGATTGGATATCGATTCCATATTGATCCATTTTCTGTTCCTATTGTCTCACTTTCTCCTTTTTTAAACCGTTTTGTATTTACTGAAAGAACTTCAAAGTAAAATACAGATCTTACACGGTCTAACGCACGGTCAAAAAACTGTGTAGCGTCCATTAATATCGGACTCCAAACTGCTTACGTAACATCCGTCACAACTTCAACTACGCAGTGATGTCATAACATAAATATCCAAAAACATAAAATATAACCTTTTCCTTATTTATAAATGACTAAATTATTCTTTTCAAACAATTTCAAACATTATGAATTTACATGAAATTACTGTTAGCAGATTTTAATCATTTTTAACTACATATTTAGTATCAATCAATTATTTGCACATTGGCTCTCACAGGCTTAATGTTCTAATGTAGACATATTCCAGGTTTAATGCAGACATCCTTACATTTCTTCCTGTGGTTAACCAAAGTGTCCAAAACTTCAAGATATCCAGGGCGGTGATAGATGGTTTCTCGTCCTGGCTCTGCCTTCTCTGTTCCCTTTCTAACTTTCTCTCTTCAGACTCTCTTACTGTTTTCCCTTTTCTTATTTCATGGTTGGGATGGGGGATTTCTGTACTGAGCGTTTGTCCTTTGACTAGGCACAGGTCTCTTTTATTTACAACTCATACAGACTAAACTCAGCTTTCCAGATCACCCCAATAATAAACACCAATCATAAACTCTGCCAACAGATGCTCTCCACCATCCGGAAACCAAACCCCCTCTCTGTTGCACCCCACCTACCACTCCCCTTTCATCAAAGCATCAAACAGCCAGTCCTCTTGTGTTGCTGCATCTGCTACTTCAGCACACTCACAGTCCACAACAGGAACAAACTCATCAAATCCACAAACACACACATCCACTAAATCCACTTCTAACTGCACGGATGTGAACCCAAACCCATTGAACATCCAAATCACTGAATTTGGACTCAATCGGGGGGGGGCTTGCTTTGCCAGACAAATGCCAAACAGCCTTCTATTTAGCACTAAAACGTGCTGTGCTAATCAAAATTCAGTTTCTACCTACCTTAAACAAACGTGATTCTTCTCACTCTTACTGATCTAGAATTTTACATTTTGAATGAGTTGTTGTAAAGCACACATTTCAGTCGGTACCCTCATTGACAAAAATAAAGAAAGCTGCACTGATAGATCGACTTGTGACCGGTGTCGCTGTCAATTACAGTGCTTTAAAGAAAGAAAACCAGAGTGGTCCAACATTCAGTCAAAAATCTGAAATCAGATCAGCCAAAGATATTACAATCAGTGCATCTGGCAAAAAACACTGACCCGTAACATTCTGTGTAGGTTGCAAATTCAACCCGTGATTTTTCTTCCTCAGGAGCCAACATGTTTTAACATCTGCAAGTTGTTTATTATTTGATGAACCGTTTATGGTCTATTTACACCTGCTGACAATATGTTTTCACACCAGTTTTTGATGGAACGAGTTACTTATAAAACTGACAAAGCAATAAAGGGTTACATGAAGCTCTCATCAGGATCAGGATCTAACATCATGAGGGATGACAAATAGATCTGGAGGCAAGCTTGGACAAGCAGCGGAAGACTGCACAATGAGTGTGAGAGTGTGACTGGAAAAAGCAGCAAAGAAAAAGTGAAAGAAGGAAATGAGCCAGGGTCGGCGAGTCCTCTCTGAAGGTGAGAAAGTGAGAGGGGAGCTGAAACGTAAGCGGGAAAGTCACTGACCTTTTATAAAAGCTACAAGAGCAGCACAATACATGTTGGACTGATGCACACGAATCATCACGGTCTACAATCTGAGCAAAGGGAATGAAGGAGGAGGAGGCAACAAACAATACCAAACACAGTTTTAATTCCTAAGCATTACTTCTTAAGACACTTTAACCATCTTTATTGTTGTTCATTTCATTGTGTCCAGTTTTTATTTTAAACTATATCTGATGAGCCATTGATTTTTGAGTTACTCTACGTTCAAATGTACTGCTGAGGGTTTTCTGAAAATGTGTAGTACTCTTTATGTTACATTTCTTTTGGAAAAGTACAACAAATAAATTCATTCTAAAACATATTGTTTGCTTCATTTTTAGAATGTAATTATCTCAGAGCAGTCAACATCAAATATAAGAAGACAAACCATTTAAGGTGTGTGTGTGCATATTCTAGCAGACATGACAGTCCATATAAACTCCTCAAAACATGAGTCATACAAAGAAACCCGCATGGGTGTATTTGTATGACTCATGAACATTTTCAAGAAATGTTTAATATGTACTCTGAGGTTCCCACACCACATCCAAAGATTTTAGAAATGATCAACAAGCTATGAGTGATGTGACAGAAAACACGGAAAAGAAGTCATCTTTGGAATCCCCGTGCATGCTTGACTTCCCCACAAGTACTCTGACTTCCTCCCACAGTCCAAAGAATTGCTGATTAGGTCAATTGGTGACTCTATAATTGCCTGTAAGTGCATGTGAGCTTGAGTGTTTGTCTGTCACTATATGTCAGCCCTGAGATTGACTGATGTCCAGTCCAGGGTGTAACCCGCCTCTCACCCAATGACAGCTGGGATCTGCTCCAGCCCCCTGCGACACCAAACGGGACAAGCGGTGTAGCTAATGGATGTTTCCCTGCTTAAAACTTCTGATTTATTGATTGATGTAATATTCATTTATTATCTGTCTTTGGTCTCTGTCTGAAACATTTGTGATGCTGTCTTGGCCAGGACTCTTTTAAAAATGTGACCTTGTATCTCAATGAGAATATTTTCTTTGTAAAATAAAAGTAAAATAAAAATCGAAGGATGGTTAATAAATATCAAAATATTCTGCATTCACAGTCATGGCCTTAAAAAAGGGTGCCCTAAAACCCAAATGCCAAACCTTTGCCATCAATGAGTAAGATTAGTCATCATCTGCCACGTACAGCTGGGAGAACAGGAGAAAATAAGGGCGCAGAAAACACAACATACCTTTTGGGCACAAGTCGGATAATGTTATTGTTGTTATGACAGTCACACATCCCACCTGCTGCTCAGCTACTTGCAAGCATGAATAAATTACAACAAATTGGCCCCAAAAAGGAGACGGAAAAATGGAAATTTTACTTATTTACTTAATATTTTTTTTTTTTTTTTTTTTTTTTTATATACTTTATTAATCCCCTACGGGGAAATTGTGGTTCGCACTCTGTTATTTTTAGACATGCTTCTCACACACACAGGCCTGAATCACACACATGCACAACGAGACCTGTGGACATGCATTAATGGAGAGATGTCAGAGTGCGGTGGCCCCTGAGCTGGTGGGGGTTCGGTGCCTTGCTCAAGGGCACCTCGGCAGTGCTCGAGAAGTGGTCTGGCACCTCTCCAGCTACCAGACCAACTTCCATATTTTGGTCCGCATCGGGACTTGAACCGGCGACCCTCCGGTTCCCAACCCAAGTCCCTACGGACTGAGCTACTGCCGCCCCCAAAATAATTAATAAAAAAAGTTATGTGTGCAAAAAAATCTTTGGTCTCAAAGTAGAAGTGCTGAGATGAGAAGAGAAGCTTGTTTGTGATTCAAAAAGAAAGGAAGATATATAGGATCAATAAACATAAAAGCACGTATTAACTGAGGGCTGGTTGTTTTTGTAACCAGATTTCTTTTTGAGTTCGCTTGTAAAACTGACTGATCAACTGGAGTATTTCCTTTCGCCATGTTTTCAAAGTGGTAATTGAACTTTAAAGATTTATTTAAGCACGTGTACTTTGTAAGTGCAGCATAAATTACATTTGTATTTAAAATCTTACAGCTAGATTTCACTCCTGTTCAAGGCAGGCAGACTAGAGGAGGGTATAAGGCAGTTGAATAGATCAAATGGCCTCTTCGTAAACGAGGTCCAAAAAGACAAAAACAAATGAGACACTTATTATCAGGACCCTTTAGATCTTTGGACTTGAACTTTAAATGGCAAAACTGAATATCCTGTCCCATCTGGCACAGATAACACAAGGATGCAGGTGCAAGAAGTAGGATATGAGAACATAGAAAATTAGATTCCTCAACAATGACCTTTCTGATATGGTGTGAGTGTCTGCACCTTTACTAACCTGCAGCCGTGCATTATGGAGCATGAATTCTTGCTGCTTTTTAAAGTTGGCATCCATGGATTTAGACAGCAGAAACCCCATGTTGGTGTTGTCGTTGATCTGAAGACACAATAACTCAAAATAAACTGAAGTAAAAAGACAGGACAGAACATCATTTTAAATCTTAGTTTAACATACAGCTGTCAGCTCCAGCAGCTGACCCGCTTCATTTCAATGCTTCAGTCACAAATGTTGCTAATGCTAGCAGCTAACAATAATAACATTAGCAAGCGTTAAACGACCTGAGGTATGGCTCTTTGTGTGCTTTTCTTTGGGTTCAATGGGTTAGCTATAACTTTCCTATACTACCACATCATGCTTCAACTGATTAGCTTAGTTTGTGACCTTGAGTGGTAGCTTGACTTACTAAAAGCGAAAGTTTTACATACCTAATGTACTCTGAAGACGGTAAAATGTGATAATATTGATCATAAGCAGGACTAACGAGTGTTCAAGGACGTGTCTATCAAAACAAACGTGTGTGCAGTGCACCCTTAAGGACAGCTAACTTCCTCACTACGGAGCTGTCAAATAACTTGTGACGTCACTGCAAAAAACAACAACTTCCGGTCCAACCTTCGAAATAAAACAAAAAAAAAGTAAAAATTAAAAAAAAGGAGGTCATAGACATTGATAGGCCTCTGCTTTGAGTCACAAAATATGGGTATGATAAATATACAGTTTACAAAGCGTGCGTGTGTTGAAGAAGTATGGTGCTGGTCACCAGTCACTGCAGTGCACATGCACACTGGCCTTGCTGCAATTCAATGGGAAATGGCTCCCTCTGGTGGTTGCAGGTCACTCATCGGTTTGATAGGGTAGCCTAAGGTAAATACTTTTTTCCTCAGTCACGTGCTTGTTTGCAATTAAAATCAAATGTATAAATATCAGAGTAATTGGTCATTTCTGAAGATTCGCCTCTGAATAATACAAAACTCCAAGAGTAGGCTTCACATTTCAGGGGTTAAAGGGGAAACATCAACTAAGTTATTTAAGGCCTGACTTGAACAGACTCAAAAGTCCAATTTTTAATGTCTGTAGAAATTTGATATAAATGCTTTGACCTGGAACTGCACCAGCTCTGTGCACAGGATGAATGGATATGATGGATAAATGAGGGTCCTTATGTGGGGAGCTATAAACATAACTGAACGAGTTTTAATTTCTTTTTTGCTTTGTTCTGACTCGCTAGGTCAAAGTGAACATATTCACGCTACTGATAACCATATCAAGCCAAGCTATAATATTATTTTACATCAATGCCACTCTGACCTACTTTCACATGTAGTCTTTAACAACACCAGGCCTATACAAGCCTCAAATCACAGTGTACAGCATGTGTGTAAATAAATGCTAGGGAACATATCCAAACAATGAAGATATGTCTGTACAGCCAGGATCATGTGCACCAAGCCTTTCCCGCAAATATAGAAATTTGATCTGTTTAATATTTGAGTTTTATTTAACCAGGAAAGGTCTCATTATGATTAAGAATCTCTTTTACAAGAGCGTCCTGGCCAAGACAGCACAACTTACTGGGTTTCAGACATAAAACACTTAACAAGTAACAAGAGTAAAGACGGTAAGGTTACAATTTCAGATTTCTTTAGGGTTTTCAGACAACACGGTTACAATGAGCCATTGACAATTTTGCCAAAATAGGCTCCCTCGTGGCAACAACACTGATAATATCAGAGGTATCGGCAAAGCTGGCTGAGGAGAATAGCTTTAGCAATGCTGTGAGTAATGGAGATTCTAATAAACTAAAATGGTGAAATTTTAAAGATACACGTACACCTCTTGTAAGTTTCACTTGGCAGGAAAATGTGTAGCTTCCCTGTTTGAATCAGAATGTTTTTATTGTTTGTTTAGGGATCGGCACATGTAAGGCTTGACCTACACACACTGACTTCCAATTCACTAGCTGTACTATAGCCCAGTGGCATTAATAGTGTTTTATTTCAAATGGTAAAGAGACTAAATAATTCAAGTTGGTTGTCCTCTTTGATGATAGCCTAACTGCCTTTACTTGAGCATCTTCATTTTCTACTTCTAGATTTCACAATTAGGCCTACATGAAAAGTACAATATGATGCAATGGTAAGAATAGAACTTCTTAGAAATCTGAAGTGATAAAAATAATCTCCATAGCTCAGATTAAAAATGAATATTAGCTACAGGTGTTGTTGTTTTTCCATCAGTAGGCATTGATGAAGAAAACACCTGCAAGAAGCATACAATTAAGATTTAGGCTATTTAATAATGTAATATGTAAGTAGGCTATCCTTTTAAGATGACAATTTAATTTTGACCTAAATAAAAAACTTTAACTTGCAACAGAGCTACTTTACTTTGTTTGTAGAATGAAATGTAGCCTTAAAAAAAATAATTATTTATTTAGTTGAACATATCTATAGGCCTACGTAAAAAAGAATGAATAGGTTAACACATGTGTGGTAACACGGGAAATTGTTAACTCTAATAATGATTGACAGCCTTCTGAGGAAATAAATGGTAATCGTCCCTGCTTGATTATTGCACGTGCAGCAGACTGCAGTTTGCCATTACTAACACAGGTGGGTTATCCTTTGTTGTCAGTGTAGTCTTATGACTTACTACGTTACGACCATTATCTGTGAAGTCCCTCTGCTTGTTTCCTTACAGTAACGTTTTACTTCCTTGTTCAGGTGAAGCAGCTCATCTGTTCTTCTATTTACTCAGAGTCGTTTACATACAGTTTCCTGTGAACACGTGCGGGTCCTCTCCTTCATAAACAAAGCCAATGAAACAGCAAAGTAAAGTTGAGCTGTACATTTTAGTTTCATGATGTTATGGAATACAGTTTCCTGTAAAGGTGGCTCTTTGGGAGTCATCAGAATCCCCCTTTGCGTGGGCGTTTGTGTTTACAGAAGTGGGGTATCCCTGATTTGTAGAGAGATAGAAACGCCCATCTGTATAAAACAGCGGCAGCACGCAGCTCACAGCACACAGCACACAGACCAGTGGTGGAGTTTAAGGAAGGAGGAAACAACATATGAAAATACAACCAGCTTTTGCACAACCTGTAGGTAAGAATTCTTCACTGCATGATATCCTACACCACAGTCCGGAGTGTAACTCTCAGTTATTGTAGGATAGTTGTTTGCCTATTAACCTGTTACTAAGCTGCTTTAGGTAACGTTTATTTATCTGCATGTATTTATGCATTACCGTGTCATTTTTTATCTGTACCCCTTGTATTGATCTCTTAGTGGATATGTTTATTAGATTTGAACTTACCTGTGCAGCTGGTACAATAACACATGTGTGACGTAAACACGTTTTAATAACCAACACAGGTGAACCCAAAACTTTACTTTAGAAGATTTTTATTTAATCATGTACTTAAACTATTTCTATTGTGAGCGAGACTGTGGCCTGTGCTGAATAATCCTGTGCAATTTCAGAGGAAATCAGCACAGAAAATAATGAATTAGCTGTTTACTGAACTGTTCACTTATTAAAAAGCTGGAGGCACCTTGAGATTTGTATTTAAGTGCTATTAAATAAAACTATTGTATTGCCTTGCAGGTAGAGCTTGATTGTGACTAAAAGTGTAGGGACAGTTTATTTAAGGCACCTTAGACAAGACAATGCTGCATTGTTCTCACTAAATCGTTTCCTTAGAATATATTACCAGACAACATGTTGTGAGTGTGTATGTGACTGAGTAGGCTTCTTTTTTTTAAATGTGGGACTCTGGAATTCACATCTGGCCTTCTTCAGCAAAATGACTCATCTTACGGTAACATAGCCCAAACAATTTCAACATCTGTAAAAATCCCCTTTGTTTCTGCTTCAGGTCTCAATGGACTGGACTCTTCTTTTAGTGTTGCAAGTCATGTTTCAGCCATCCCTAACTGGTGAGTAGTAGCCTAATGTCTTTGTTTTCATGTGTGTATAATAAAATCAACAGAAAATGCAAATACATATAACTAAATCTTTCTATTTGTAATTGATATACAAGTCTATATTTAACTGCTTGGTAAAAATATCTACTCTACTAAGTAAACATTTGATGACTATCTAGGAATCGATGTAATCATCACTTTATCTTGTATTTTTTTCCCTTCAGTCTTGTTCACTGTGGAAGTAGAACAAACTACGTATGACTCAGAGTTTGGAGGAGATATTGTGCTGGGCTGCAGGTTTCAGCCTCATCTATCAAGCCCTCACGCTGACCTAAAAGTGACCTGGCATCGGATCCAGACTGCCTCTACTCAACACGTGTACTGGCTGGCTAACGGAAAGGAGCACTTAGAATCCCAGGATCCGGCCTATCGGGGCAGAGTGAAGCTTCTCACTGAGGAGCTGAAGAACGGCTTGGCCAGGTTACAGGTTAGTACTTGCACGGACATGCTCACATTGACACATCACTTCTAGGTGATGGGGTTTCACCTGTAAATTTTCCTGTAAGTGTTTGGCGAACTTGTTTAGGCTTTCCATCTCTTCATCTTTTTAGGAATTTCCTATGTGAGGGAAAATTTCCCCAGCGTTGCATCGGATGGATTTTGAACTGTACTGCGTTGTTCACACATGCAAAAGTTTAACGTCATATTTTTGCCATTTACAATCTGTGTTCACAATATTGTTTCAGGAAGATATTCACTTTCTAAAACAGATAGAAAACAACCCCTTTGCTTAAAGAAAACAAAGTGTGAACCAAGAGATTAACCTTAGTAGTACTATCATACATTATAGTGCAGCTGGTGTTATATAGAACTAGACATTTGAGATACAGAATGGGGGATTACACAACACTGTCCTTGATTTAAAAAAACAAAGTACTACTCTCTCTTTTGTCTTCTTACAGATCTCCAAACTCAAGATCAGTGACTCTGGGACGTATACGTGTTTGGTGCAGACATCAGAAGGAGCTGATTATAAACCAATAGCTTTGTCAGTCAAAGGTAATAACCCGTCCCTAACATACTACTACTTTTCAGGTTTTTGTTAAGAGAAGGGGCTTGCTCATTTGCCAAATAACAAAGTCATTTCTGGGCAGTTACAGGATTCATTGTTGGCAAAATGAAACCAAAACCAAAATTACTCAATTTTGTAAAAAAGAAAAGAAACAAAAGCTTTTAACTTTTTGGTCTTGGATTTTCCCATTTTGCAAGATCCCTTTACCATTATTACAAAATCATTGCAAAAACCTCTCTGTTTTAATCTTCCTTTCTGATTCTTCCCTATAGCTCCTTATAAAGCCATCACTAAACACATCCAGAAGGCAGCAGAGGGGGATGGGGTGCTGCTAACCTGCCAGTCTAAGGGATATCCTCAGTCCTCTGTTGTGTGGCAGGATGGAAACATGCAGATACTCAGTGCCAACACAACAACTGTATCAACAGCAGACCAGCGCTTTGAAGTCACCAGTCAAGCTCATGTCCGATCATCAGACCCAAACAACTACACATGCAGCTTTGTAAGAGACGGCTCCTCTGCAACATTTTGGATTCCAGGTAAATATGATTTCTTTTTTTTCCTTTTTTTTAACAAGACAACATTAAACGGGAGTGAAGATGTGATCACAGCAACTTTAGATGCTGACAATGTCAAATTTAGCACGTCATACCTCAACTAATTTCTTCTCAGCCCTTTGACTGAAATTAAAAAAGTAAAAGAATCCAATAATAAGCCAACTTGGTGAAGCCGTGGGAATTGTCTTCTAAAAACAGGAAATATAAGGTCATCACATTGTGTAGTCATCACCACCTGCTATGGCTTCCTGTTATGTCTCTTTTTGATAGAGATATCTTCTCTCAAACCACATTAAATGTGATTTCTAACAAAGTGGGCGTTTATCACAGAGGAGCGTTTCCGCTGTTGCCATCAAAGGATTCCAGAGTAACAAGGTGTTAGCCTGCAGTTCGGGGAGCTGTAGGTGGTGTTTGTGTGGTAGAGCTTCAAAGCAGCGTTTAGGAAAGCTTTTACGTCAGACCTTTTCATATTATGTGGAAACGCGGGGCTTCCTGGGTGTATGTGTGTAGGTCGGCTTTCCGCTTACATGTTTGCAAAAAGCGTTCCATATTCTTTCTGACTTTATGAGCAAAACATGCCAAAGTATTGTCATGCTTATGAGGTGTTACAGTTCAGCAGATGTCATGAGATAGAAACAGGATGTTGTCAAGCTAATTAAAAAACATTGACAGTAAATGCAGCAACAAAAAAGTTATGAAGCATAATTAGCTTTGAGGAAACCAATAAGCAGTTATTTTAATAGCTGTGCTTTTGTAAAATCTTCACTTCTAAGGGGAAGTTTGCAGCAGTCGTTGGTATATTTGGTTGTTTCCATTGTGGTCCAATGTGGTCAAATATTAAAAGCATGGGTATAGCTCCCATACTGCCAACACTTGGCATGGTTTGATACTCCGGCTAATAACACTTATCCTTCTTTTTATCATAGATGAAACGCCTGTTCTTCATGAAGACAACAATGTTCTCACCATTGTTTTGTGCATTGGAGTAACAATGGTTGCCATTACGGTTGCAGTTCTCATGTACCGACGTCAAAAAGGTAACTTTTTGCTCAAATCTCTCAATTCTTTTTTATTTTTTCACTGAATTCTTTCCATTTTTGGTCAAACAGCCATTGAGAAAAAGCAACCTGCAACAACCACAGCATTACACATCATGCAGTTTTAAATTTCAGACAAGATATTTTATTCATGATACTCTGGTGTCCAATAAAACACGAATCAAATGGAAATGTGTGTTTGCAATGCACGCCAGAGCATAACAATACACAACTACTTACAGCTAGTGTAAATGATAAAGATATGGTATGGAATGTATATTACTGTTATATACAGTATGTATTGTGATGTTCTTTAAGCCCAGACTCCAGTCAGTGAATTAATTTCTCTGAAATAAATGATGTGTACTGTTTGCTCTGGTTTCTGTGTTGAACAAAATGCAGAGAGACGATGCCCAACAGGCTTTGAGGTTACTACTGAGTTGCAGATGTTCAGGATCAGCACTGACGTGTATATAAACCCCATCATATTATAAAGGCAGTGATCTTTACAAACGGCATACACAACAGGTTGTTTAATTCCTGACCAACTCTGTTCAAGTTCATGTCTTCCAACTCTTCTTTAAGGCTTATCTGGTCAATGCTGTTTTGCACCTCTAACATATCCAGTAGATCCTTTTATACAGACTATATCATTCACAAGCTAATGCTAACAAGCTAGTCACACTAGAAGGAAAAAAAAGTATTTCTTTATGGGTAGAAATGGCATTGATAAAATGTGCTTCCGTCACTAATGTTGTCTTTTGGATCGCTTGCACCATAGTGGCTATAAGCATTTATTTGTTTGGGGTTTTTGGCCTTGACACTATCTTTCTTAGAGACAGAGTGCAGGTAGGCGTGGTCACTGAGGGGCTGAATTTCCCATCAGGATGTGCATGGATACAGGCAGGAAATAAAAGGGGAGAATCCAGTTGTTTATTGGTGTAGCATTCATTATTGGAATTTGAACTGAGGTATTCTTTTACTGTGGTTAACCATTAAACAGAATTACATACAATAGTGCAGCTTTTTAGGACAAAACTTCTTGAAAGAACAAACTGAACTTTTATCACAAGCACCATTTCAGATTGGAGTCAGCTCTAAGCCACAGCAACTCAGCAGCCTACATTTATTGGGAAAAATGTCAGACACATGAGTGTAAAAAAAAACGCTGTGTCATTTCAGCTGTAAACCTGTCATACGGCATGTGATACATGTTGAGTCACGGCATTTTGCTAAAAAGAGGAAGTGCTTGTGACTGTGTATAGAATCTAGGTGTCTGTTTGCACCTTATTGTTGGCTGTTTTGTTGAGAGGGAATTTTTTGTTGGCATGTGATTCTAATGTTTTCATGTGCACATGACTTAGCTTTTGGGACTTGAGGTGTGTCACAACAATCAGCAGGTTTGGAAACACCAAGTGTTTTCTTGGTTTTTTTCACAGGGGAATTTGAACTTCTTTGTTAATGCATGAAAGGTTTTGAGTATAACAGACACCTCCGTCATATCAGCAGCAGGCCAACAACATCTTTAGCTCTGAATGTGTCAAAATGATAAGCAGTCGGACCGGAAAACATCAGAGGTTCTTTTTTAAGCTGGTGTGAGATAACAACTTTAAAACAGTTCTTACTAAACATAATGTCTCAATTCATAGAGTGCAGGGCCAAAAAGATCTGACTTGGAAATAAATCAAATAACCCTACAAATCCCTTGTACTCAGTTTGCTTTTATCAACATGTTTGTTCTCAGATCTTCGCATCAAAGTTTTTACAAACTCAATCAAGATCTGATTTTTAACAGGAGAATGTTATAAATAAAATGAAATTGAATTAATAAGGAGGAATGCAAAATCCAATAATTAGAAACAGAATTAAAGCCAAAACATGCGATGCAATATATCCCCAGAAAGCTTACCTGATGATTTTAAAAGAAAGACTTTTATTCAATGTGTTGAGCTACAAGAATGGATCTTTTTTAAACAGAATCAACCACAAATTCTACCCTGAATTGAAATAAAAACAACCTGAATAATAGCATGTTCTTCTCTCCACAGGGTGCAGAAACAGCAGCACCAGGAACCTTTTGGTTAATGGAGCAGGAAGGACTGTTTCAAGTGCTTTTTGTAAGTCTAAACAAATTCATAAAATGTACTGCAAATGTGGACATCACCCCTGTGTGCACTTCATTTATACTCACATTGAAAGTAATAAATACAGTCTGGTGACAGAAACAACTAAATCCACAGCCATGACTTAAGATGTAACAACAGCAACTAAAACTCACTGCAGAAGCATTAGCGATGTCCGAGAGGCTGCACAGATACAAGAGCACAGAGCAGTGATTGTCCTGATATGTGCAACATAAACTGTGAGGGCAAAAATAAATCTGCAACAAAGATGGTCACTGTTGATAATGCATTTGTGAATCTGTGAATATATCGTGCTAGCGTTCATGTATCGAAAGTTTTCTCACTACACTGACTGAACATTTTGTTCCGACGTAGTCATACACTGTTATTTTAAAATGATTGTGCGTATGTCTTAACTGTAAGAAAGGCTCGAAGCCCACACACCAGAGGCTGTGCTGCAGTTGACCAGTGTGCTTTAACCAGTTTACCAGCCTCTGACAAAATGTTTTCAGCTATGAGAGGCCTGCAGTTAAAGCTTAAAATCATTTTTTTATTGGATTTCAAACTGAGGTGTGTGGGTAAATTGATAGAATTAAACTGTGATTTATTTGCTCACAAACATGCTGCTCTTCTTCTTCTTTTTTAACCAGGCCTGCAAATAGACAAAGAGAATGAGGAGGAGATAACTATTTTTAATGAAGGTAAGAGAGTCTCATGGTGCTAAGATCTAATGTTGTATGATTTCTAATTGTCATTTCATAGTAACAGCACGAGATAGAAAACATGAAAACATCTCAGGGATGTCTTTTTACATCATGTAGACGATGATGATGATGATGATGATACAGATCCTCCTTCATTGATTGATGTGGGTATGAACACGCTCATCTCCTTTGTGCTTTGCAGGCAGTACGGAGGAAAACCTGGGGGCGTTTTTGAAAGCCCATTACTTTGAGCTCTCCTTCACTGAAATGCCGCGACAGTACTGGGAGGCTTTCGGTGTGGAGGTGCTTCCCCACAGGCTGCAGAACAAGTGAGTCATACATGTTTTTAATTTTCTTTGATGCATTTTTCCTTAAAAATACTGAACACAGGATATAAAAATCAGCTCTGTCTGGGTGGCTTGACATTTTCAACAGTGAACTGTACATTTACTGCAGTCAGAGTTCACCTCCAGCTTGCTGCTAGCACATTAAATACAAAGCCCTGAATATTAAAACATAAATACAAAAACGTACACTTCACAATTCAATTCAATAAAGCTGCTTTTTTTGACTGACTTTGCTCTTTGTTCTGTCAGTGAGGGCCAGCCTGTGAACCTTCAAGCTTTACTCCCAGAAGCTGGAGAGACTCTTCTTCTCGAGGGACCTCCACTCAGCGGGAAGACGACTTTAGCACACATCCTGGTCTCCTCTTGGACTGAAGGACCCAAACATGCCTTCCCTAACCTCCTTGACCTCAGTGCCGTTGGACTTCTCCTTTATATAGACTGCAGCGGAGTGAAGGGGGATTTGTATCAGGAAATAACCTCTCAACTCTCTCTCACTGAGAAGATAACAACAGAAGACAAGCTGAGGACTTTGTTGAGCCATTCCGGCGAGGCTCTGCTGTTGTTGGACGGATACAGAGAAGGGAACCAGAGTTTTGATGAATCCTTGAAGAGGTTTCTGAGAGAAAGAGAAGGATGCAGGGTGCTGGTCATGACCTGCGTGGGACACTGGGACACGCTCAGGGAAGTAGTGGGGACAGGACGGGTGTTGGAGCTCCGAAATGAAAATGTTTAGCACCAAACTCACAAGGAAAAAAAACATGAAGCACTTTTTACATTTTAAGCGAACATTTCAATGATGTGTAGATATTTTTGTACATATTTTTTTACTGTGGGGTAAGATTGTTTAGATGCCCAAATATGCTGCAGAACCTGTTGAATCGAGAAACATGCACAATACACATTGCTTTTCTATTCTATCCGTTTTTTTAAAGACGGAACATCTGTTCCTCAATCGGTGAGGAAACTTTGAGCTATAATCTCTTATCATCCTCAACTTTGTACTTTTCATTCAACTATAAAGAGTTGTTACACATTAGGAACGTTTCTTTGACAGATCTGATAGTTGGAATGTTTTATTAGTGATTGCAGTCGTTTCTGTTTCTGTTTTGTGTCAGTCTGAGAGAAAAAGAAAGGTCGTCATCAGGTTCATTGGCTAGATTGCAAGCGACGCTGCATCAGTATCTATTTACTGTGTATGTCTGAAAAGGGAAGCGACTCTGTGGATATTCCTGGCAAGAGGACCGGCTGATTCCAGTAACCTCTGATACATTGCATTAGAAAGCTTTTCAGTCAGTCAGCATGTGTGAATCATGATTGAGTCATCTCTGATTGCATTAAGGGTTTTAGTTACCTTTGAAGCTGAGAGGCGACGTTAACTTATGTTGAGATATGATACCCACACAGGGGAGCATGGCGTGTCTGACTGGTTATCAGCCGCAAGCATCACGTGTTGCTCTTCAAAGTACCCATAGTGTGCTGATAGAGAACGGAAAACTGCCTCTTCTTATAATGCACCCTAGGCATGGCATAAACCTAAAAAAAGAGATAGAATAAGAAACACTGAAATCCCTAAACACTGTGTTTGTTTCTCATGAAAGGTCACGTGTATTTGAATAGTTTTGAATATGTTTGTGATTTCTCAATATGTTGTTTTTTATTGTTGTGATGTATTGTGTTATGATGTCTTCTAATGTGTGTGTGATTGGGTTTGGCTGCTACCTTCTCTCTTTTATAAAAAAGATTTTTAATCTCACTGGGACTTCCTGCTTCAATAAAGGTTCAAATGAAAACAAAATAAAATGGAATGGGCTTGAGAGGGCACACTTCATTCAGGAAACTTTTTAGCTGTCAGTGTTCAGAGGAGCTTTGTTTTGTGGCCAGCAGCAACTTGTCTCATGAATTTTCTGATATTCAAGCAGTGCTAAACCCACTGAACACTCTGTGCCTGCACTAAACAGCAGACAGACAAAATAGGGTATAATTTATAATTTGGTGGTGGAGACAGAAAAACAGAACTAAAATGAAACTACCAAACAAAAAACATGAACACCGGGCTGCTGGTGGCGCAGTGGTTAGTGCGCGCGTCCCATGTATGGTAGTCCTCAAAGCAGGCGGCCCAGGTTTGAATCCAACCTGTGGCTCCTTTCCGGCATGTCAATCCCCACTCTCTCTCCCTGATTTTCATCTCTTTCCACTGCCCTGTCTCTCCGATAAAGGCACAAAAAGCCCAAAAATAAATCTTTAAAAAAAAAAAAAAAACATGAACACCAAATGGATGTCAGTGGTGCTCCATGTCGAGTTGATGTTTGAAAAGGTAAGTGTTAGCCAATAAGAACTTTATCTGCTGACAACACAATCCAAACAAAAATGAAAACCTGCAACCCAACCCATGGATATACACACACACCCCCACCCCAGAACACACAAACACACACACTCACAACCGGAGAGGAGGTACACAAATGAATTCATCTTAACCCTGTGCCAAGGACACAAAATCATACATATCATTAAACATCATCCATATTGCTAAATCCAAGCTGTCCACAATGGAAATTTCCATAAATAAAACATAACAAATGACAGAGATCAAACCATATATAGGTACGAATGCTGTCAAGATGAGTCCAAATGTTGCAGGAAGTGACCCAAAGATTCTTCCCATTTACGTTTATATTTTGAATTATTAGTTCGCAATGTCTCCATGTGGATCACTGAACCCTCCAGTCTTTCAGATTCAGTTTTTTTGCTAATACCATGCCCATCAACAGAGCTGTTTGAATATGTGAAGGGAGCAATGCAGAGTCCTCTGAGGCTCCAAAGAGAGCCAAGTCTCTGTCAGGAGAGAGAGTCCTCTGACAAACCCCAGAGAAAAACCAAACAATTCTTGACCGGAACGGATAAATTAATGGACAATCCCAAAAAAGCCATGTTGTTGTTCCTTTAAACTCCTAAGTGGAGCATATGGCAGCAACCACACCCTTCCAACGGATTCTGTTCTGAGCAGTTTTATTTACTGCTCTGGTACAGGGTTCTGATGTTCCAGGTCCCCAACCTGGTTTTTGCCTTAGTCGTCAGTAGATTATTCGGTGAGCTGGCTTCCCGTAGGTTTTCACCCGCACATGTCATGTGCTCTTCTAGAGAGAAATCTCTCTGACTAGGCTCTCGTTGATTTAGTATTGTACTTGCTGTTTCTGTAGCACTTTGGGTTTTACGGGATAGAGTTGCTAACCCCACGCCCAACCTTCCACCATGTCTAGCTTCAGGTTAATTTTGGAGTGGTTTGTTAGTCCTCTTCCCTAGCCTATTGTCTTCCTGGTACTGGATTACAGCCTCACACCACATGAGGCCAGACAGGCTTTTGGGTTGTGTACAAGCTGTCTCGTCACGTCAAGCCCAACCAACTCCTGCTACTGTGTAATGAAAACTGCCGCAGAGGCAAGCACTTCATACCAGCAGCGCGAGACACTTCATATTCTTGCATCATATTTTCATGAACTTCAGCTACAATATGTTTTGAATATCTGTCCATCAAACTTGATTGTCTGGGACTTTTTAAAAACAAACAAACAAAATCCTACAAAAAAAGGAAACAAAGAAAAAGCTTAAGTGACTATCCATCCATTACTGTATCTATACCTTTTCCCATTCAGGGTCGCAGAGAGCCAACCCCAGCTGCCTCTTTGGTGGGGTGCGGGGTACACCCTGGACTGTTTGTCAGTCAATCAAAGGGCTGACATATAGAGACACACAACCAGCCAAACTCACATTCACACCTACGATGCAATAATAATTGATAGGACTAGCTGTGCAATAACATGTTCTTCCTCATATGCACTGTGTGCATGATAGTATTTTGTTCATACAGACTGTTACTGGCTTTCTTTATAACTTTTTTGATGTATATCTAAAACAGTTTGCTTTTTCTTCTGTTGACTATCCTGCTTTGCTGCTGTAACACTGTAAATTTCTCCGTTCGTGAGATGAATAAAGGATTATCTTATCTTATCTTATCTTACGAGCAATGTAGAGTCACCAGTTAACCTAACGAGCATGTCTTTGGACTGATGGAGGAAGCTGGAATACCCGGAGAGAACCCACGCATGCACGGGGAGAACATGCAAACTCCCCACAGAAAGGCTCCTGTCCGACGGGGATTCGAACCAGGAAGCTCGCCGCTTAGGGGACTAAAAGATTTTGACAACAAGCCTTTAAAAGAAAACTAAAGCATTGGTTAAAAACAAACCAGTCATGTACTCATACCTAATATCTGCATTCTCCTCTGATGCCTGTTTCCTTTGGCATCTGGCTCATTCTGCATTTTAACCAGCTCATTATACACGGGTCTGTTTTTTGTGATGTCACAAACGTGCCCAATGTTGTTGGGAAAATGTGAACTTTTCTCGGTGCTGTCTTGTGGACCGTTCTTTGTTCTAAAATTGTAACATTTGCTTTGTGTTTCTTGTAAGAGCCTGAATTAAGACAACAAATGAAATTAAGCTATTGTGCTAATTCAATAAATAAATAAAGTAATAAATAGGTCAGAAATTCGCTCAGAAATAAAAGAGATGTACTCTTACGTGTTGATATGAGGGCTACTGTAGTATATTAGGTATTACAAGTAACATGGCATTCAACAAGGAATGGCTGTGAGAAAACAAACTCATATATAAAGTAATTTCCCCTTGTGGGATTAATAAATGATCTTCTTCTACATCTTGCTCACGCTCTTTGCTTTGTGTCAAAAGGGAATGATTTGCATTCATCAGCTGTCGCTTTAAAACTGTGTATTGACAGCTTCCCTCTCTTCAATCTCCAACAGTAGCTCTGACTGAGCATGATTTTTGTTAACACTCATGCTTTCTGCTTTGCTTAGCAAGGATTAGACAGTATCTAAATACATCTGTTAATCTGCCATCTCAGCTGTGATGAATTCACCCGTGTCCTCATGATCGTTCCTGTAAACTCAACGTTCTTATTTGAGGAACACAGTCACTTTCAGAAGACCGTCTGTCAGCGTTTACTGTATGTGAGAAACGGAACTGTGAGATTAGGTCATTTAGAATAAGTGGATTGGATGATGCTAAGAATTAAGAATCGGGGATTACCAAATTAGTTGTGCTATCTTGGAAAATATATTTTCTGAAATATACTGACTGAGGACTATGATGCAAGAAGCAAAGTATCTATGCATGAAGTTCTTAATTTTTACTCTTTAAAACCCTTTAAGAACTTTTTTTTTATGATACATGGACTTTTGACGGATGCTTTTCTCTGTCAGTGAAAAATGTACCCAGCAGCGACTTGTTACAACCTACAGGAGGGAATTATTAATAATTAAAAAGCTTAATTTTGGCTTTAGTATAAACATAAACCACACTTTAAAAGTAGAAAACGTACACATGTATACCTCTTAAACACATACATGTGTATTCTTTGAATGTATAACGATATAAAGGCAGGGTCTTATTGACTTGGTCATGTTCTTTAATTTATAGCTAACCTTATTTAAGATCTATAAACCACTATTGGTTCATGGTGTATTTGCCTCACCTACCTGCATTACTGTATAGTTTCACTGGGTGGCACCATACTCCTTCCCATGCAGCCTGAGTGTGAGCGCTAGAGGTCTCCATGAAATGATGTTCCCTCTGGTGGGAAATTACAGAACACAAGGGTCACAGGGATAAAGCAATAGAAGTAAAACACGTGAAATAGCTTTTTACACTCGCTTTGAATTTCATATGATGAGCTGATTTAGTGATTTAAAACATTTATTTACATGCACTGTCTATTCTTTATCTGATTATAGAGGTCTACAATGTCTGTTTTAGTGTTACTTATTGTATTTCTTCTCTCATATTGTAAGCTCTGTGGTTGGGATCACAGTGAGTTTTTCCTCACAGATCAAGTCCGATGTAACTCTTTAATATTCACAGTAGAAATAGATCAACTGAATTTAAAGAACAATAACAATTTCCTCCTTTTTTTCAGGCTGTAAATACATTTGAGTTTGTCTGAAAAGGTTTCTTAGTAGATTAAAAATGTTTTCATTTGTGATTTTGTGCCCAAAATACAGCTAGGCTAAAGCTAAATATCCTCTATAGCATCTGTTCTTTCTAAGAAAACTGTATCTCCATGAAACTTAACTCCTCAACAAAGCTAATGCTACCCCCTTTAACACACACACACACACACACACACACACACACGCACACATACACACACACACACACGCACACACACAGCACTCAAAATGAGAGTTAACCCCATCAAAAAGGATGCCCTCCTACATGCGCAGCCCCCATTTCCTCCTCCAACCTCAACCCTCCAGACCAAAGGAGCAGTTTCATCATTTGGTAATTAATATTCTAGGGAAGAGGAAGAGCATCAGGAAACAATTATGCAATAATGTATGGATGTAAATGTGCACACACAAAACACACACATGAACAAGCGTGTATATATCACCATGATCGACTCTTTCTCTCTTACAAGATCAGGTTTCTTGAATTCATGCAAAACAACAAGAGTGGCTAAGCACTGCATAGAGGGCGATATCTTATATTTGAGATATTCAAAGTGCCAGCTTATATAAAACTGTTTTGTTTTATGATTTCTTGCTACATTATAACTGTAGAGTATTTCACTAATTGGATAATGTTACAACATCTGCTCCTCCTGCAGCCAGAATCGTACAGTTGTTCTGATACTACCAGTATTAGAACTGGTCTTGACACTGCATAAACTGCAGCAAACCACAACCATAATTTATCAAACTTGGAAAAATCTACTTCTTTCACCACAATTTTCTTTATCGCTCCTAAAAAACAGCAGCCTACTTAGCAAGTTTGATGGTTTTTATGACCATAGATGTCCAGCCACATGCACAGAGGCTGTAGTTCTCGAGGCAGGTTTCAATTCGACCTGTGGCTCCTTACTCTCATGTCATTCCCCCCTCTCTCTGTCCCTGATTTCCGTCTCTGTCCATTGTCCTATCTTCGCAAAAAAGCCCCAAAATAAATCGTACTATTTTTTTTATTCCAACAATGATTTTAAGAATGAGCTCTTGCTGTCAAACTGTTGCGGCCTTTATTAAACACAAAGTTAGGCTCCAGTTTTAAAAGCATGTGTACCTGACCTGCAGCATGAAAAAGAAAAAGCTTACTCAATGCCACAAACAGTTTAAATATCAAAATGTTTCTTGGTTCAAATGGTCAGTGTCAGGTTATACTTACATTCACTGAATGTATACACTATCACCTGACAAAGAACGTTTTGTCAAAGCATTGTGATTGTTAAACTTTTTATGGCAATGAGTAAGTGTGTGGGCTCGCCGTCTTTTTCTTGCTGCCCTTTTTAAATTTTCTGCCCTTACCCTCCTTCAACGTGTACTAGACCTGCAAATACAAACTTTTTTACATTGTCATACCCCTTTGAACATCAGGACATTTCATACAAAGATACCTACCACATGACAACTTTGTCATCTGACACAGTAATACTAAATATATTCACAGACCACTAAATGTTACAAGAAACATGAACGGACATGATACTGATACAGTTTGCTAACTATCTAAGATCTGACAACATCTGACATCTGACAACTTGCACCGATACTTAAGGGTAACTGGAGACAAATTCAGGTTCTAAACCTTTTTGTAAAGACCTTCAAAATGCCATGACCGTGCATAAATCTTCCTTTCCTGGTCTGTTTGCTTAAGTTAATTCTAATACAGTAGAAAGTTGGTGCATTAATCGTTTCTATTGGAGTAAAACTTCAATTTTCGATGGATTTCAGGGTGGTTTTGTGGTTAGATTCCAAATGCCAATAAATCTTGGTAAAGCATATTATCCCACTAAAATGACTTAAAGCCAGACACTAAACTAAAAACGTTTCTCTCATACAACCAAACTACAGAGCATGAATGAAAATGAAAGCATTAATTCCATAAACCAGAGTGGATATAGTGTTACGGTACTACATTTGACCAAATTTGGTTGATCTCTTCTTTACTTTTTGCACAGTTACAGAAAGCATATGGCACATGTGTGCTAGACAATTTGTTGATTTAAGCCAAAAGGATGGCACACTTAGGTTGTGTCTAACACACATCTACAGTCTGTATCCATGTATTCTCTGCGGGCTCTTACCCAGTCAGTCTGGTAATTGGGATCAGATGAGTGGCAGCAAAAGCGAGGCTACCTAGGCTCTCCGGGACCCGCTCTAACCTGGAAGCATTTATTTTATAGAAAAGATGTTTAGTTAAAGTGCAGCGCAGCAGCCTGCAGCCCAGCCCCTCTAATGACACTCCAGCTCTCCTGCCCGGGCCTGGAGACAGAGCAGTGTGATGGATATGACTGGTGAAACAGGGACACACACACACACACACACATTAACTAACATGCTGCCATCAGCGTGCACTGTGATGGATATAACTGGTGAAAGCTCTGAACACCGTTTCCTGAGTCCTTCACTTCCTTCCTCCCAGGCCTCGGTCGGCCGAGCTGAGCTGGGTTTCACTCGACTTGGGCCGGATTGGATTGCAGATTAACTGGCTTCCTGTCCAATCCGTTGGCTGCGTTCATCTGCTTTCTTAACAGTCACTTTTATTTATGAGTAAGCAGTGACGTTATTGAGGATGAATGAGTGTCTTCAGGATGGATGAGATCCTGGAGGCTGGGGGGTCAGGAGTTACTGAGGGGTGGCTGTATTTAGTTAAAAGAATTAGAAAATGTCTATGAAGTAACCTTAAAGAAGTGTATGAACAGCTGTGCATTCATACATTCTTTTACTTTGTGCTGGATTTTTTTCTTTCAGAACTACAGCACATAGGCTTTGAATTTTCTTAATGTTTTTATTGCAAAGCAATTATCTCAAAATCTCCAAGTCACCATGTCTGTCTGTTATACAGCCTCTAAGATTATATTCAAGGCAAGTGCCAAAACATACCAGCAAAGATTGAATTGATGCATTCATGCGATAGAATCTGGTGTTATTTGTCTTTCCTGGAGCAGCTACTTTCATAATTCTGTAAAAAAATAAAAATAACTCACCTTGATTATATTAGAAACAAGAATATATAACCTCTGTACAAAAAAAAAGAAAAAACAAACATGTCCTTTTGGTCATAAAGGAAGAAAATAACTTCATAAAGAGATCTTTGCTTGGGCTAAACATATATATGTTTTTATTTATCTGAAAATTCACCTGTTGCAGAAGTAATTTGACATTTTTGCCTACCTGTAGCATCTTAGAAAATGAGTCAAGTGTTGATATAGTGAAGTTATTTACGTCAGGAAAATAAACTATCATGAGAAACTATAAAGAGAATTTACAGAATACTTAAAAGCCAGTGTACAAATGTTTTAGATTTAAATAAACAACAGGTAAAGACATCTTTTTAAACTAGTTTTCTCTAAACTGGACTTTGCTGAGCCCGCTAGTATTTTCTACGGCTTTTGATTTTTAAGATGAAATTGTATATTGGGTCTATTGTCATTCTTTCCACCATCCCATCCATACAGGTCTCCAACATCATCCACCTCCCTCCCTCTCTCCTGCTGGCAGCCCTTGATTACACTCGTCTCCTGGGGGAAGGTTTCAACTCCTCAGAGATAGTAACATCGAGGGCACTACTAGCTAGTCACTTCAGATCAGGGCGGGGGGAGGAAATGGCGACGGACATAAAGCTAAATATATAATTCCTCCCATGCCGGTAATCACGATGTCCAGACGATTTGAAATGACAGTTTAACCACTTTAGACTGAGGAACGCTTTGTTCACATTTGAGGAGCAGGAGGTGTGCGGGAGCCTTCTAGTGGGTCCCCAAAGGGGCCCGCGCGGTCTTCTCTCTAAACGCACGTGGGGGGGAGCACACGTTCCATTGAGTTATAATGGCTCGCAGACCAGACAGGAGCAATTCTGTGAATGACTGACGGAAGGAAACACTCTCACCGCCCGGTATTAGTTTACCTGATTATTAGGAAATCCAACTTCCACCTAAAAATGGCCGCCCATTTCCCTGTTACAGGCGGTAAGAGCACACACCTGGACTAGGCCTAAACGTGGTCTGCATTACACCAGCTACAACAACGTCTGCATGCCGCACAGCTCCACCAATTACATCTATAAATATTAATAGGCTAATCTGCACATATTCTTCTCCTGCATCCATGTGAGGGTCAGAGATACTCCTATGAGCCTCAAATCCATTTAAATCTTTAGTTCAATTTGCATATGCAGAGATTTTTTCCACCTCAGATAAGCTCTCTGTGTCTTTTCTCCCCATCATCAAATCGCAAGAGGAGAGGGCATTTGGTATTCAAACTTTGATTGGGTCCTTGATGAGATCTTCAGGATGGCTTCTCTCACACTGACGCTCTTAACACTCCAGAGGTGATGAGAATAGAGAGAGAGAGGGAGAGAGAGGGAGAAAGGGAGAGAGACGGGGGGAGAGAGAGGGAGAGAGAGAGAGAGAGGAGGGAATAAGAAAATGTCTGAGGGAAGGATCTATCCAATTCAGTCGATGCTGAAGTGGTCAGCTCTATCGTTGCTCTGCTCTGTGGACTCCTCAGAGGTTCAGCCGCTGCAGGGGTACCGCAGATCGAAGTTCAACGTGTTATCGAACACAGAGAGCCATCATATAGACATCCTTTTTCATATTTCAAACACAAAGAGGCTTTGCAGTATTTTGATGGCCTTTTTTTTTGCAAACTAGCATTAGACCATAGTCAAGATCCCTCTCTCTTAAAGATATGAATAATGCAATACAGACATCTGCATTAAAGTAGGGACATTGAGTCGTAGCATAAGAAAAGCTGAGAGTGGATTGAGAGAGTGAAATGAGCGACACTCGAGGGATTTTGATTCTTTTTCTTCCACGTCTGTGTCTCATATTTGTGCACATCTCAAAAAGGAAGACAATTGGACTGGATAAGGAAACTTTACTCTACCCTAAAAAAATCCTTAATCCAATTTTTTGAAACAGAAAATTAAAATTTGAAAAAAAAAAGTTTCACTTAAAAAGATCAATTGAGCTCAAATGCTCATTATAGGACGATCAGCATTGCCTTCATAAATTAAGCCAAAATGGAAGTACAAAAAAAAAAAAACTACAGTTCCCCGAGTGTCCACTTGAGGCTGCTTTTAAAAACCAAGGAATCCCCAACAGAGCGCATATTAAAATGCTAAATTACAGCAGATATAAACATGTTTACAGCCTGGTACAAACAATAACAACTTGTCTCTACACCTCATTTCTTTATTGATAAAGCTGTACAGGTTGTGAATGTTCTATATCTCACCTGTATGGATTATATTAAAGGTAGGGTAGGTAATTTCCTCCAGATACACTTTTTAAGATTTTGGTTGAAACTGTCTTTAGAAACGAAGAAAATCCGTCATCTGTAGCAGTTGTAAACACGTAAAAAGTTCGACCAATGTCTGCACTCGGTTCGAGTTTTATAAACCAATCACAGCCTCCCTGTCTCCCTGCTCGTTCTCTACCCCATGCATGCACGAGCCCACACTCAAAGCATGAGCTGAAATCCGCTTCTGGACCAATGGCGCTAGTGCATGTAAGTGAGGGGCGTGGCTTTTGAGGGAGCACAGAGGGGAGGGGGTGGGTGAAGACGGAGCACGGAGAGAATGCTACTTTCAAAATCATGCTAGTTTTCGAAAATTACCTACCCTAGCTTAATAAGAGTTATATATAATTAAGCATAATGAGGGGCACAGTTGATTTAACTGAATGATGGGAGCGTTGTAGCAAGCTAGGCTTCACTTTAATTAAATCTTGTTAAACTCTGTAACAGGTTGGCTTTATTTGTGTTGTTTTCATTGTTTGAAATATAACAGCTAGATGATGAGTTTTAGAAGAGCAAGATAGGCGTGTTTCAGAAACCAAGTTAATATTTTTAACCCTTTACCTGCTTCTGATAAGCAGGAAGTTGTCAGCATTTCCAATATTGTTGGCCGCAATCGTTGGGCCTCATCACATTTCTTCAGAAACCAATGAGTGACATCACTGATGTTTCATAGAGTCTATGCTCATTACTCACTACATATGAGTCCATGAAGTCAGTACTTCAAAGTGTGTGGAACATTTTATTGCGCTGTTGGTATGTTAAGTTAGAAATGCAATACCCTTCATCGTGGACAACGTACATGGAAAGCAGTGCACAAAGGATGGTGACTTGGCCAGCACTTAATGATTTGTGCTGGAAAAAAAAGGTAATGTAGTAATCAACTGTACAGAGAAAATTACCCTGATAGTTTCCTAAAATATCTTTCATTATGCCAATGAGCTCACGAGCAATATAATCCTCTATATAGAACTTCCTTAATAGAGAAGAGGGAGGAGAGAATTATGGAATACTTCAGGCACAACCTAGGTGTGGAAAACTTTGATTTTGGCGCTGTACTGGCTTCACTGAGTCGGTGATCTTTATGTTACAACAGCTACTGAATGCTAAATTCGACTGATATCCTGTAAATGTGACCTTAACAGATCATTACAAAGAGTGAATTAGCCGCAAAGGTGAAATTAAAGTTCTGAAAAGTCTTAATTCAACTCTTCTCTTACATCTGTGTCATGTGAGTATGAGGCAGTGATGCTTTTAAGTACAAATACAACTTTGTTGTGAGGTTACGACTGCATGTTCCAGACCGGTTATCCTTCTGTGAAAGCATAGGGAATGAATAAAAGTCAAGACTATCAACTCAAACGTTTACTGAACCGATGCATAGTTGTATATTTTTGTGAGGAATAGCCAAAGGACACAACAGAATTTAAACAAAGAGAGACCTCTGTGGCTCTCTCTCACTTGCACACAAATGCAGTAACACACACACACACACACACACGTCAAAAGGCGTTGCTAGTAGTAGTAGTAAACATTCAAAAGGAACAGGGGTAATTCACTTGATAAATGTCAACCGAAATGAAGCTATCAGCTGAAAGCAATTTCCTCGTGCTCGCCTGTGTTCTGCGCCAGGGACTGGGGAGATTTTCACCCCTCCATCGATCATGAAGCCTCTGTTTTAGGCCAAGGTACACAATGCCCTCAAATTGCTGACATATGGACCTCGAATCACCACAAAAACCTGCCATTTCCACCCGGCCCCTCCTCTGTCCCGACCCAGCCACTCCTCTGCTGAACTCTTGTTTATCCAATGGCTCTGCTCTGTTTGGGCCATTACAGCAAACAGAGGGCCAAGGCAAATGTACTAAAGCCACAATCTGCAGTGTGCAACTACCAGCTAACACCAAAGATAACAAAAACACTTCTGAATCTGCAGCATCACTGTTCCTCGATTCATTTTCTTAATTTTAAAGCAGTCAGACAGCATTTTCGTAAACATAATTAGAAGTTTGCAAAGTTGCAAAAGTGCTGTAATCATCAAATGACCGGGTGACTAAAAGACCAAGTGTGTAGGCAAAACTTTTAAAATTAAACACGTCTGCTGTGTGGGCTGCCTGTGACCAGTAGCAGAGGAAGCAAAAACAACTCATGACAAAGATGAAGACAGCGACCACATAATGGTACGGGAAGCCTCTCGCTGGTGTAAACAACAGATAGATGAAGGCCGAGTCATGTATGTGTGTGTGTGTGTGTGTTGCTGGATAGGTTTCCTATTGAAACACTTCTCATACTGATGCACTTTGAGTAACTTGTTTGACTAATTCTGAGGAGGCCTTTAAAGTGCAGCTATTTAAAGACAAAGAGGGCCAAGAGTACAACATTTAAAAGCCTCTTTTCCTGATGGACAATTGCAGCAGGGGCCTAGAGGTCCATACACAGGAAAAGTCCATTATCACTCCAAGTAATGGAGAAGGTGGGGGTGACTTCAAACTCAAAGTGGAGAAAAAGAAAAGAAAACAAAAGAGAGAAAGATGACGCACATGGTACAAAGCGTTTCTTCTTCAATGGAGTCCATCAATAATGCTGCTCACAGACATCAGAAGTTAAAGGCCTTTTTTCCCCCTTAAGTGCATTATTTGAACAGATTTTACATCAATGTGAAACAAATGTTTGGCAACACGCTAATCACATCCTACAAGTCTGGAACACGCTCTCTTTTGCGCTCTTGCCACTGATACAAACCCGCAGCCAGTTTACACACAGACGGGTGCGCTTGTTTTATGTAAACAGACAGCCCTTGTGGCAGGAGGTTTGATTAGGAGGAGGCCCGCAAATCCCATTAAAAGTTCATTTGTTGCTCATTCGTTGTTTGTTTGAAGACAGGAAAAGTAGGGGCTGAGTTGAAGAGAAGAGCTGAGGGAGGTGGCTGTCAGTTTGTTGTTGTTGGTGTTGTTTCCGTACCCATTTCTGTTTATGTGCTGACGGTTAAACACAGACATCTACGTAGCAGCAGGAAAAGGAGACCTTCACAAGTGATGTGACCAGAAACCAGTAGAGCCAAAATGTTCCCAACTGGACAGAGTCTGGTTCCTTTGTTGGAAGCTTTCAAACTGAACCTAATCCAAAAAATACCTCTCAAAAGTGATTGAGTCACCGTCTATTATTTTCACAGTATATCACTTTGGTTATGTCTATGTTATGATACCGTATTTAAAATAAAACCTGTGCATTCCATTTCATCTTCACAATCAACCCAACAGCTCCTTGGTCTTGGCTGCGACCTGTTTGTCGATATCAGCTGCAATGTTGTCCGACATCTGCTGAATCTGTGGAGAGGTGAGAGAGAACATTTTTAAATATACATTTAGGGCTTATTTTGTTCCTCCCTCTTTTGTATCTAGAAAAGAAAGACATCATGTAGCCACTGTGTTCCAACCAAGCGGCAACCTCCGGTCTTGAAACATGAAGCCAATGCGGAAGTGCAAAATCCTGCAGTTCCTTAAGTGTCCACTTGAGGCTGGCTCCAGAAACACCAGAAGTCACATACACACCACAGCCAAAAAGCCAGCAGAAATTAACATGTTTACAGCCGGGTACGATAAACGAAATGTTTAGTTTGATTAGTTATTCTCATCAATGGCACACACTGTACGAGGGTTGTTTCTTATTTTTAAAGGCTCCGTTTTGATTCTATGAACGATACGTGTTATCCATAGTTAGGCACGTAGCTGACTGACAGGTGGGCACGATGTAACGGTTTGTCATAGGGCTTATAACCCGCCTCAGCTCCGGCTCTCAGCCTGTCGTTAGGTTGACTGAAAGTGAGGTGGAGACAGGATTTCCAGCATGGCGGCTGCGGCCGATGAGCCTCCGGAGTCCCCTGCCGTAACAGATGGGTGACGTCACGCTTCGTCCTCTAATATTTACAGTCTATGGTTCCAACACAGGACCAGACTGATGGTGATGTCCCACTTTGGTGCAAATGTGCAACGTATTATTAGCAAGTACCTGTTGTTACCTGACCTATAACTACAGTTTCAGGTAAGAGATACCTGTACCTTAGGACAGTGGTTCCCAGAGTGGGGTCAGGACCCCCTGGGGGGTCGTGAGACACTAAGAGGAGGGTCGCAAGACGCCTTCCATAACCAAATAAAACATTTATATGATTTAAAACCGTGAATATTACCCATTATTGTGAAAATACAAACAAAAAAGTACTTTAATTTAAAATCAAACTATAGTCGTTAAGATTTGTGCTGAAATGAAAATGTAAAAAAAAATCCTTCAAATGTAAGTTTGCTCATAACTTCAACAATGTAGGTGTCGTTTGTGCGCTATGAATAAAAACACACAGACATCACCTGTGTGTCTGTTTATTATGCTTCTAGCCTTTCTTGCAATGATTTACTAAAATAGGGACAGTGGGGGTCCCCAGTCTCTAGCACAGTTGTTTGGGGGGTCCCGAGCTGCAATGTTTGGGAACCTCTGCTTTAGGAAATTATGGGCAGCTGTTTCAATCGTTTTAGTACAAAAACAGCAATTATTATCAGTAGGCTCCATTAAGAGGTGTATGACACTCATTGGGCACATCTGTCTCTAAATGGAAGAGCAGAGTAGTCACTTTTCTTAGCTGCTTCTCCTACCTGTTTTTCTACGAGTCGTATTGTGTCCTCCGAGTGTCCTTCCTTCGCTCTTTTGGCCTGTGTGACAGCATTCGTTCTCACTTTCCTCAGCGAGTCTTTAGCCTTGTTGCTCAGCTGCTTTGCCAGCTTGGTGAGGTTCTCTCTGTGTTCACGTGTAACTCTGCAGGGAAAGACAGAAGAAGATAGCTCACACAGACTACACAAGAAAGAAAAAAAACAGGAGTCTGTATTTGTCTGTGTGCAGTTTATAGATACAGCTAATAACTTAGATTGACTGATGCCTATAGGTTAGAAGCTCCTCTTAAATCAGGGTAATAAATAATATCAAGAGACGATCTCGTACAGTACATGACACCAGACGTCTAGGAAATAAGGTAATCCAAGATAAACTTCCCATATACCTTCAATCTGCTCGAATAGACTTAAAAAGGAAGGGGGTGTTTTGTTCGTTTAACACTGAGACACAAAATGTTTTTTTAAACTTGTCCTCACTTGTGCAAATGAGACTGTGAAGAGCTCGTAGGCCTGGAGTCTAATCATTTTAGCGTCAGTCATCTAGCAACAATCACTTCCTAAGGTGTGAGACCAGAGCTGAAACATCCGTCATCCGAAAAACTTTGCATTCACTTTGCATTTGTTAATCACTAAGAAAAATCCTTCTTCCCATTTCACTCTCCCTTTTTTGTCCTTAATTGGCCTCTTTTCCGTTGTTTTTTGCCTCAGGGACTATTTGCAAACAATCCAAGTGCAGCGTCTATTTACCACAAACAATACGGCCTAATTACTGATTCCAAGGCCAATCAAGGAGAGCCTTCTCTTTGGAAATGCAAATGGAGCCTCGGAGCGTGCCGAGACTGATTGCGGGGGGGAAAGCAGTCTGACTCTTGTCTCCCTCCTCTGCCAGACTAACACCTGCTGCTTCACTGCACACGCACGCACGCACGCACGCACGCATTTTGCATGCATTTTGCACTGTGCTTTACTGAGTGAGTGATGGATAGTTTTGTGTGTTGTTTAAGTTGGCAGAGATAAAGAGAGAGAAAGCGAGTGAGAGAGGTACAGACAGAAAGAGAGAGAGAGTGACCCGACCCTCACATCATCACATTGAGTGTTTCTATACAGCTACAAATAAATGTCCATAAATCTGTCAGTAACAACTCAGACGAGTGGATTTATCAAGAGGGAGAAATCCCAAACCACCAATGAGGCTAACTGTAAGGTTAAGTCTTCATACTTAATAAATGTATGTACAATCGTATGATTTGTTGTTATCTATTTAACCCATAAAACTTAATACCAACTCTCTCTTATTGTTTAAAAGGGGTCATACACCCATTGATTAAACTGATTAGTGGAAATGAATAAGTAAACATTAAAGCAGTATTAATGAAAAATATAGAAATCATAGATGACAATTAAAGCGCTTAAAGCAGGTACAACTTTTCTGCGCTGGAGGCCAAGTGTGTATGTGTGTGTGTGTGTGTGTGTGTGTGTGTGTGTGTGTGTGTGTGTAGGGGGGAGGGTGTCAGAAAGATACTCACTTGGGAACCGCTACCTTGATGATGGTCCCGTCCACCTCAGGGTTAAGGTTCATGCTACTCTCTCTGAGGGCGCGGGTGGCAGCCACTGTGGCCTGGGGGCACACACAAATACATACACACACAATGTTACAAACACACCTACACAGACACAGAAAAGCAGCGCTACAACTGCAGGTAGTGGCCAAGCTCCAGCTGGCAATCATTACGGTGTTGTAGTGTGTATCTAGTGTGTGTGTGTGTGTGTGTGTTTGGGTGGGGAGTGTGTATGTCTGGGGAAGCCCGTGCAGTGTGGAATTGCCCCGGGCCACTGTCAGCGCGTGGTCCTGTGGGAGAGGACTGAGAGGTTGCAGGGCAGGGCGTCGACCCATGGTGACCTCACAGGAGAGTCTGCTGGTGCTTGTGTGTGATGCATTGGATACACACACAAACACAAATACACACACCTACAAGTGCAATAGTTTGCACAAGTTCCATTCTTTAAAGCAGGTTTTTGCTCTTTGTTAATTACAGAGCAGCTTCCTCGAAATCGAGCATCATTATGTGGTGTGACTGAAGGGAACATTACAAATGACTACATTGTTCTTAACACACTGTTCTTAATAGTCTCATAAAATAAAGACTAGCAATGAAAACACCTGCAGAAAACACTCTCAGCTGTTGTCTCATTGCCTTATTGAGAGAGTTGGAAAATAACAACAACACCAGCTGTCGCCCTTTCACAGGGATGAAGAGAATCAGAGGGAAATCAAAATAAGAGCATCGTGTGTTTTGTGAGGGAACAAGCGATCGAGCATCAGTGCGGACAAATGACTGGAGAGGCAGCTGTGCATGTAAACTCTAGATTTTATCTCAAAACAACATTCGGCATGATCAGATAAAGATTGTGTCAGTTACACAACATGAGATCAAAGTTGTTATTGAGGCTTCCTCTGAAATAAGTCAGTTTATTTGTATTTGTTTGCAGGTTGGTAGGTAAATATGCTTGCAAGTGACTCACAGGGGGTTAAAACAGGGTTTACATATCATGTGAAAGACTAATAACTTCACACAATCTAGCACATAACACATTACAACACGACAGCTAAAGTTTAACAATGCACACCGAAAACTGGGAAAAAGACAAATCCTGTGAATTATTTAAAAACCCAAAATAAAGTCACACTCCTCAAACCAATTCTGCAACCACATGACAATTCCCTCAACTGAGGTTCACAAAGTCTGCTAATGTGCATGTGAGGAAAAAAACAAGAGTATTACATTTTTTTTAACCCCTTTCTACCCTACTCCCATGTCCTGACAGCTCCTTCTGGCCTTTTTCCGCTGGGGGAATGAATATGGCAGCGAGATTAAAGGAATTTATTTGTGCGCATGAGATTAATTCATGAGGTTTCCTTTCTTTTCCTTTTTTAAAAGTCATCCGGTGCACAGGCCCTCTGGTTTCTCCCTTTGAGTGTTGGGTGATAGATTCAGCAAATACCTATGTTTGATTGTTCTCAGCATCAAATTCATCACTATTTCCCCCCTCTCTCTTTCTCTCTGACTATCCGGTGGTTAAGGAAAAACAAGGCCGATTTTCTTTTTTTCTGTAGAGGCAGCGCGGGATCTGGTTAATATGTCTCAGAGGAAGAGAAATTACACCGAAGTTTCACATCAAACACTCGACGGCTCGGTTCAAAGCAAAGAGGAATGCGTGCGTGTGTGTGTGTGTGTGTATTACGTGCGAGTCCTGAAGAAAACACTTGTGGTGGGATGCTTTAACATGCAC
Organism: Tautogolabrus adspersus; assembly: GCA_020745685.1. Classification (NCBI taxonomy): domain Eukaryota; kingdom Metazoa; phylum Chordata; class Actinopteri; order Labriformes; family Labridae; genus Tautogolabrus; species Tautogolabrus adspersus. The sequence goes on along the minus strand of CM036549.1, from coordinate 27,858,676 downwards.
ATACTCACACGCATCCTAAAACACACATTAAATTGCCTCCTGATCTAAGCATGCTGCTAGTTGTTGTTGGTTCCACTGTTTCTTCCCAGGCTGCTCTTAATGAATGAATGGAAAACAATGGCAGGGCCTCTGGAGTGCCTGGTAATGGATAGGCATCATTATAAGCCTATTAGCTCTGGGTACTGACGACTCACCTCTGTGTGGGACATGGGTAACTTAGGGCATGACAGGGTAGCGTGTGTGTGTATGAGTGTGTCTGTCAGAGTGTGTGTGGTCCGTTGTCGGAGTTTCTGGTTAGGAAATAGAGTCAGTGAAAGATGATTCAGCCTGATTCAGGTGGAGAACTGAAATTCAAGATTTGAGATGCTGATAAATATGTACATTTGCATGTTGTTTGGAGATATTAGCACAAAGGCGAACAAAGACGTGAAACCAAAATGGCTCAGGTTCAAAAACGGTGAGCGGTAGGAAAACAGCAGGTGGTGGAGCATAGCTGTACAAACTTTTTTGTTTTTTTGTGGTGACGGACAGGTCTTTTATTCTTAAAGAACACACTCCTTTTGAATGTCATCCGTGCTTAGAGTCCTGAGTTAAGAATTGGGCAATTTTTGGATAGACTGCCAAAAAATGACGCAGAGGTGTTTCTTGGTCCCCTGAGGATGAATCGTTTGACTTATCTTATGTATGGCTGGGAAAACACATTGATTGTCTGACGCGTCCTCAGAACTTGAAATACTTTGGTTTTGGTTAAGGCGGGTCAGCTTGGTAGTGCGTGAAGGAGGAGTAGCGTTCCTTTATGGTGACTTCTTCTGTGTGAGTATCACTACAGCATTTCTAAGTAAGGACCTTTCCACAATACAAACAACAGTGGGAAAAACGAGGTAAAGAGCAGCAAAACTCCACTCAACACCAGTGAGGTCATCAATCTGCCCAATTAATAGTGGTGAATTTTCGGAATATTTCCTGTCGCATTCACTCATTGGTTCTCCCCAACTTCTTCTCCAGTGTGACAGAGGCTCTAGTCACTACCCAATCTGCAGCCTGTGTTCAATGTAAACAAGAAACTAATGGTAAATGGTAAATGGACTTTCTAGTCTACTCCAAGTACTTTTACACCGCATGTCACACCTACACATTCACACACTGATGGCAGAGGTTTCTATGTAGTGACATCATCAGAAGTAAATAATCCCATTCATACGCATTCACACGCCGCAGACGAAGCAGCGGGAGCAATTCGGGGTTAAGTGTCTTGCCCAAGGACACATTGGACATGTTGACCTTCCGGTTGAGAGACGACGACTCTACCAACTGAGCCACAGCCGCCCACGGCAAATAGCAAATAGCTCTATACTAAAATACTGAACTGCTAAAACATTATACCTAACTAACATCAGCATGTTAGCATTGTCATTGGCCTTTTGGCTGGAGCACAACCAGCACTATAGCTAACTTTGCTCTAAACTGGATGAAACACCTTTTTTAAACTTTTAATCTAATGTCAAAATTCTGAATGAAAAATGTAACCATCATTATCATGAGCATATGTGGTATCATTCCTTAGCCCTTTTTTCTGTAGTTACTTCAACTGTTGGATGGGACATGTGATTGATTCCTAGTTGTCTATGATTCCTCACTGTGATTTCTTTCTTAAGTTTAACATGTTTTTGTTACACTTTTCCCTTAACATGCATATAAAGACATACATGTATGCTAATGGGGTGGTATTTATCCTCCTAACCATTTCATAATTGTTTAGTACTCTCGTCTCTTTTTGTTTTTGGCAATCACAGACACACACAACAACAGCAAAAAAACATTTAAACTTTGCTTACAATTGTACTTAAAGGGAATCGTAAGGCAGATATATGCAGAATAAGAAGGTTTAGGAGCTTATCTGCTTCAAGGCAAACCAGACCAAAGAGTACTCATCAGACAAGACTGTCTGCAGGTATAGGATTCTATATAATCCTGTTAAACGTTAAAAAAAGCACATTTAAGTTTTCCAGACCACCTGAGAGTCAAACCTCTAATGAAATGGGTTCCCCCCATGGACAACATTTCTTTCTGCAGCTCTGATTAGTACAGTGTTGTATTATCTGAGAGGGAGTTCAGGGGGAGAAAAAAGGAGAGAAGAAAAAAGAAAAGAAAAATAATCCATTCCTTCCTAACCTGGGGGTAAAATGAGGTAATTTCCTTTTCTGTGACAGCTCACACACGGACATAACCACATCTCAGAGTGTGCACACATAGAGTTCATGTTACTATCTTCCAGCCCAGAACAAAGGGCTCAGCGAGTGATCAATCAATTAGCATCTGAGAGAGGCGGCTCAGGGTTCATTTTCACAGAGATGTGGGCTTGGTGTTCTGGTCTGGATCACTCGACTTTCTACAAGGACCGTACATCTGTCTGTCTGTGTAATATTTTCATAGAGCTTTCAGTTACTGGGTGTTTGTATGCATTAGACAAACAGACACCGGAAGAATCTAAATGTGTGTGTTCTTTTAGCTTTGTGTATGTGTGTGTGTGTGTCTGTCTTACCTCTGGGAAGCTGCTCATGTTGACCATAATGACCTGAGGTGATTTCATGGAGATCTGACCCAGCTGGTTGAGAGGGAACTTCCCATCTTGAGTTGTCACCACAATGTGATCCAGAGCTCCTAAACAAACACAGAAACATGTCATTGTTTCAATTCTTCATTTATGTTCAAGCACAATTGATTTTAACACAAAGGCCCAAAATACACACATGCACAAACAGGACCTGTGGACTTGTATTCATGGAGAGCGAGGCTGCTACACACTGCTAAGCAGGGAGCGCCAGAGCTGTTGGGGGTTCGGTGCCTTGCTAAAGGGCACCTCAGAAGTACTCAGAAAGTGACCTGGCACCTCTACAGCTACCAAACCAACTTCCAAATATTTAGTCCGCAGAGAGACTTGAACCGGCGACGCTCCAGTTCCCAACCCAAGTCCCTACAGACTGAGCTACTGTTGGCCAAAGTGTCAAGTGTTTGTTTTGTTTCTTGAAAAAGGTGAATGTCAGAATATTGGTATAAAATGTGGGAACAATAACTTATTGTTTGGTGACACTCTTTCTACATAGACCTCATTTAAAGGGAAACACAGTCAATTTCCCAGACGGACTGATTTACAAATTAGGATAAACGTGCAGCAGAAGTTACATACTGTATGAGTAAGTAAAAAAAAAAAGAGAAAACCATCGTTAAGAATTTCCTATCTATTGCCTCTCTTCACTGTCAACACTTAGAAAAACAAAGGTAATATGCCAACATGAGTGGACTTCTGTTCCCCCACTTTTCTCTCTCTCTCTCTCTCCATCCATCCGCCCCCCCACCCTCTCCTCCATCTGGCTAACCTCAGACGCAGTTGTTTCCTTCTTCCCCACCTCTGCCTTACATCACCCACTCCCTGCTCACCCATAGGGGGGGCTGCGCTGATGGTGTGTGTGGGGGTGAAGGGAAGGTGAGCCAATGGTGTAATTTTCCCTACGCGATCAATTTGTCAAATGATTTCAATGGCCAAAGAACCAGGTCCACCAGTCCAACATTGAAAATAACATTGAGGAGGGATCTCATGCATATCACACAAATGTACCCTATACTTATAAATCTACACTTTCACGATTGTATCATCTAAAAATGAGTTGTTTTTCAGTATAAGTCACTAACATTAAATAGGCCCTATCATCTGTAGATCTAAAATACTGATGTAGTCCAATCGATGCTGAGTTATTGTCATCTGTATCCTCCAGACTGAGATAAGTGACAAACATAATCAATTAAATAGCTTTGTGTTTATGACATTTTGACCACTTTGGATACAAACACTTTGAGAAACAGTTGACTTGATCAGCAGAAATGTGGGTAAATGTGTTTGGTTGGCTTCATCATCACACTGAATCATCAGTGTGTCATCATTGGTGGTTGGTCAAGTCTGTCCACATACCGTATAAGCTGACCTAGCTTAAACTGGAAAAATGACCGACACCCTTGACTTTTGGTGGCTCCTGTGCAGTTGATTGATCTGCATCAGAGCTTGAATATGTTTAACAAAACAACAACACTGACATATCAGCACCTTGAGGCATATATGTTACTCTTCAGTGGCTCTACTATGGTCACCATGTTTGTTGACTCTGCTTTGTCTGCAGTTTGGAGCTGGATAGGTTGCATACAGTTGGTTTCTATTGCTTTGTTGACACTGGTCTTTGACTATGTGACGAATAAAGCATTATCAATCAAATAAACAGCTGCCGGCTACTACTGCTGGAGAACGACACCAAGAGCAGACTGACTGAGCCTTAACAAGCTGTTAATCCAAAAGCTTAAAGTATATGGTGTCATTTTATTGCATTGCAGCTGACATGCAACCATCTAATATTGGTAAGAGCCACTGGCTACATTGAAAAACTGTGTTTTTACACTTACATTTTGGCAAAGATTTGACAATAATAATAAAGAGTATTAATTATCTTTAAAGGTGTAGTTCTGTTTTCCTTTAGACAGATCCAGGTTAGCTGTTTCCTTCTTTCTTTCAGACTTTATGCTAGGCTAAGCTAACAAGCTGCTGGCTGTAGCCTCATAGTAAACAGAAAGACATGAGATTTATATCAGTGTTCTCATCTAAAGTTCAGCAAGAAAGCTAATAGCCTTATTTTCCAGAATATGAAACTATTTGCTTTCATCTGGGAATCAGAGAATATTTTGAGGTCTTTCTTGGAATTTTTTCCAGTGCTTTGGTTGGTGTCCACCCGGGCTTAAAGTGTGATGAACCAAGATATGATGGTGATAGAATTAACCACATTTTTCTACATCTTTGACTTTCTGCTCCACAGTCGGCGTACACAAACACAAACACACACAAATTGCAATATACTACAGTACATACAGTCACATCCACACATATGTACTCATAAGCTTAATGAGAGCCAGATGGGAGGTTTGTGGAACAAACACACACTCACACATTCGGACAACTGACGTAATTTCATTCCACCATCTCATCTCTCCTGTCAACTCTAAGTCCTGCTGCCTCCCTGGATTACTGTGCAGCTGGACAGAAGAGAGGAGGATGGAGGGATGGAGGGAAGGAGACAAAAAATGACCAAAGAAAAAGAAAGACAGGAGAGCTGGAGGGAGGGAAGTACTCTTTTTTTTCCCTGTGAACAAATGTTTCCCTGTAGGTCGATAAGAAATTTGAATATGAAAGCATGTGACAAACACAGGCCAAAATATAAAGCTGGAATTAATTGGAAAAACAAAAGAGTAGTGTAAGTTATGGAGGGATACAAGGGAGGGTCCGTAGACAGAAAATGACTCAGACCAAGAAATTGCTGAATGATGACTTGTGAAAAAAAAGAAGATTAATTAGCGGAATAATCAATATGGAAAAGTAATAAAGATTGCGGGTATTTATAAGAAAGAACTTAAAAGTTTCAGACATGAAAAGTGTACATGCTGCAGATCAAATATCAGAGAAAGCATGCTTTTATCTGAGGGGGGAAAAGAAGTTTGAAGTCTGATCCTATAGCGGCTGCCATCTCCCTCAGGAGCTCCCATCACACACCCCCCACCTCTGACTCCCCTGAGCACCGCTCCCATTTGTTAGGACCCGGAGGCAAAGTGTCATGACCTGGATGTAGTTGGGGAAACAGAGGTCAACCTGGGGTCAAGGTAAGGTCACACTCAGGCTCACTCTAAGCCCTTAGGCACTTTATCAGACAGCGGCACAGAGGAACTTTTTAGCCCCCCGAAAATCCGTACCAGTGATGAGCAAACATTAGTGAAATCAACCGGCCAGACCAAATGTTAGAATGTGCTGTGCTAGAGCAAAGAAAAAAAACGGTAGAGAGCAAAAAAACATTGGAAAATAGCAGTTGACTCTGGGTAAGACACAACAATCATTACTTTGTATTAATAAAAAAAAACTCTCCTGAGAGGAGAAGAGAGAAGTTTAGCTTGGTAAAAATATGTGTCCCAACACATTAAAGCAAAGACAGAGGACATGGATGGATAATAACAGCCAAAATGAACTTGGTTTTGATTGTTACATAATATTTTTTTTTAAAGATTTATTTGGGGCTTTTTATGCCTTTATTGTAGAGATAGGAGAGTGGATAGAAATGGAAATCAGGGACAGAGAGAGTGTGGAATGACTCACGGGAAAGGAGCAACATGTCAGATTTGAACCCGGGCGCCAGTGAATTTTTCTTTGGCAATTGTACTCTGGATTAAGGTGCTCATGTGTTGCATTTTAATTTTGTTTGGGCATTCTAATAAAAAAGAAGCTCCATGTAAACCTGCTAGTATCACATCAAAGAATAGCTGCCATTGTCATCTGATTATCAACTGTATGTTAACTTCTATCGGTTGTTTTTATCTTCTTTAAGGCGACTTATATGTCAAATTTGAAGTTTTCATTCTTTTTAAGCCTTTATTTTGTAACTGTTTTACTCTGAAGTAATATTTGTGTATTAAAGAGAGTCATGTATGCAGACACAGTCAGGCAGACATCATGAAAGCGAGTCCAAAAAGAAACAGACAAGTTAAATACCTGGCGAGGTCCTGATGCTGAGGTTGCGTGTGAAGTCATCTTTGAGCACACTGAGAACAGCCGTCATGTCCTCCCTCACTTCATCAAGACTGATGATGTCTTCCACCAGAGCTGAATTAATATTCACCTTAGCTGACTGGCCCTTTGCCTTGGCTTGGAAGACAAAGAGAGGAAAGAGAGGAGGTTTGTATCTAAGACAAATAATATCTAATCATGTAACCTATATTCATGCCAACAGAGCTGCAGAGGATGTACTCATGTGAACTCCAGTTTTTGAAATCTCCTCTCACCTTTGGACTTCTTGGTGGCATAGAGACGTGAGCACGCAGCAGGTGGGTAGCAGGGGGTGCAGGGGTTCAGAGGTAGTCCGCTAACCCTTAAAGGGGCGACGAGGGGAGATCGGACCTGTCGTACCAGGGTCTGACACAGCAGTGGTCGCAGCAGGTTCAGCTGATTTAAAGCCATGACTGTTGAGACAAAAGGGGGAAATGAGAGAGTTAATAAAAATGTTGAGTTGTGAAGGACGACATTTGATTCATAGTGCAGGAATCACAAATTGCTCTCAGATCAGTAGAAAACCCAGCCGGTCATATTTATGGAAATGAAGCAATAACTCATATCAGCCAGTAGGAGGTAGACCTACATCTTCTTCTACAGCACCATCATATTGACAGCTTTATATGTTGATTATTTGCTGCAATGACAAACAAATTAAACTAAAACAGTCAGTTCTATCTTTTTCTTTCCATTGTCAATAACCCTTTTATGTATCCTTAATTCTGGGTTTTAAATAACATGTATTTACATTATTAATTACTCTGCCAATCTACCTTTTACACTATAAACATCAAACATGGCATAACAGGTAAAGGCATATGTTTTTTTTTTCAAACATCAGTAACAAGCTTTGGCAAGCAAGAATGTCTGCCCCCCCAAAAAATACATCTTTAACTACAGTTAATGTTTTGGTCAACAAATATTAAAACAGTGGAGCAGTCCGTCCACAATGTCCTTGATGCCAAACCTGATGCCTCCAGATTTTTTATTTTATCTAGAATATTCTCAAAATCTTCAAAATTTTCAATTTACAATAAATAAAGAGAAAAAATGAGAATTGTCACATTAACAAGCTGAAAATGCAAATTTGTGCATCATGATGTTTTCCACTTTTTTCTATTGACTAACTTCGGCTGACAGAGAGGAATAAGAAGCTTCTATAAATCAAATAACACACTGTGATGTTGGATAAATCTACTACAGGATACTTTATGTGCAGCTACATAGAACACCTAGGTTCTCTTTGTCATAGGTTCAAAAGATGCAGACCAAAACAAACTCTTCAGTCAACCCACTCATAGTCGTTTGGGAATTCCTGATGTCAAACCTTCCTTTCAAAAAAGTTACACAACAATATAAAAACCAACCGCTCCCTCTCTATTGACACACTACCTCCCACCTCGCACAACTTCTCCTGAGCGTGAACTGTGTCAGTGAACCTAAGCTTACACACACAAGCACAGACAAACTGTGAGATTTGGGAACCCACAGACACAAACACACACTGAAGCCTGTCTTTCACAGTCAGTGGCTGTGAACAGCTCTCAGTGTACTTTAGCATGACTGACATCCTCTGCTGTTACCTGTGAGGAGATACAAACCACACTGCTGGATTAAAGACACTTTGGCATAAAAAAACAAACAAACAGAGAAGCTTTCCTAGAGCATTTCTGCTTCAAATGTGTATATGTAGGCTACTTATTATGCCATGAAAAAAAACAAAATTGTCAGTACTTGTTCACAAATTTGTCAGAATCCTCCCTAAAAATACATCATACTAAATGTTAAGTGATAAATGTACAGTGTAAAGTCCTCCTGAGGTCATTTACAGCCCAAAGATCACAGATACAACACTGATTCAAATGTCCTCAACGGTTGCAACTGCAATGCAAAATATTCCATCATGGTCTTAATCCAACAACGGCTGCAACCAAAACCCAAACATGTTCCAAAGGCAATATTTAGGCTACACCTTGCACCACCATGTACAATACAAACCCCTAACATGCATCCACGACTGGCAGGTGTCCTGACAAGCTGATATGATACAGCGCACTGTGGCAGAGCAGATACACTCAGATATGGGACGCTGACGGATCTCCTTAGAGAGGAAGTCGAGCAGAAAAAGTGAAGCACAGGTGTTCAGTGGGATACTGTAGCCTGACATCCTGTGGATTTCACACACTACAGCAGCTGTAGACACACCTCTTCTCCTTCAAGTGGCAAAAGCCAGCCGGTGAGCCCGCATGATCACGCCTCTGAACACTGAACAGTTTAAGCAGAAAATAGTACAGCACTATTTTTGATAATGTCCTGCCTGGTTAAACAACCTGTTCAGACTGGATTTCTACCTGGAAATGACTTTATATATCTGCAAACCTCTCCGTATCATTTTGTTACATACATTTTGACTATTTTTTAGTTAAATTAATGCTAGAAAGTGGTGAAAATCTTTGTTCTCAACTTCCAAGAGACCCACAGTTCAAATTGCCATTTGTCAAATTCTCAATCAAAAAAACCCAAAGCTTCTTAAGATACAAGCTTTAAAATTAGAAAACAGTTAAAGTCATATTTAGACGCTTAACCGAAACATGTTGATCTTGGCTTTATGAGCTACATTTAGATTGTCATCTGTCAATGTAATCTTTAATAAGACATCAAGCCTTATTTACACGCACTATTTAAGTAACACGATTTAAAAAACAACAGTTATGGAAGTATTGCTTGACTGACTTGATCCCAGCGCATCTTGAACTCCACAAGAGTTTCAATAATCACATTTTTGTAATTGAAGATATGAAAGTTATTTTGGTTTTCACCTCTTTACATGATGTAACCTGATTGTGGAGAACTTGATCCTAGACTAGAGATAGGACATTTGAGAGATACTGTATTGAATGCACATCGTATGTACATTGCATGTTTTAAATATTTAAAGACACATTGCATGATGTTGGTAAAGCGCTGTGAAGGTCGGTGGGATTGGAGCGTACTTGCAGCACTCCTTCGCCCTCTTCTGATACAAAACTACCATGAACCGTAAACACGTAGTTGTCTAATAAAGCGCTGCAGTTGTTTCAGCCCTACTCGGTAAAAAACACATCATTTCACATACAACTAACAAACACTGCATACTTACTTTCAGGTTTGCAGTCCTCACAGAAGCATGCTAGCTTTGGAGAAGCCACATTTGACATCTATGTCGTCATCATAAAGCGCCCAAATCAGTTACACGCTTGACATTTTAAACAGTGAAACCGAGTGAGCGGGGCTCCAGTTTACAGCGACGGAGCTTCATGACCGAACAGATACGGGGGATGCCAAACATTAAACCGAGCGCCTCCTCAGGACTCCGTATGCTGTCAAACATATTACAGCATCGCCGGGCGCCTTTGTTGTGAGACGGTAGCAAGGCGACTGTTTATCCTTCTAGCTAGCTAACCCAGTCCGCTTTACTGGAGGAAATATAAAGTTAGATGGAAATGATTCGTATTACGTTTTGACGTAACTGAATCATGCCGAAAGTGAGATCCATGTTGTGCTAGGTCGAAGAAGTCACCTGCTATCTAAAGGAAGTTGTTTAGATCGAGGAGGTAAGTGATATTATCAATGCTAGCTATCGGCTAGCAATCATGTTCTCGTGTTAAACCAACTATTAACTGCTCAGTGGATACGTTTAGCAAACTAGTATGTCAGCTAAACTTGTCAACACTCTGACTGAACAAAATTACTTTAAAATTACATAATCGATAGTTTTTAGCAAAACTGAACAAAGCAAAACCTGTGGTTAATCGATCAACTGTGGTTAGCTAAGCTAACGTTAGCTAGCAAGCAAGTAAGAGAGAAGTCAGTTCTTCTTCGTGTGGGACTTCACAGAGTGTTTTCTGACTTTTTGATTATAGTTATTCACCTTCTTACATCATTTATGGATTATTTCTACTGAAAAAAACTTGATATTTGAACTGTAAATACAAAGTCAGCGAAAGATAGGGTGCTATTTACAGTGTATGTACATGCGCATGCGTACCTTTAACACGTACTGTAAATAAGAAAAGGCTAAATGGAGTCTTATTGTACTAAAAAAATGACTTTGATCACAATAGAAAGTTTCTTTTTTCAACAGTTAATTCTGCACTGTACTGTTGTCTTTGAGCTAAAGTAAGGGCTGTCTAAATACAAATAACTCTACTTATATTACACTGAACAGCCACTTGACTAGTTACAGTTATACAATATTATAAAGACAACAACAGTGCTGTTTGATCAACATGGTCAAAGATGTTCTAACTCTCCTAACTCTTCATAGAGAGTAGAGACAGTCTTCTAATTGAGTGACCTTCCTGAATGACTGCAAAGAATAGACTTAAGTGAAAAATGCTAACGTATAACCGCCTTTTCTTTGTATTCTCTGTCTTTTACGTTTTTCCCCCCACAGAGTACACATGTCGTCTGCCGCAGGGACAGTGGAAAATGCCTCCATCATTTCAGAGAGTGCGGCCCATGATGGAAACAGATTATGGATAGGAAACATTGATCCCAAAATCACAGAGTGAGTAATAGGCCCATGCTTTTTTTTTAAAGGTGCTCATGTGTACAGCTTCTGCTTTTTAACAGACTTTAAATCATCAAAGGTTTGAAAATGTTAAAAAAAGATCGATCTTAGTCGGCAACTTTTGACACATTGGCCTCAGATCGTAACAATTCCCTCAGCACCCCCTACATGCAGAGTTCAGACTTCTGCCGACAGGGAGGAGGTTCACTTATGTAAGGAGGTCTAAATCTAACAGATACCTGAGGTCGTTTGTCCCATCAGCTGTTGGGTTTTTAAATAAGCTGTAGGCATTGTTGCCTGTACACTTTACGATGTACTGTTGGTCTAGGTGTCTCTTATCTCACTCACGTCCATCATGATGATTTCCATGGTAGTTATGTTTTATATGTATTTATGTCATTGTGCTGTTTTTATGGATGTATTGCTTGTATGGACCTCTGCTGCAAACCAAATTGCCCCTAGGGGACAATAAAGATTTTCCAAATCCAAATCCAAATCCAAATTCTACCAGTAAGAGAATATAACAACAGTGCCCTACAATCAAAATCACAATTTTAAGGATTGGAACTAATTTCAATCAAAAATATATATTTCACTACAAAGGAGCACTTTTAAAATTTGAACCAGCCAACTGAATGGGAAACAAGGTCTTTTTTGAAATGTAATGCAGGAACAGCTGTTAGTTTTTGATTTCTAGGTTGCTGTATTTGTCCATGTTATGAACCAGAAGCATTGCTTTTTAACTTGCCTGGCTCTACCTCATAGAGAGGCAATGCATTGTGCGCGCATGTATGATTGATGAACTGTGTGTGTAGTGTGTGTATGTCGCAGGCTGAGACTGAGCAGACAGGGCTGGGTGTGTGAAAAAGAGGCAGCGAGGCGTGGAGACCTGCTGTGCTAAGGAGCAGCCATCATTCCTCACTCACCTGCCCTGTTTACTCTCTCTGTGTCAACCTGGGCCTGTGTGTGTGAATGTTTAAGTGCAAAGTTGGTGTTTGGTTTGCAGCTGTTAGTGGTGCAGGCTTCAACACACAGAGGTGTCTGTGTATGTTATTAGTTTGCCTTACGTTACACAATATCAGAGGTACATGCAAACGTCCTTCCTTTGTTGCATATGTGCAAAACTCCAACCTTACACACAGAGAGCAGCACGATTACATATATTGTGATATAGAGAAGGTACTTTTTGGGGGGTTGAGGAGTGTGTTTTTGTGCCTTTGGGGGCTGCTGGAGAATGTACGGGCCGCGGCTCTGGTGGGCGTCTAGACAGGCGTTTCCTTCCCCTCTCCCTGCTCTGCTCTACTTCTCCTTAAATAGTCCACCACCTCACAGCATTGAGGGGAAAACAGGAGAAATGCCCATGGCCCCTGGTGCTGATTGGGAAGATTAATTAGCTCCTGTGTAGCGTACGTAGTGCCTCCCTCTGTCCTTCTGTTTGTCCGGGTAAGCCAAACCAAAACTCTGAAATGCAAGGTGCTGATAATGGGTACATGAGTCTAAAAGGCTGAACACAACAAACCTATTTGAAAATTGAACGTGATAAGTAAATTGTACAAAAAGTTATTGTTTGATTAATTTCTTTTCTTACAGCGTAATGTGACGCGTGATGAGTTTGGGAGAAATCTCAAGTCCCACACAAAGGATCAAAGAAATCCTGTAAAGTTCATAATTGCTTGCGAACATGTGCAACAATCAATTCAAAGTACATGATTTTGAAAAATGAACTCTTCGATCTCTGTGTTGCTAACTTCTACGTCGTCTGCTGTGTGCGTAGCAGCTCTGTAGCAAGAGGTCTGTATCCCCCCCCCCGCTCAGTGAAGATGAAGGCATTGGCGTCCACTAAATAGTCATATTCTTCTAACTCTTGTCCATTGAAATGATCATCCCAGAGGGAGAATTTGTTATAATATCGTGTTTGATTCTTTCATCTTTCCTTGGCTGATGCAGAGAGAAGAGGCCCTGTTACCACATGATCATCATCTATCACCACCTATTTATGTTTTTGGCTCCTAAGAGAGAGAATTTCTAAATCGAGGTTATCCATCACCCTCTGCCTCTTTGTTGTCTCTCTGGCCTTTGCACGTTTAAAGTTGTGTACCTGGAAATTGTCAAGATTTGTATAAGAACTCATAACCCTGAGGTCCCTGCAGGACATTTTCTTAGGAAATCTTAAAACAAACTCCCCCCCCACCCCTTTTTTCCTTCTAAAGCTTTTCCCTAAGACCTGCACTTTTCTCCACCAAACTTTTTTTGTCCTATATTCTGGCCTAAACTCACATACCCCCTTTTCCTTCCTTCCTCTTCTTTGCTTCTTCGCTCTTGTCTCTCTTGTACCCGGCTTCTCACCTCCTCATCTTCTTTTGGCAACATCCCCTCTCTGAACTCTGCTCTCCCTCTCCCCACCTTTCCCTCCCTTCCCTCGGCCCTCCTCTCCTCCTCTTCCTCCGGCGGTTTTTACAGCCCCCAGGAGGAGCGGTCCATTGTGGCTCAGCTCTCCAGCATCCAAAAATGTTCTTAGAGTGTTGGCCATTGAAACTCTTAATATATATATACGTGAACACAAACGTGCTGTATGCAATTATTTATAAAAAAGTAGATGTAGAAAAGGTGAGAATGCATTAGTGTAATATGTTTTTTTTCCTCTAAATAGATGCTTTTTCTTTGTTCATGTGCTTGATTTAGAGAAGTCACTGTTACATGGGATCTTGCAGGGTGTTGTCTGGGAAAAGTAGAAATTCTCTTTGGCCTAAAGCCCTCCAGGGAGTCATACAATGGTGGAAGACATTAGTACAACCTGTATCTAAGAGTCACACACACTTCACCCTCCATACCCCCCATTGAGTCCCATTTATACACATGAATGTACCTCTGCTGTGACACACACCCTCACACACACACACACACACACACACACACACACACACACACACACACACACACACACACACACACACACACACACACACACACACACACACACACACACACACAAACTGGTCCTGGATTAAAAATAACACGCATCCAAACAATTCAAGTTTGAAGCATTAATTCCTGTTGAGCATTCATACCAAACACCTGGGGTCACAGTGAGGCCTGGACAGTCACACAAGGTAAAGGCACAGAAACAAAAACACAGGAAGGTGTGTGTTGGTTTCTATTGTTTGTGCCTTTTAGGTTTTTTTTATTGCTTAATAGACTTTTTATATTGAAGACATGTTGGTATGTTACAGTAGGAGAAGCAAAGGTTTAGATACAAAAAATAAAATAATAATAATATGAAGCCCAAATTGCATTTAGCTACTTCAGTTTCAGAGTCCTGTTGTGTAAGCTTGTGTGATTTCACACTAATGTTACAGACTGGGACATTAAAGTAGATAAATCAAAGAGATAAAACAACAACAAACAGAAAGCATCTTCCCCAAGACAGAAAAAGAAAGAGGTGAGAAGATAACAGACGAGACATAAACTGTGTGCAAATATTGCAAGAAGACAGAGAACTACAAAAAGAGCACGACCATTGACCAACATGATGCAGCATTTAATCAACACCACAATGAGAAGCTCCAATCACCTCCCCTTGTTGAGAGAAAGAAAACATTAAAAGGTCAAACCACACTGACAAGCGGGTTTGCAGCCCCTAAAGGAATCTTTCTCAGTCATCATTTGTCTACAGTCTCATTTTTCTAAAAAACAAAAAATAAGCAGAGAAAGATATTTATGTGAACTGTCTTCCACAAATCATTTCAAAATTGGGTTTATTTGGACCATCTTTTGAAGAGCAATCTATTGTAAAAAATAGTCGCTGGTCAAAGCCAATCAAATGAAGGAAAATGCCTGATACAAACAGTTATTCTGCACAAAGTGAAACAAGTACATTGCACATCTAAATCAGTCCCTCACCAACAGATATGACAGTTCATGCTTCGAACACATTCAAACAGCACCTGAGTACCAGATTAAATCAATGTATGCAGTATACAGGTGACCCTGAAATAGTTTGTCTTCTCCATGCCATCACAGGAATATGTATCCCAAGGCAGCAGCTAAGAGTAAGTCACAGGCACGCCTACAAATCCTCACAGCCCTGCATAGCTTTTTAATGAGCACATATTTATGTTCGTACGGAGTCCAACAGTCCCATGCAGCTCTGCACAGCGAGTGGATGTTGTTTGTGTGGAGCACGGTGCTCGGAGGGGGGGGTTGATACTTCCTCTTTTTTATTCCCTCATTGTCCTGCTACTGTATCCTCCGCATTGTCTCAGTGAGAGATTTACTGTCACCGCGCTGCTTCAGCTGCTGGCCCGCTGCTAAAAAGGTGTCACGGAGAGAAAGCTGTCGTTCTCATTAGCCACTCTTGACAGATTCGCAGACTGTAAATCGGCATTACTGAGAAATGTACTATGTTCCTGGACATGTAGGATAATGTTGTACATTTGACTAAATATATCTTATAGTAGTCATTTGCATCTTTCTCATCTTTCCACACTCCCTTCTTTCTTCTTGTAAATATTTTTTAATGGACTTTATCGCAAAGCTTTTTCATTTTCCTCCATAGAATCACGCTACATATTTGTGTTCCAGGTTTAACTAAACTAACAGGTTTAAGTAAACTAGTCAAATTAAACTGAGTTAAATAACTCAGAGGTCCTGAATAAAAAACAAGAAGTGATTTTACTTTCATGATGCGTCTCATTAGGTTCTTTCAAGTTTAAAATGTACTTAAGAGTTTTTCTCATCCTTCTTTCCAAACGGGTTTTTAATATTGAACATGTCAGAAAGTGTGTTTACTGACATTTGAAAGCACTATTTCCATTTCCCCTCTGTTATTATGCTCCATATGTCTTGAAGTTTCCACTTAAGAAGTATTTCCAATCTTATGCTTAATGTTTTTAGGTCTATGTTTAACATGATCTCTCTCTCTCTCTCTCTCTCTCTCTCTCTCTCTCTCTCTCTCTCTCTCTCTCTTTAGGTATCACCTGGTGAAGTTGTTGGAGAAGTTTGGCAATGTGAAACAGTTTGACTTCCTGTTTCATAAGTCTGGGCCTTTGGAGGGACAACCTCGAGGCTACTGCTTTGTAAACTTCAACACCAGAGAGGTACGTGCAACACGAAGAGTATGAGTATAGTCCGTATTGTAGGAGAATTTGATTTGAGCTGATTGGATGTCTTTTTTTTTTTTTATGTGGAAATTGCACAAAGTCAGATGTGTTAAAGGGATACTTCGTTGAAACATTGAAGGTTGAAACATGAATCTTTATTGACATTGGGTCATATATGTAGTTGAAATGTGAAATAAATTTTGAAGTTGGAGCCTTCTTGACCGAGAAAAAGCAGAAAGTGTCTTTTTGGCTCATGTGGATGAAAGACAACAAGTCCCAGAATGCACAGCACCGCAGGCCACTCCCACTGAAGCTACAGTGCTCTATTTACAGTCTATGTCTACAACACATAAGGCTGTTTCCTCTACTGATTCCGAGATTTCAGAAGGAATTGGCATCTTAGATATTCCTGTCAGCAAACGGACTCTATGTCTGTGTCCATGGACAAACAGTGAGAGCACCGACACCACCAGTCCGCCCCAGCTCGAGCCGGTCCGGGCTGCTCGTTCTCACCGCCGCCGACAGGCAGTTCTTGTGCCTCGGCTGCTGCAGGCACAAGACCTGCCTGTCGACAGCAGCCGCCTCCCGTTCCTTCATCAGGCTCAACTGCTCGTCGCTATATTGCTGCTCGTAGAGATAGCCACAAACATCTGATTCGAGCACAACCTTCAAAATCCCCTTCATCCATATCAGTTTGAAGTCGAAACATACTTTTTTCGCCATTCTCGGTTCTTCTCAGCTTTCTCCACAGAGCCTGTTAGCATAGCTTCCTAGCAAGATGGCGGACGTTGCTTTTAGATTCTGGCAGTGAGGTCCCGCCCACTGATCTGTAATAGGTCTGTAGCTTCAGTGGGTCGAAAACATGAGGAACTAACGATGTAGTTTCACCGCCTCTAACCAAAGCAGCCTCCGATGACGCAAAATGGCGATTTTTGCGTCATCGGAGGCTCCTTTTCAGAAAAGAAATACAGAGTTTTCCCGTCTCAGGGGAAAATGAGGGCGGGATGCACGACCATTCAAAAATACTACCAGGTTTCTAATGATACAAAGCTTAATGCAAATGGGTGAAGTATCCCTTTAACTACTGAGATTTCAAGACATGCATACTGTTAAGTGTCTTTTTCAAAGAAGATGTGCATCAATTATTTAGTCAGTGAATTGATTTGCTCTAAAAATAATCAAATTCAAATCTAAGTCTCTCTGTAGTTGGTTGTATATTAAATACTGGATCATACAGAAATATCATTTTAAAAGATATATCAGGTAATATATTGGTATGTAACTTAGCTAACCAAGTTAATGTGACAATGAGCCACATACTCATATGGCCGAAGAATTCTGTATCAGACATCTTGGAGCAGTCAGGAGGACCTGCCTGTATGTGACTAAAGTGGACCGTGTTTCTAAAAAAAGCACTTAAAGGAGCCGCTCAGCTCACAGGTTCAGCGGGCTGTGTTTGTTTTGGAGTGAGCCTGGGGGTGATCGTGATAAGCATCTAGTTTCACAGCTAGTGTCTATCAGAGGGATATGAAGCCCTCCCAAAAGAGTTATACAGAGGAAGTGTGTGTTTATCTTCCACACTCACACAAGCGTAGGCACACACACACACACACACACACACACACACACACACACACACACACACACACACACACACACAAAGTACTTCATTAACATTAGTTAGCTTGATTAGACAAAACTAAATTTTCTCCCATTGCCTTTAAGTCACATAACACACACATTTGCACTTACTCAATTACACACACACACACACACACACACTTGCACACACACACACACACACACACACACTTGCACACACACACTTGCACTCACAGACATCTCTTGTGGTCTGTCTGGATGCAGAGAGGCACATCATCATCTTTTATTGTTTTTACCATCTCTCTTTTCTCAGGACTAATTATTTAATGACTTTTGCAATCATGAAGGCAGATTTTCAATCATCATTGTAAAAAATGTTTTCCACTTTTCCTCTCTGTGTGTGACTGTCTGCAGGAGGCAGAGAGGGCCATTCAGTGTTTAAATGGGAAGCTAGCTTTGTCCAAGAAGCTGGTGGTGCGCTGGGCGCACGCACAGGTGAGGGTACGTATCAATCTCAGTTTCATATTATAAAACTCAAAATCTTCAACATCCTGATGGCTATTGCAGGAGTCAGTTTACAGAGAGCAGTGAAATCCCAGCAGTACCTAGGCCTGTCTCTTAACAATAGACAGCCTGCTGGCATTGGGTGAAAGGAAATCCTGTATAAAGACATATCACGCCCTACACACACACACACACACACACACACACACACACACACACACACACACACACACACACACACACACACACGCACACACGTACACACGTAGTAGAGCGAGGTCAAGGTCAATGCTGCTGCCTCTAAGACAACATCTTTTAGGATAAATCTGCTCACAGATTCCATCCAACTTGGCTTAATACATCATTCCAACCAGAAATAGCTTTTGTTATTGATACCATCATAAACTCACATTTTAAGTTGTTAAAGGAGCAATATGTAAGATATTAAACGATAACATGCCCTTACTATATCATCAGACTTTAGGGAAGCATGCTTTGTTGAAGTGCTGGCGTCTCTGACAACAATGCAGCAGCCAGTATCTCCTCCTTCTAAGTTTTGACTCGGTCTGGAATGGTCTGTTTTTGTTTGGACCAGAGAAGGTAGGCGGTTTTACTGCACCCCCTTAAGGCAGTTTTGGACGCCCCTCGGTTTACCAGATATGAGACCAGTTATCACAGCAAACAAACAGGTGTTGCAGCGATGGAAGCGGGCAAGCTAACTGGTTCAGATAATTGATTCTACCCGACTTAAAAAGCCTCTGCATGTTTCTTAGTAGCTCCACGACCAGAGATGTGGTGAACTTGGGATAAATATTGGAGATGATTTTGAAAAATGGAGAGAGGTTAGAATGCAAAACGTTTTAAAGTCTGAATGCAGAGCTGGCTAAACACTGAAGCTCCAGTGTCCACGACATGGTAACCCACGTGCACATCGCCTCGAGGGAGGAGAGAGAGACAGCTCTCTCTCTAATATTTTGCATTTGGACTGCAGTATTCATTTCAAACGCTTCGTGTCAGAGTTACATATTGCTCCTTTAATATCCTAAATGTTCTGATAATACCAGTCGGTTTGTGTCAACTGTGACTCAGTTGCAAAAAGGCTGTAACTACTTAACTCACAATGTCTGTCAACACGTTCTGCAGCCCTTCCCTAATGCTCATCAGTGACCTCATTTCATTTCTGTTATAAATGCTGTCATTTAAAGTCAATCCTGTACTTTTATAGTTTGATACAAATGTTGGTGCATCACTGAGCTGCAGCCCTTCATAAGTATTCAAAAAATAGGTCTTTTCTCACGTAGAAGATACTCTAGTAAAAGAAAGACTCTGGAGGCATCGAATCATCGTTTAGACCAGTGTTTTTTCAACCCATCAAATTTATTGAATGAAAAATAGTGCAGTTCGGACCTCAGATTGTACGAAACATGTGACAGAACACAGAGAAGGAACAAAACCAACATGTTTTAAGAGCGCTTCAAATGCTTTTTTCCAGTCACTTGCTCGCGACTTACTGAAAACAGCTCCACGACCCACTTTTAGGTCCCGACCCACCAGTTGAGTACCACTGGTTTAGACGTTAAAAAGAATAAGTGCAGACTTTGAAATGAACTCACAGTATAAAATTACAAAGTCACCCCCTGGAGGATATTTCTTCCGGCTGTTTCTGGGCAAGATAACTGAACCTTAAGCTACATATGGGAACAAATGAACGCCTCCTCTCCAGAGACGAGTTTCCCTCCAGCATTTGTTTCTTCTTAATATATCTTTTACATTGTTTTCTTTTATATAACCTCTATATATTATGTAATATACCCTGATGAAGCAACAGTGAATTATCTTCTCTATGTGTTATTGTCCCAGGTCAAAGTCAGTGTTTGTAAGGAAGTGAAGATTGCCAAATAAAAGTATTTGATGGGAATGAATTGATAACTCCCCTTAAATGCATTCTCTCTCTTTTTCTCGTGACGAACTTGGAGGAGTGTTCATGAATTAAACATTACGCAGTAGCATCTACAGCTCTGTGTGGGAGAAAGATGTATTGTTATGTGAGTGACTGGCAGGACCAAAATCTGCCTTCTTCAATTGGACAGCGTACGTAAGGGAAGAAATACTCAAACAGACAAGACGAGCGACTGTCACAAAACGTGCCCATCAGCAGTCAAATATTCCAAAAACACCTCCAGCAACATAATGGCGCCACTCTAATATCTCAACACTAGTTCCAACCCGTACGTGACATGCCAGGATGCGTGAGTCAGAAACAGTCGGTGTGGAAGATGCTGTCTCTCTTCCAGCCTTACATCTTGACTTTATTAGTTTGCTTTGAAGAAGAGGAAACTATGCTGATGAACGTGTATTGAAATGTTTCCCCCAAACTCTTCACAAACACCCATAACCTTCCAAATAACAGTTAAGCAATTCCTTCCTAATTCATTACTGTAATGTGTGTTTATCAATTTGCTGGTTAGCCACAGTTGATCAAGTGAAGCAAAACTCACATTTTCACCAACCCTTTATTCAAATAAACTCATTGTAGACCCAACATTTAGCTAAAAATGCTGAGTATTGTTACATATTGAATATTAATGCAATCCAAAAACATTTTTTAAATGTTTAATGGAGGTGGCGATCAAGCCAAATTCCAGTGACATTTGAACCTGACTTTAACTGTGTACAGTTTCAGAATGGACTGATTGACTCCATGTAGATCTATATGCATTCCAGCAACATGCCTTTAGAAATAGCTGGAAGGGAAGGTCCCTGGCTGGTGGAGCGGCCATTGTTTTAGACCTATTCCTGGCTATACATGTTATTTATTTCTTGGCACAGTATGTGAGACCATGCGTGTTCTTTTGCACATCTATGTAACTTTTAACCAACTTGGTTCAGTGCCACTTACACCTCCTCATATCATGTCATCTTATCCCTGCAAGCAGCTATAGTGCTGCATCCACACGCTGGGCTGTCTCATGCTATTCATGTTCTGTGTGTGACCTTTGGTTTTTGTTTTTGTCTTTTTTTTTCTCTTTCCTCACAGGTTTTCAAGAGTTCTGTGTTGGCTGGTGGAGATGTTTGGAAGGTGGTTTTTGAAAGGAATGAGTGCAGACGTTGGTTGTTGCTCCTCAGCTGCTCTCTCAGGGTGCCTTAGGGTGCAATTATGAGCTGGACGCACAGACCTGCTCGGTTACTGTCTGTTTGATCAGGCACAAAGAAAACTCTTTGATTATGTTGGATGTTTGTGGGAGGAAACCGGAGTTTACACTCCAGAACACTGCTTTCAGTGTTTATTAAGAAGGTCAAATTGTTTATAGACGTCTTGTTGACATGTCTTTTTTTTCTTCCTTTCTTTCTTCCTCTTCTTGTCATGTTGTCCTGCTCACTTTTAAATGCTCAATTTCTTGTGCTTCCCTGGACTTTCTTGTGTCTTTGCTTCTACCTGTGTTTTTACCCCCTTGTCTCTCTCCATCCGTCCGCCCATTCATGTTTCCATCACCATTTGTGTGGGTCATTTTGTTTTGGCCACATGTCTCATCTTCAGAGGTTCGAAGGTTTCCGTAATGAGAAGACAATGCCCCCGAGCCTTGAACCTTCGTGCAGCGGCGCTGCAGAGGAAGGAGCCGTAGCTGCCAACCACCTCAGGTTTGTACCAAACATACATCAGCACCACCTTTTGGTTATTGAGACATATCTTTTACCGATGTGCATATTTCTCAGAGTCTGTCCACAATATCCCTGCCAAATCTTACCATTGAGTCTGTCTTTTTCACACTCATGAATGAGTGGACTTGATAAATAAATGTGAAACCAAAGCCTTGCATTTTTAAAACACTTAAACAGTGACCTTCTTGACATCTATCATGTAAGCCTGCTAACCACTAGATCACTTATGAAATGTCAACAAGTTGTAAAACCGTCTGTATAATTCTACCAAACTGCTTGTTGTACATTGGAACGTGGTCCTTCAC
Source organism: Tautogolabrus adspersus (assembly GCA_020745685.1). NCBI lineage: Eukaryota > Metazoa > Chordata > Actinopteri > Labriformes > Labridae > Tautogolabrus > Tautogolabrus adspersus. Next base: position 27,836,323 of record CM036549.1, on the reverse strand, counting down.
CCTCTTTTTTCAACCCATCTTCCAAAGTTGAGTGTCAAACACTTGTACCCTTTAAAAATGATTGGAAGAAACCATTTACAAACTAATTTGTTTTGGTCGTTCTGACTCCTTAATAAGCTTTTACTCTGTTCTGAAACATCCTCCATTGAACTCCATCTTTACCCTGCAGTTATTACACGAGGGCCTGTGGTCTTGTTGCCCTCACCACAAAGTTCCCCCGAGCAATACTGCACTGAAACTATTGTTCAAAATCCGCCTGTGTTGAATTGATAAAGTTCTATTAAAGCCCAATATTCTAAAGCTCCATTTTTGTGGCCTGCATTCACATGCAAACACTAGACTGTTATTTCACTAAAGGCCCTTTTGTGCTCCGAGTTTCAACTCTTACATGGACAGTCAAATGTGTGTAACAACTTGGCTACCAGAAATCCTCTCAGGAAGATACCCACACTTTAGTTTTAGAGTAAGCTTCAGATGCACTCTCACCACACTGCACAAGAAAGGAAATAGGAACACTTTCTACCCCTCGAGGCTTCCTCTCTTCTTACACACTCACTCCTTCCCTCAGTCACCTGCGCTGTAATCTTTACTCGACTTCTCTTGCTTGCTTCTTCAAATCCTGTTTTACCATTTAAATGCAATTTCTCACTATTTCTCATGCAGCACAACAGGTAATCTCTCTTTTCCCTAACATCTGCACCCTCCTGTTACTTAAAGTGCTAATACCTCCTCTTCTTCTCCCTTCGGCCACAGCCGAGATCTGTCCATCACACCCTCAGCACCAACACTAGTATTTCCCCCTTTTCTTCTTCTTCTTTAGTACGAGTGCAAAGATCCGCGCCATCGAGGCCAAGCTGCAGATGATGGATGAGAATCCAGACGATGACTACTCAGGCCCGTCAGCGTACGTTCACAACAAACCGCCGGAGAGGAAGCGCTGGGAGCCGTACTCTAAATCCCACCACAATAATCAGAGCAGACCCTTCCGCAAGTTTAGGAGATGACCCATCATTCTGGAGAATCCCCTCCCTCCCTCTCTACACACCTCATGTCCCACCTACACATAAACAGACTCTACACTAGATGCTATTAAGACTATACACATGCTGTATGGTAATAAACATTTTGAAGTTCTTCTTGATACTTTCAAACACAGGACTCTTTTGGAGGCAATTGAAGCAATCATGGACAAGAATTTTAAGTGTTTTTTTTTGTTTTTGGTTTGCAGTTATTGTTCAGCCGATCCACATGCTGGGCTGTCTCACGCCATGCAGGTTTAATCCCATATAAATCTTTCTGCTTCCTCACTTATGCAGAGATTTAATTCAAGGGGAATCCTACAGCCAAGAGTCACACGATGCAAAGAAAGACATGTCATTATAGTTTCTATTGTCTAAATGATTTTTCTGTTTTGGACATGGTTTTACTTTCCGTTTACATAATATAAAGGGGAAATACATTGTTTTTCCAAGACTAAGACAAAGAGGAATTAAAACATAGATTTATAACAGGTTGGTATTCATGGAGATGAGACAATAAGCCACAAGCCTCTCAGCGACAACTACTGTAAGTTGCAGTATTTTGTGTTTTTCCAGATTTCCTTTTTTTTGTCTCAGATCCAATTTTTTATACGACTCTGATCTTTTTACTGAATTAATGTGGTGTGAAGAGTTTTGGTATTTCCTTTGCCACAGTCTCTCTATTATTATTAAAGACAATTAAATACGACATCTTTTGCGTGTTGTTATATCACCTTATGTAGCTTCTGGACAAACTCTTTTAAAGTGCAGGATTTAGATGTATGATTTTTCCCTGAATCAAACTGTTAGCGACTCGTCCCACAGGATTTGCTGATACAGTTTAAATGTTTTGTAAGAATAATCCCCCCCCCCCTCCAGTCATGCTCCACTTGTATGTTTTATTACTTTTTGTGCATCAATCAAAAGTTGCTGCAGCATTTAAATATTTTACCGACCCTTTGAATACTTTTAAATGGATTGTTTTTAATTAAGTATATTATTCGTTCTTATGGGTTTCATGCTGGAGCACAATACTTTGATCTATGTTTTCCTGCAGGTTAAACATGCAATATGAGCACATATAGACAATATTTTTTACAGAAAAGACATAATGAAATTGTTTTCTGATAGACCTTTTATTGTCAGCCAAAGGTCCTCTGCAGAGCAAATGGTTTCAAAGTTTCAAAGTTTATACAACTCTTAAATGAACATGCAGCAGGGATGGAGGTCAGGAGATGACTTGTATTAAAGAATAAAAGAGTGCACTGAAGAAATCCAACGCTACCTCTTGATGTAGCAAGCCCTTTTTAAGTGTGTGTGCGCGTGTGTGCAGGCACAGCGGCTCTCTGGGCTATAGACCATCCCTGAAAGACATGACATGAAATAATTGATTTCTTTCTAATGCGTGTATTTAATAGTTTTTTGATGAAAGGTTAAAATGTACTTTTGAATTATTAAATATTTTTATACTCTTTTTTTAAATCTGTGATGATGAATATATTTATTTTCTTCCAGGTCGGGTGTACTTGGATGGGTTATTTCCTGATCCAGAAATGTACGGTAGATTGTGAGATCCTGCCGTGATTGACACGCTGATCAAAACCGGTGCGCGCGCTCACACATATTTCCTGTAATTATCAGACTTCCTCTTCGTTAAATAACTCCGCGTGAGCATTTTTTATTCATCAGCATCACCTCATCTTTTGTTTGCATAAATATCCTTCAAAACAGGCTCTTTTCCGTTTTCCCACAAGCGTTATGTGTTTGTAAGGCCGATGTGGCTGCATGGCCCAAAACAATTGTGTCAAAATAAAAGTCTTATTTGTTAGGATCAGAGTAAAACCGTGACATTTAAAAAAGTGATACATCGGAATTTCAATTATTTTGTTGAATTATTGTTTTATTATTTTTTCTGCTCTGCCAATCCCAACAGCGACATTTAGTTTGTGTCGTTAATCTTAATTTACATTTTTGGTAACAAATGTTAGAACGAAAACAAAATGAATTAACTTTATATTAAGTGATTAATGGACACGGAAGATTGCTTTAAACATTTTTATTTAGTTTTACATTACAATTATTATTAGTATTATTTTTTTAATAATCTTATGGTATCGTGTTCGTTTCTGGTGTGAACCTGAATATTCAGCATAAACCTGCATAGACGCTGCAAAAAGGTCTATTTATATGCCGAGCATGTTAACTATTATGTTGTAGTCTATCCAGGTCTAGTTGTTTATTTGTAGTAGCAAATAAATGACAATTATATGAGCAACTATAATTTACATTTGGTATTTTCTCCTCTGGCAGACGCTATAAATGTGTGGGATATCGAACAGAGTAGCAGAGTTTGACTGAGTTTCTGTCATAACTGTTCCAAAGTGTGTCCACCCTTCTCACGCATATGAAACTGTTCACCCTCCCCCTTCTTTAACTGTGAGGCAGGCCAGAGAGCCGCGCAAACTTTCACTAAAGCTCTTCACAGTCACTCCGCTTCTCTGCTCTCTTCGACTTTGCATTCTCTCCTGCAACCAACGGAGCCTTGGAGTAAAAACTGCCAACCCCTCAATCTGATTCATTTCCTGTAGTCAGACTCTTTCCTTGAAGTGGATAGAGGGGGGACACAGGAGAAAGGAAGAAATCTTTCTGTTCTATATAAGGCTCTCTGGAGCAGCAAGCAGCTCCTGCACTCTGCAAAGATTCAGATCGTATCCACTTTCTTTCAGTGGAAGTCACAACATCGCTTGCAGAGAAATAGCATTTTGCGTTCAAAACGACCCTGTGCGCCAGTTACCCGAACCCTGCACGCATAGCACGGATGCTACACGTTCAGACGCCCATCGCCGAGTCTTCTCTTGAATCCACGCACCGACTTTGGAGACACTGTACGCTGTGAGACTGCAGGGGTTCATGTACTGGAAAAATGAAGTTTTGTCCCCTCTTTCAGAGGGAAACAAGATTCTGTCCGAAGGAATTCCCACGAAACAGGTACCTACACTTTGAAAAGGCTGTGAGTTCAACTGTGCGTTAAAGTTTAAAGTTTGAGACGTAGCATATGTGTGATTAGACAGAATTAATTTTGTGTGGTGATGCTGAACTACTAATATTGTTGCACAGGTACTTTTGTAGGGTAAACGTGAGCCAATTTGAATGTAACCATTGTTTCTTTGTCTTGGATCTATTTTCCGTCGCAAACTCGAGCAGTTTATTTGCAGCACATAGCGTTGTGTGTGAGTTTTGTTTTGTCTCTCTGTGATGTCACAAGGATCATCGCTTGTGTACTGAGATCAGCTGCACGCGCCAGCCGCTGTGAAGAGGCACGCGCCTCTCTGTTATGAATAGCGTGATTTGCGGTCCGCGAGCCCTCTCGAGCGCTGCCAAATCGCCTGAGAAGAATTGGATTTTAATTACAGCCATTAAAAATCAAATTTGCAATTCTTTGGGTGACCCGTTGCCTTTTTCTGATTGACAGTTGAAATTGACACTCTGGGTCCCTCTTATCCGCAGCGTTTCGAGCTATTTGTAATTACAGGTAGTTTTTCCCCCCTCCACTCTCGTGTCCTGGATTGCGGAGAAAATACTATTATTGTGAGAGGCATGGGTTAAGGGGAAGGGAAAAATCAATCCAAATTGAAATAGCTTCATTAAAATGTGCCTTTTGTTGCGGGGGCCCTTTAACAGTTTTAACCGGGGTTTATTGTCAGGACTAGCCTACTTTAAATAGGAGTAGCCTTGGAGAGCTGTCTGCAAATGTGCCCCGAGGATTTCTCAGCTGACGATGAGACGGGGACAGTGAAGAAGACCTGTCGTTTACTGATTTTTGTCTTCTAGGTGATCTGTACGGAGCATCAGGGCACACCGGGAGGCTCGCGCTGCAGTGTGGACTCGAAACACACGCAAATGGTGAGAGCTTTATTGCTTATTTTTTCTTTGATGATATCTTCGGTTTTCAGTGCCAGATAGTTCTCATGTTAGCCTACAGATATTTAAATAGTTGTAAATTATGCACGCATTTTTTTTACAAATAACATAAACTACTGAAAATGACGAGATGTCCAAACTGTGGGTTGAAGATTATTCTGTAATATTGTGCTGTGTCGATGTTCTCTTGCAGTCTCACTCGGACGGAGAATCGCAGCGGTCCAACATGGAGCGGGAGGACACACGCTCGTCTCCCAGCACCCCGTCCACCCCCTCCGTGTGCTCGCCCATCTCCACCACCAGCTCGGTGCCCTCCACCGGGAAGAACGTGTGCGCCAGCTGTGGGCAGGAGATCCTGGACAGATACCTGCTGAAGGTGAGAGGCCGAGGACACTGTCGAGGGGTGGGGGGCTTGTTAAAAAATGTTTTATGATTATCTTTTGAACGTAGCATTTATTAGCAGATGACTTGTTTAGTCCCTGGTACTGGATTGGGACTGTTCTACTGTGTTTTTAATAAACAAAAAGTCTGGCATTATCTTTGAATTTAATCTCTAGGCTATGTGAGAATGAAAAAAAAAGAGTAGCCTATTAAATACAAAAACAGGAAGAAATATATAAATATAACCTTTAAATATCTAAACCTGCCAAATAGAGCATAGTTGGAATACACTTATAGCTACATGCTAACTCATTTAATAACTAATAAAATGTGTTATAGGCCTAATGAATTAATTATAGTTCCTGAATCATTTCATTAGGCCTAAATGTTTACGGAATTGTTACATTTGAGATAACAGAATAAAAGCTGCAGAGCTGTTTTGGAGCCCGCAGACACAACAAGGATGTTTTGGTTCTGCAGTTTTACAGCCCCAGTAAATACGCTCCGTCTTGTCGCGTGCGCCCGCGTGCTTCCAGCAGTCTTTAGAAGCGCTAATGGGTGTGTGTGTTTGTCAGGAAGTGAAGATCATTAGTTGATTATTTGACGAAAGGAACAGATAACGTAAGGAAAATATTTTTTCTGTCGGTCAAGAAATACTGTGACAGTTAGGCACTTCATTTGAATAGGCCAATATATATTTAATTTTTTTTTAAGAATATAGGCTAACAAACATTTGTATATTTTCAAATTATCAATGAAATAAATCGATTTATTTTTGTTGTTGTGTGTAGCCTATTGCAAGACAAACTCAGATGCTATTATCTAAAACTTCTATTCATATGGAACGATCTTTTTAATTCGTTTTAGCTGACTGAAAAACACCAAATTTAAAATGTTTTGTTCGTAATAAAAAATAAAAATATGCTACATCAAATTGATGCTAAATTAAAATCTCATCTTCGTACCATTTAACATTTTACAAAATGTCAATCTTTTGTAGTCGTTCCCTTTTCATAAAATGATTCTCTGTATTTTTTAAGTCAAGAAGTAACCACCTTCAATCTTAGATATTTATTTAGCAATAGAAATATCTTAAGTTCCACTTTACATTTTGTGTGTAGCCTTTAATGAATAGAAGACGTGATTTTCTATGGAGAGACTTTTATAATGGTTGAATGTATAACACAGTAACATGAGCATAAATAATGCGGCTAATTTCAATCTCCAAATAAAGGCTATCTACAGGCTATATTTTAAAATGTGCTTCTTTAAACATTCAAACTTATTCCAATAATTGTATCAGTTGCTCACCAGTTATTTTCAATGCCTGACATTTATGCTCTGTTTTCCATTATTGCTAATTGTTGTAAAATGCTAAAGAGTCTATTACAATGCTGAAGGGCTCGAAGTCAGCTGAGCAATATGTTTTAGGCCTACAGGCTTTATTATAATGTATCCAAAAACAAAGCACGGAACGATATCAGTGGAGTTAAGCCTATTATCACTATTATGCAACAATATAAAACCGTCGAAGAAGAATAACAGGATCGATCCTATAACTAGCAGGCTGTCTTCCCTAAATTTCCCTTTTTAACTGTTCTTGCACCAATACACCAAGACAAATTCCTTGTTTGTGTAAATGTACTTGGCAATAAACCCGATTCTGATTCTGATTCTGATCAACCTATGATAAGACGTGTTGGCCTAGCCTTACAAAACGTATTTTTACTCCATATTTTTACGCATAGAGGCCCAAATGTGCATCGCAGATAAGCTCCAAAAAATAGCAACATTATACAAAGTCAACAGAGCAACACATGCACGCTTTTAGTCCCTGCTGCAGTGATACATCATCAATGTGTGTGATGACATATCTGTCGCCTCTTCGCAGGTGAACAACCTGATCTGGCACGTGCGCTGTCTGGAGTGTTCCGTCTGCAGGACGTCACTACGTCAGCACAGCAGCTGCTACATCAAAAACAAAGAGATCTTCTGTAAAATGGATTATTTCAGGTAGGGTAAGTTTATGACCCTATTTTCAAAATACCACGTCTACTCTGCGCACAGAACCCTCCCCTCCTCTCGTCCGTATCTCCCCCATCTCTTACTCCCTCTCTCGCTCTCTCTCTTTTCTTTCAGACTTACACACATAGCCTACAAACTCTCTCTCTTTTCTTTTGAGATGGATGCGGGTTAAATGTGATCTTGAAAGACCTTTTTGAAAAATCCTCAAAGTCTGTAACAAAGTCTTTAGTGTAGCCTGTAAGCCTAGCTGAAAGATTACAAGTTTTGTTATGACTATTCAAAACTTAAAATGTGCTACAAAAAGAAAATGTAGTCTGTATGGGAAATTATTTGCTTAATCTTAAGAACGTGCCAAAGACTGTGGACTTCTTCTAGCCTACTATGTTTGGGTAATTTTATTCACGTTCCACAGCCGCGCCGATAACTGAGATTTGAAGTGGCGCATTGATATGACAGATCATTTTTCCGGTTTACTGTTGATCGTGTCAGACCCCTTGACCTGATCTTTTTTGGCCACAAACTGAAAGGCCAACATTTTCCATCTTACAAGAGTGTAACTCACACCCAGCACGCGCACATGCACACACAAGCACGAGATGCACCCAAACACATGAGGCAGTTATCCACGCAATATGAAGCACACAGTGGCTATGCTATTATAAAGAGAAGGACACGAGGCTACTTATGTGCAGAAATCTATAAGGTCAGTTAAGACGTAGCCTAGTTTATTTGGTCCATGTAGGCAACAAAGCATGAAGTGCAAAATTCACAACAAAGAAGAAACAATTGTTATAGCCTACATGTTTCTTCATTCTTCTTGACATCGGTGTGTTTTATTATCTGCATGTGGAAAAATGAACGTAGGCTGTTAAATAAAAACTTGATTTTAATTGTCTGAGATTCAAACAAAGCAAAGTGATAGAGATCTATCTATCTATCTATCTATCTATCTATCTATCTATCTATCTATCTATCTATCTATCTATCTATCTATCTATCTATCTATCTATCTATCTATCTATCTATCTATCTATCTATCTATCTATCTATCTATCTATCTATCTATCTATTTATCAATCAAGACAGAAAGTGGGGTTAACAATTTACAATGAATAAGTTGCATTCATCTAACATATACTGTAGCTGTTTCTTTTCTACTGCTGAGGAGGATTTAGTCTTGGTTGTCAGATTTATTTTAACTCATAGATTCTAATTCACTTTCATTTTTGACGGTGTGTGTTTGTGCCTGTGTGCATGCGTGTGTGGTATCTGAGGTTAAATGGGGTTCACACCAGTAACAGTATTTAGTAAAATTCTGTGCCGTAGCCTGAATGTGCTGCATATGTTGCATTTTGCACATCAGTTTGTGCATGTGTATGCATGTTTGTGCATGTGTGAGTGCTTGGAGCAGTGAGCGAGCTTTGGTGTGTGTCGGATCGAAACCTGAGACCAGTCCACCGCTCTGAGGTTTATAATCACCAGCAATTAGTCGTCCTCCACCCCAGACCCTCAGGCCTCCAGACCAGCAATTAGACCTCCCCGAGTGCCTGGTCAGCATGTTTCTGATCTGAATGAGACTCTTATCCAAACTTAAAAAACACACTAAAACAGTTATGTACACACTTAAACATAGACACACAGCTAAATCTGAAAGCATGAATATGATTTACATGCCAATATTAGCAAGGAAGCACTGCAAACATTGCCTCCTTTTAAAACTCAAAAGAACGTACACACAGTGAAACACAGATAAACATACACTGAGATCTCTGTTTATTTATGCATGTCCAGAAGCTGCCAATCATTTTGCTTGTTTTTTCACAAAATGGAGATTTGTGTTTGCCCGGCCACATCATAATAATATTTTACCTGACCCGTTCCCATTTAAATGCTTCTTCACCGTTCACCCCTCTCACCCTCAGCTCTGCTCCCAGGACTGTGGGCCGCTTTTGAATATGCAGAGAGGATTCAAAATATGTCAGAGCGTTAGAAAATGGTAATGAGTGGTAGCGATGAAGCTGTCACCGATAATCTACTCATCAGAGAAATCCTGCATTGTAATTATGTGAAATAGAGTAGCTGTGAATGCAAAGCAATACCATGCAATGAAAGTGTTAACATTAGGATAGGGATGAAAAGGATTAGCATATAGTAAAGACAGAGTACACACGTTTAAACAGCCGTTTTATATCAATCTGTGTGCAGAGGGGTTCAGTGTCTGTGACCCGTAGCTCAAATCGATTAAAATAAACTTGAAGTGTAACAGCTTCACACTCAGACTCTTGCAGCTTTAATAGCTGCATTGTACTAACATTTGTGAATTAGCCCATTGCCACCTAAAGCCAAAAAGCAGTAATGAAATATTTAGTTCTGATTGAGTTAAGGCATGAATCAGACCTTTGACATGGCTTTTTATTATATTAACATCCATAAGTACCACAAATGCATATTTTTTTCAAAACAAAACAGTATGTGAACACAAGACTACAGAAAGGCTAGCCGTAAATTAGCTTTTGAGCTGCAGCTAGCCTTGGATTAAACTAAATTAACTTGGCCAAGGAGATATAGCCTACACCTGTAACCTGTGATGAAACATATTTTTTGATGCTCCAACATCTTAGTTATTTGTTACACAACATAAATAAGGTAATTATGTTCCCTACACTTGAAATAATGGAGAAAATAAATGGGTGCAGCTTACAGTTAAATAAATCCTTCAAAAACTGACTATTTAAGCAGAGACTACAAACTAAACCTAACATCATGTCAAAGTTACATTTAAATCACATCACATTTAATTCCCCGTTTTTTTTTTCATTGGTAAAGTTCTTGTTTTTTTTTCTTGCATTCATGTGCTTACTCTTTCAACCACCTTAGCAAGATAAAGAATGTATATATTTTTAAATGTCCAAAGCCTGTACACAAACACTGCATTTATTCAAGTTTCACTCCTTTCTGTGGGATAACTGTTCTTACAGTGTGAAGGGATGAGTGACAAGCAATGTGATAAGGAATTACATTTGATAGTCAGGCCATACTGAAAGTCAAACGGTTGACCGTGGGTGTAATTTTTTTTCTAAAAATGGTTACAGTCATGAGAGAAACATTCTCCTTTGCATAATAATATTTGATATCCTTGGACGTCACACTCTTAAAGAAGAAAATATTTAGAGGCTCTGGCAGTAACAGTGCAGCTTTGCTGCAGGGCAGGGGCCTGAACAAAGGTTACCTCTGTAAATATAAACTGTATTTTGGGTTTAGGCCAGATTTAAACAAGGCTAAACACCACCGTGAGTCCAGATCCTCTGGGCTGGTTTCAAACCTCTGGAGATATTTCCTCATCTGTGTCAGCCTCTCATCTGGCTTTGGACTGACAGCTACTTTAATGGGGCGTAATAGCAGGAAATCAGACTGGGTTGCCCTCCATATATGTGTGTGTGTGAGTGAGTATGGTGGAGGGGGGTGTATATGTATGTAGGGATAGGGGGGTGCAGGACAGAGCCCATGCTGTGCCTCTCAAACCCATGTCAGGCCTCAGGGGCTTGCACACACACACACACACACACACACACACACACACACACACACACACACACACACACACACACACACACACACACACACACACACACACACACACACATACACATACATACCCAAACCTTTTCTTTATCAGTTTCTTCCCCTGACCCCCCTCGCCTCGATCCGCCCCTCCCTCACCTCGCTCCGTAGTAACATCATCCTCGTTCTTGAGCTGCAGGCCACACAGGAAGTTGCATTGCTGAACTAATCAGAGGCACCCTGGGATACTGACAGTGTAACCAGATTCTGTGTATGTAGGAAACTTTGTGGGTGAGATGTGTGCATGTGTGCGTGTACGTGTCTCTCTTTGTGTGTAAATGTGTGTGTATTGTCATAATTATTCATCCACCCACCCACCTCTGGTACGCTGATTAGGTATCCATAGCAACAGTGACAAGAGACAGTACAAAGAGTGATCTGAGTTTTTTTCTTTTAGAACTGAATTAACAGAAATTATAATAAGACATCTGTCGCACAATACTACACATTTAAATAAAGACTGCTGAGTTAAAGAAGTTTAATTGAGTGACATTTGTAAAGAAGAATTTAATTCACAGTTGGTGGAAGTGTTAGAGCAGTAAAATATTTTTTCATGTAGGGTTTATGTTAAATCCTGATCATTTGTAAAATCGGTTAAAAGAAGTTGACTCTAAAGTATTTAGATCAATTTTCCATTCTCAGATTTCCACACAAGGCCGCACATGAACCTTGCGTTTTAAAACCGCAGTCAAGCAGGGAATATCGTAGGACAAATCTAATAAAGATTATAGTATTCTCATAGCACATCGGCAATAATCCAAAAAACGTGTACCTCCTCAAACCCTTCTTTAAGCAGCAGGTGAATTACTGATTCATAGAGAACAGATTAGACAAAAGAATGTAGCCAACAGAAGCAAATAGGAGAGATCTGGGGGGGAATAGGGAGTTTTGCGGTGCAGGATTTCCCTCTTGTGAGTGATATGGAGGCTGTAAGGATTGGATTGCTAAAACATAGACTGCAGGTTTTTTTGTTAAAAGACAAAACGAGACACAAAAATCACAGGGAATAGGAAGGGTGGGAAGAAGGTAGGGAAGGGGAAGAGTGGATGAAGATGGAGGAGCAGGAGGGGGGTAAAAAAAAGGGATGATTTGCAGCTTTTCTGGGTTCTGTCTTGGAGCATGAAACTGACAAGCTGTCATGCTAGATTAGCTACAACCTTCCACAATATTTTCCTCTTTACTGTAGGAACATACTTGAATTCCTCGTAACAATTTAAAATTATACTTAGTACATACTGAACAGTAAGTCAAGTAGACGATTTGTCTCCTTTGGCTTTATTGGGTTATAAGAGGGTATTTTTGTTGCTTAAGTTGAACATATTTGTGAGAACTTAACTTGTCAGTGCTATGCCAACTAATTGTATTTAATGGTGGATACAAATACTTTAACCTCACATAAGGTCATTTGTTTGTAATGAGAAATACCAGGAGGGTGAAATGAAGATTCTTTGACATTTCTGCATTAATAAGCTGCAGCCATAATTCACACGTTGGACATTTCGCTCAACTGCTAATATAAAATGTTGTATTGCTGTGTTTCAAGTCATAAACTGTCATTATGTAGGTTACCAAAATGATTTCATTGCTTTTCAAGTGTTCAGCAACTAAAATACAATAAACAGTGAAAAACTGGAGGGAGATTGGGCAAAGTGAAACAGGACATTCAATGACTTGTTAGCTAACATTTCAAAACAGCTAATTATAGCAAACAACACCTCCTAGCTAACATTCCTTTAATTAGGATATGGTTAAATGAGATTAGCTAGAAATTGAAGGTTTTCTCACTGTATTTTGGTAGCTATCATAAACTAAGTCAATGTTGGCTATTAGTAATCTTAGTAGGCGTAAGACGTAAGCAAAAGTAAGCTGTTGTCTCGTGGGAATGAGGTATCAAATATGTTGGGGGATTTCTTGAAAGTTAGCCAAGTATCCCTGTGGATTGTCACTATCCATTTATATCTGTATTTGTGTTAGCTAGGAATGCAAACTTTTCTTATTGTATTGTTTAATGCTACAAAACAGCACAGTGTTAGCCTAGCTAATGAATTCTAGTCTCTGTGTCTTTAAGCGGCTGAAGCTAACTTGTGTTAATGTGCGACTGTAGATAGTGTGTTGTGTTTTTTTTACTTGTACTTAATAGTCTTTTCGGTCGCTGATCAATATGAGATGTGATACGAAAAATATTGTTGATTACCCTTTATTTATAAAGCCTGGAGCACATCACATTATTACAGCATATAACAGCAAAACAGCAACAACATTTGAGCCTCCCACCATGAGCATGACATCAGGGGGAAATGGTTGTGTGAATACGGTGAATTAAATGTGAAGGCAGATGCTGAATGAGACAGACAGCCATTTACAGATGCCCAACAAATATTCTCTTCCATATTGTAGACAGGAAAATGAGTCTTCAGCTCAACAAGCTAATATACATGAAAAGAGGCTAGGAGTTTTTGAGATGTCAGGGATATAGTATGCTTTCATCCCAGATAGAGTGGACTTGAGAGCACTGATGCACTGCCAAACCCACTCACTTGGCAACCCTTGTGCTCTCCGTCCCCGTGCTCTCTCTGCCATCCACGCTATTTACTTTGCCATTTCCCTCAGCCACTTCGTTCCTCTCTCCATGTCTGCTCTTTTTATCCTGCCCTCACCAGTTCTAGCCTCCTTCATACCTTTCAACTACTGCCTGCTCTTTGAATTTGGCTCATGTTTGTGATGCTCTGCTTTTCTTGTGTGAGTAGCTACATGTGCTCGTACAACTGTCAGAAATGTTGAGTCACGTAAGCTCTAAAAAAACAGTGCCTGTTTTACAGAATAATCCCATCAATATGGAAATGCTTCCAATTTGAGTAAGAAAAAACAGAACATACAATCCGCTGTTATTCAGTTTTACCCTTGAGGCAGCACTTTTTCTCAAGCTGCCTCCCACTCCAGAACTGGCAGCTGCTGACCCCAACAATGGCTCTTAACCTAACCATAACCTTCTCAAACCTAAAGCCTTTATGCTCATTAAACCCCTAATGTGCTATTTAAACGAGGAGCTTATTCACTTTTGTTTCTAGTGTTAAGAAGGAAATTGGTATTATATTTCAGTTGTGTTTGAGTGTCAGCTGCTCAGTAAAACCTCTCTCAGTTAGAGGATAAGGATGCCGATATTTGACGTTTTCCTACAAGGACAAATCCTAGTAAAAGACCAAAAATAAAGAGTGATGTGTGTCCAGCCAAGGTTTGAAAGGTTTGCAATAGAACACTATTGTTATATTAAAACTATATAAAACAACAATGAGTCACACTGTTGTACTGATTGACCTGGTTTTTATTTCATTACGATGACCGTTGTCAATAGACAATTATGTGTGAGATCTAAACCTGCTGCTGTATACTCTCACTAACCACCCAATGTGTATTAAACAGCTGCTTAAATATTGTCAGTCAGTTGCAGTGCCCAGCTTTTTAAGAAAGCTTTTTCAAGATAACTATTTATGACAATTTTTCACAGATTGAATTTGATTTAGTCAGAGTACCACAGATATGGAGTAATGCACTGTGATTTTGATCTTTTTCAAAGGATTATTTGACATTAACAGAAATAAAGAATTACACCAGCTGTAACCTTATATTGGGGACTTCATGGTGATTTGTTTCAATCCATGCAAAACAGCTGTAGATAACATGGAGTGTGTCTAAATGTGCAGCAGTACCCTGTAAACTGTTGTTAGAATTCAATAAGTAAAAAGGACAACACCCAAATGTTATGGAAGCTACTCAGCCTTTTCTCAAAAATAAGTTAAAAACAAACACCAAAAACATCATACTTTAGACTCATTTTAACAAATCGAATAGGAGATGGGGTGAGGGCCACATACAATATAAAGGGTAAATAGACTTGGACTTTTATAGCACTTTTATAGTCTTCTGACTACTCAAAGTACTTTTACACTACATGACACGCTCACCCACTTACACCACATTCACACACTGATGGCAGAGGCTGCTACGTTAAGGACCCAACTGTCCATTAGCACAAATCAATTCATGCACATCACACGCTGCTGGTGAAGCAGTGGGAGCACACTTATGTTAATAGGAATCTTATGGTTATTCAATATGGCTGTATTTACTTTGACTTGGTTCTCTTTCACCTTGGTATTTGTCTCGTGCTGTTCACAGTCACGTTCAAGTTTTACAAATGATCTAAATGTGTAGATTTCAGAGATTCATTTTTTTGAGGAATTGTTGTAATGTATTTACTAAACAAATGAAGCCGCCCGCTCTTTGACCATCTATCTTTCATCGCCCCCCTCAGTGCCCCTCAACCCCCCACCCATTTAGAACAGTAAGTCAGGTGGTTTAGGTTTATACGCAGCCTGACCTCACTGTTGCTATCAGTTACAGCGGGACCATCTCGAGTGATGTCATGCAAGTCTTTCTTCGACTTCCACTGTGTGTAAAACCACCCCGGTTTCGATGTGCGTTCCCCTGTGTCTGTGTTTGTGTGTGAGCGTGTGCATGTGTCAGGGCCTTCATGCATCAGCCAGGAAATTGCAGGTGTTGGTTTGTTTGCATTCAAAGCTCAGCTTGCAGCCGCAGCCAGGAGTCTTTTTCTGAGGGCGATATCCTCCTCCAAGGTTTCTTCCTTAAACCCCTTTGAGTTCTGCCAAAACTTCCAATTGAAAAACATTTATTTTGACTTCAGCTCTCTTGAGATGTTCTCAAAGAAAAGGACATTTGTTAAATTCTGTGTTCGCTACCCGGAAATGGCCTTGTGATAAAATATATATTTTCTTTACTGTGTTGCTTTTACCGTATAAACTAATAACTCGTTCTTTTTCCCTCCCCTCTTTCTTCTCTCCTCTTTCTCTCTCCCTCACAGTAGGTTTGGTACTAAGTGTGCCCGCTGTGGGCGCCAGATATACGCCAGTGACTGGGTGCGGCGTGCCAGAGGAAACGCATACCACTTGGCATGTTTTGCGTGCTTCTCTTGTAAGAGGCAGTTGTCGACGGGAGAGGAGTTTGGCTTGGTGGAGGAGAAGGTTCTGTGTAGGATCCACTATGACACCATGGTGGAGAACCTCAAACGAGCGGCTGAGAGTGGTGAGTGCTGGATCAGGCAGATTTAATGTAACGGCTCTTTGTGGATGTCCAGATTTTTGCTTAAGTGGTTACCAGAATTTGTGGATTTAATTTTTTTATATCGCAGCTCCATAAAGTTATCACGGCATAATTAACCTTTGTCTTATGTTATGCTAATGTTGTTTATAATTAACATGTTTGCCATGTTTCCTTCTATTTCCTTTTGATTCTGGTGGATATCTGTATGATTAGAGGCTCACTGGGTCATGAGTTCAAAACCCTTAAATTTGGGGTTCAAACTGAGGAAAAAATATTTAAATCTTTATTGCAGGTCATCTAATTTCTGTCTTTGTATTTCAGGTAATGGTATCACATTAGAGGGAGCCGTTCCGACAGAACAAGACAGTCAACCCAAACCAGCCAAAAGAGCACGGACGTCCTTCACTGCAGAACAGCTACAGGTCAGACACAGAAAACAAAGAACATGTTTTTAATACAGCTTATTATGTAAATGTTCAGCAATCTCGCCTTAATTGGATCTGAGAAGCGCTTGATTTTGCGCTAATAATCTGACTCAACATGCAGATCATGCAGGCTCAGTTTGCCCAGGACAACAATCCAGATGCCCAGACGTTACAGAAGCTAGCCGACATGACAGGCCTCAGCAGGAGAGTTATACAGGTCGGTACACACAAATCTACACTCAAGTCTAATCTTAATAGAATGCTGATAATAATACGAGAAAATACTGAATATATTTTCACAACTTTGTCTACCCTTTATGATTTTTAAAATGTTTCAGATAAAATGAATGTATTTCAAGGATAAAGCGACATGATGTCTGGTTACATTGCGTCTTCATAGGTGTGGTTTCAAAACTGCAGAGCAAGACACAAAAAGCACACCCCCCAGCACGGTGGGGCTCCCCAAGGTCATCCCCAGTCCAGGATCCCCTCGTCCCTGCCTGATGAGCTGCATTACTCCCCCTTCGGCAGCCCTGAGCGGGCGCGCATGGTGGCCTTGCACGGTTACATCGACAGTGAGTTTGGATTTTGTGCAGTAACTTCTAGGTATTTGTTAAAGCAGATCTGTCTTTATTTCACTATTCTAATTCTTTTTTGTATTTTTGTGTGGTCTTCAGGTCATCCTTTTTCTGTGCTGACCTCTCAGGGTCTCTCTCACCAGGCCATGTCACTGCCTCAGCTCCCCCTCAGCCGCTAGCGTTCCACCACTTTGGCCCCTGTGACCCCCAAACCTCTGGATCTTGGACCTGCCCTGGAGGTCACGCAGAAGTCAGCTTGGAGAAAAGAAACATTTTTCAGTAGCCCTGACTCTTTGGAAACCGCAAAATAATTGGAAGGCAGAGGAAGAAACCAAGATTTATCCGTCCTTGTTTTTTTTGGTCACTCTGGGGGCAGGAATATCCCTCCTGCAGTCAAAAACGAGAAAGAGGCTTTCATTAGCAGGAACTCACTGACTGAATTTTCCACCACCTTGAGGACCTGTTTTGCTACACATGATGTACAGCAACCTCCACTCCACCACACATCCTCCAACTTAAAGGTGGAAGGAGTTTTAAAGGACTGATAGCTGTCGGCTGTCATAGAGGGGAATATTAAAGGGGACTGTTATTGTGCCAGGCACACAGTAGACCACGTTAGAGGTAAGACTGCCCTCTTGTCTCTCTAAGCAACCATGAAGGAAACCTACATGTAAAAGAAATATGTTGACTGTTGAAATATTTTCTTTAGGAATGACATCGTCACGTCTCAAAAATTCCAGATACAAATTTTCAACTCAAATAACGAGAACATTTGATTTTTGCAAAATAACGAAAATAATGTGTGCCTTATCTTTTCCATTGTTATCATTTAAAACAAATGACTCTGACTTCAAATCTGCCATTGTAAGAAAATCTGATTTTATGTCCACAAATGGCATCTGGTTTGAAATGAAGGAAAGGCACAATGCCAGGACATTTATATCAAGGCTGTAACATTAGAGGCAGTTGCTAATACATTTTTTTGCCGCCACAATCCAACTAAATTTCTTTAAACTGCCAGAGAAACAGAGGGAAGTTTGAGATAAGCGCACTTGTTGTTTCCTATAAAATCTGAAATGTTACAAGTTACATATTTCCAAATAATTGTATTATGACTAATTTATAATTTCTACAGTTGCTTGTTCAGCCTCGAAGTGTGTTCACGAGTGTCTTACACACGAGGAGGACTATCGAGTGTTGGTGTATTGGTACAATATAAAACAGACTGGGGTTGTGTGTGTGTGTTTCAGTGTGATTGTGTGAGTGTGTGTACTGGGAGGGGTCGAGAGTGTGCATCTGTGTTTTAGTGCCATGGCCATTGTGTGAAGAGCAGGATCCAACAAGACCTCAATGTTCATGTATTTATTGAGATGGTAAATCCCTGTAAAGCACTTTTTCCCCTCTGAAAATGGTTTTGTTTTGTTAAAAGAAACTTTGAATAAAATGAAACAAAAAAGTTTATTTGATAGACTGTGCATCCTAAATGTTTTGTGTACTAAAATGCAATAAAATAGAAAGTGATATTTTTGTGGTTATGTATAATTTTTGAGGAAATATAAATGAAGAATTATTTGAATTCTAAAGTTCCAACAACAACACAAACAAAAAAACGTTTCTATTAGGATTAACTGGAGTTTTTTTTTCAAATGAGAAAACTGCAAATGATAGAAAGTAATGGCATCTTCTTTTATTCATCCTGCATGATGTTTCACCGCCTTGTTGCTTCTTGTTAGAATGGTTTGGTTCATGTTTAGTTCCTGGTTGTGCATTTTATGAGATAAGGGTAGCAGAGCTGGATCTTAAGGAGTAGATTGGTGTTTAATAAGTACATGGTCTGCACACTGTATGAGTGTGCTCTCTTAACAATTGCTGCACATCAGCAAAGACATGATTTGGAAAAGTTTGTCTTTGAGAGCATGCATCGGTCATGAACTGCAAATATCTACATTAAGCATTGAATTATGATTTAGTGAACTTTTCATTAAATGATCACGCAGCATGAAGCCTAACTAAATACTGCCTTCTTTTGTAGACTGTGAATGTCATATTTCCACATGGATATTTATTAGGTCTATATTACCTGTAGCTTTGTTTGTTGGGATTCAAATGGCCAAAAAATGATTCCTATCTGGGATCAAAACTGTATCATAAAGTAATTTAAGCTGAACATAAAGGGAGTCCATGAAAGGCATGTTTTGGTTTAGATTAATATTGTATCTAATCTGTTCCTTTTTATGGAATTAAGTTTTTTTAATTGGACAATTGTATGTCATTTGATGCCTGGGACATTGATATTCAGTCATGAAGTATACCAGTGAGATCACAAGTACAACAAACAACAACAAAAAGCTTGTAGATTTAGAATCGTCTCAATTTATTTGATCACTGAATGAAAGAAGGGACATGTAGGACTACGCTTGTTAATTTAATAATTTACAGTCTCTCGTTTTAACACCTCACACCCAAGCACCAAGTTCACACACATCATAAGGAGCTGTAGATGAAAGTAAGCTTTGAAACAGTAGGCCTATAATCAATAACATGAACACATACAAGAGACCTGAAGTTTGCTTTCATTCATTGTACATTCATTGTTTTCTCTTTTTTTTTAAAAAGAGAAAACAAGTGCAACAATTCCTTTATTTTTACTAAGCTATCACTTCAAATGAACAGCCGAAAAGAGTGGTCCTGAAGTCATCATTTGCTGCTTTCTTTAGGTCGGGTTGCAAAAGAGTTTTCAGGATGGACCTCGTCCCAAGCTTTCCGACAAGTCCGCACAATCCACTCATGCTCGGATTCATCTGTTGGAAATAAGAAACATTAGGTATTATTGAGAGTTTTGCTTTTACTATGGGAGAATGTGAAGTAACAATTCAATATTTTTTAGTCCAGCATTTTAACTTATAGTGAATATGAAAACTGTAGGCATAAACAAACCTCAAACAGAAGGAGCTATAGGCCTATGTGCATTATGTTGAACTCACTTAAAGCGTTCAAATCAAACCTCTAATAGCACGTATAGGCTGCATAATTAAACCACAGGTCATTTGTGTGTGAATCTGAAAAAGTGAAGTGCCATTCAAGTGTCGGGTAAATTTGTCAAATCAAGATAAGCCTGACAATTAGGAGAAAATAACTTCTCAGGGCCACTTCAGACACCAACAAATAATAACCCAAAAAATGGACGACAGTTCTTTAAACCGAAACGACTGCCAGAGGAGCTGATAATAAACCAATTTTTCATTGTTAAAACTGAAACGAGTAGCTAATTGCAGGGGAAGTGAGCCGTCTCTGGAGCGCCCGCAGCTGCACGCACTTGAGGAGCACGCGGGCCTCACCCGCAGGTTCCACAGCGCGAGGGACTCCTTTTGTACGGAGGAGCTGGTCTGTGGCTCTCCGACTGATTGTGAGTAATTGCCCGCGTTGGGCGTCAACACTAACAGCCACTTCAAGTATAAAAACACCTCCTACTTATTTCTTGTCTCTCCCTACTACCTGTTCTGATCGCGAGGTCAATTGAACGCATTGGGCTCGCGGACAGCTGCCACACAAACATCTCCGGCAGGCAATGACGCAGTTGTTAGCGGAGAAGGTAATTATGGAGTCTTTAGTCTACGTAGCTGCGTCATTACGTGTTGACTGACCTCAATTAGCTACAAAGCACAGCTTATCTTAATGATAACTAGATTGGAATATTTCCCACCTCAGTCAGGAGCGTTGATTTCAGTATTAAGTTGTATAGGCCTAATTGGTACAGGTGGCTACTACATGTATATCCCCGAAAATAAGCCTAAAGAAAGACAATTTATGATCTAATATTTTTCTGAAGTCACTAAATTTAACTTTTAAAATGATTTTTTTAAAATATTTTTTGTGCATTGGGATACTGCAGGTTAAACAAAACAGAAAATGTATAGATAGGCCTATGTGTCATTGTTTTATAAGGAAATTATCACATTTGTAGTGCAAATTCTGAGTGAAAAAAAAGGTTTGTATTATAGCTTTCATTTATTGTGCAGAACCTAACACCTTTTGAACAGTTTTCTGGTTGACAACATCTCAAATGCACCAGCTTCATGTGAGACCTTTGTACAACGTGCAAGTGAGAGAGTGTGTGGAAGCGATAATGGCACCTTGTTAAAGTCTGTTTACCTTAATCCTTAAAATACACTCAGAGGGAAAAGTGTTTCCTTCCAGTCTAATAGCTGTGTGAAGTAACACACACACACACACACACACACACACATACACACACACACACACACACACACACGATGATTTGCATAGGGATGAATCTATGAATCTATTTTGCATACAACAGTTTTGATGAAAATTAAAGAATTCAATAAAATCGAAAGTACACTGAAATAAAAGCGCTATAACCCTCTGTGACATCATCAAGAGACAAACTCTGAACTGTGTCAAATGACATTAACTATTTCAACTTATTTAGGGTCATACTTGTTTTGGTTCTCAAGTGGAGGCTTCAGTAAAATCAAACTTACCTGAATGTGAAAGCTCAAATAAACATTCAAACGTACATACTACACAAGTGTGACTCCGAATCACTGCAGAGCAGTTCTCGGTTTTGTTTCCTGATGACATCATAGAAAAATAGCTTCAGTTTCCTGTTTCTAGCATGGTAATAGAGATACTTTTATAAAAAAATTTATTAATCCATCCTTCACATTTTACAGGATTAACTTAATTGAGGGGATTTTTTTCTTTGTCAACGAGATGTTTGAAAAATGAGAGTTTCAGGAAAGGCAGCGCGAGGATACGTTCCACTCCCCAGAGGCCCCAACTGATCTTATCTGTCTGTGAAACACCTCGGCTGGACGGGGACAAAGGGAGGGGCTGCAGTTCGGTCACCAGAGGTGTTTTCCTTGGCTGAGGAATGTTTTCGGTTTGGAGCTCTTTCTGTGCCGACTTGCAAAGGGAAGCGGTTATACCAGAAACAGGAAAGAGCTACAAACAATATGGCAGCACATGCTGCTGCTGCTGCTGCTGAAAAGTGTTGCTGTCTGTTACCATGAGAGAATATACACAACTGACCATGTGTGTGTGTTTGTTTGTAATAACTCAATCAGTCAGTGGTGGAAATTTGATTGTGCAGATGTGGCCTATGTATCTTTCCCCTCATTCTTTTTAAATTACACTTTATAAAGTTATGCAAATGTTTTTCATTCTTACTCTAAATGTAGGCAACAATCTTCATCAGGATACAAATTAGGTCCAATTATGTGCCTCTGGAGGTTTGGAGGAAAGCGGATAAAAATCATCTTTTTGCATTGTTTTCTAAATATGTGATTCGTGTTTCAGATGTTACAGTAATCATCTCATTGTGTTACAGTCTGTTGGCTTTATTTTTGATGGACTACTCTACTAGGACATAGTGACGTAGCACATATGCAACCACATGTTTGTTGTAATGTCCTCTAGTCACAATGAAAATGATTGAACTCTATTTTAAAGAATCCAATCATACTGAAATTCCGTTTGTATCAAGCACAATCCTTGTTTTTTTAATGGGACCAGAGTTAATCCATCATTTTAGCAAAATATTTATACCTAATTTTTATCTGTAAGACATCTCATCTTCACTTCAATCCAATTCAGATGTTAAACACACAGTGTTGGCCAGAATTTAGGTTTCGCCATAAGATAAAATAAAAATCACATAGTTAATTGAGCTTCTTCAGCTGCACAGAGGACAGCGACGTCGTCTTCTTCCGAGAGACTTATTGCAAGCAAAATAAAGTCGAGATTAGGCTCTCACAAAGGGCATTAATCAGAAACAAAAGTCCTCAATGCTATTTTTACCAGCTGCAGCCAGACACACTCACACACACACACCTTTCTTTTTGTAATTTTGTGTATAGCATTTTTATTCAAATCACATGTCTGACTCCTCAACTAACTTCTTTCCAATCACAAGATCAACTATAAATCACCAAATTTTGGTTTGGACAATGATTTTACATTTTGTTTTTAAAGGCTGTAAATTCTAATAAGGAACATTTTAAACCTGTAATTACAAATGACTGCCTTATACAAATTAAATCAGAAAATTAAAATAGATGATTTAAGTGAAATATGTCATGGGTATAAAGAGTATGTCTATGAATAATTAGCTGTTTTCCAAAGTTCAGAGTAAGCCATTAAGAGCAGTTCATTTAAAAGTGCTGTTTGGATTACATTACAGTAGTTTGACAAGCACTTCCATCAATGCTGACATTTATTAAGAATTCTGTCTTGCTCAAGGATTCACTTCAAAATGTGTTACAAACCGCCCAGCACCTGGGCGACAAACCTGAGCTTTAACCATTTTTACAACATCTAAAATAAACAGGATCAGTTTGGTTCAATGCTGAGACATTCAGTGATGTCATATGATGGGAGGTTCCCCTTTTAATAAGATTCTCTCACACCAGCCTACATCTATCATCCTACATTTCTACATAGTGCATCGGTATTCTTGACAAATCCCTCCATATACGCTGGCTGCAAAAAAATCTGTTCAAGTCCAGAAATAATCCTTTGCCTCTTGGGGAATATTAGCAACAGATCCCATTGTTTTGCTAGATGGCACTGTGCCAAGATGGATTGTTTGTGTGAGTTAGTAACAGTTGCTAAGGAGGTCAGGACTCTGCAATAAGCCGATTCTGGATTGTGAGTAAAATCATTGAAACAATGTTTAGTTCAAGGGGTCAAAACTTGAATCATCTGCAGTTGGAACAAGATCCATATGCATCACTTCTGCAGCTTCTCCAGATACGACCAGCATATTTTTTTTCGCTGTCCTATACAGTCACCACTTGTGACGGCTACACGGGGAGCTCCTTCCTCTTTCCTTGCAGAAGCAGACGTCCCCTTTGAGAGGGTGGGTCTTCCCTGTGTCCCCTCGTCCTCGCAGTCCTCATCCTGGGAGGAAGCCATGGGGCAATAAATTCTGTCTTCACACCCACTGTGACAAATGTGCCTTCACCTCCCGGGTTTGAAAAATAAATATGTACAGGATACAGGAGCATCCTTCACAAGAAATGTATACTAAGACATGAGGGCAGACAGTAGTTAAAAGTAGTGCATGTGTAAGCTACATACATCCCCCACACTTGTAACTAAACACTGCTATTGAAGTCACATATCCGACTATATATAATATATAACAGAAAATAGCCGTGTTGTTGGACAGAGTTTAGTTCGTCTTCCTCTTTATTCCTTCTATTCTTCCGCTGTGTGCGTTTCTCAGCTGATCACTACCAGAGGTATTGTGGTGATGAACAAAGCGCATCAAGAAAGGAATCTTAAAACATGTTTTTGTTCTTCTCACACATCGCGCTGACATCCGTGGAGGATGTGGAACTCCTCACATATGTAAATGACACGTGTGCTTGTGGAATTAATCTGTGCGATGTTGCGAGTAGCTCATCAGCAGACAAACACTTTGCCCTTAAGGAGAATGTGAGTCTCAGCTGAACTTCTGCTAGGAATCATTTCTTTACACATGTCAGCATTTGTAAAGGTTAAAAGAAGTCAATGGAATTCACATGCAAACTAAAACGGATTCGGGAGACGTCAGATGAGAATCCAGACACTGAAGATGTGTTTCTGATTTCTTTAAAGACGAAAGAATACAAGATTGTATTATTTCATATCTTCCTGGATTAGTGCAGTGAAAAGCAAAGTCACAAGAGTCCAGCAAGATTCTACAATAACCCAATGAATGTTCTTGTGATTAACTCTGTGTTTAGGTAGCAGCAAAGCATGTGTCTAATAAAAATAGTAATGTGAATGATGCACGTAAATAAAAGTGGCCGTGTTTTCAGCCTGGTGATGTTAAATCACAGGAGACATGACGAGCAGAGGATGTCAGAATTTAGGAATTATTATCTGGACTCCTGACAGACTTCATTCACTTCAAATCAGGAACGGCAACAGCAGACGTTCGATCAGTGGAAAAAATGTGTCTTGAATTTTCCACTTTTGACCAATAACAAAAGAAAAAAAGTTTTTTTTTTTTCAATGGCTGCAGCAGTCTCTAGCAGCATGCTTATCAGATGACTTGTAACTATAACCTTCCATCAGAGAATCCAGGGATAATCCATTTAACATCACTCCATAGGTTCACTGTTATTAAATCTTTCCCATATGGACACACTGTATGCGTTCAGAGATGCAGTTTTTATCAATTGGGCAAAGACATTATGATTTATTTTGAATCAGGCTTCATCTATGAACGTGTTTAGGCCAGGTTGCTAAAAATAGTTTTACAAAGAGCTACTATTCTGTATAACAAGTCAGCAACAGTAAATCTATCTGTATGTATTCAGCTGATTGTTCATCTGTGTGTAATGAGCCTGCTTCAGTATTTAACTCCCAAAATAATACAGCAAAGTAACAACATAAAATGGAACATCTACATGAGGAGTTTCCACTAAGGAACTGGAACAGTTTGTTCAAGTGTCATCATATGTCCATAAACCTTACTGTGTTCATCTCTACACAAAGGCACAGAAACAAACCAGCTTTACCAGAGACGTAAATTCATGTTCTTTGCAAATAAACTAAAGGAAAGGAGGTTTGAAAACATCTAAAAAATGATGACTGGAATTTTTGCAAAATATTGCAAACAAGCCGCATAGTCACTACATAAATACATTATAATATTCAGGAATCTATCACTGTCTAGGTGCTTCATTTGACATTAAACTTTGCACACTCAATTTGCAATGAAAATACATGTTTGCTCTAGACTTTCATCTTCCTCATTTTCCTTGGCTGTTGCGCCTAAGATGCCTGGATATTACTCAACAGAGAGATGGAGCCAATTTGGCATCAAATTAGTGGAACAAAAATGTGCACGAACTAATGTGGAATAAACAGTAAAGAGGTACTATTCTATATCATGTTACGTTATCCTTGTTCATATCTGGATTGTGGAGTGCAGAGAATAATGCAGTCTTTACTTCAAATCTCAAATATATAGTTCCTGAAATATGTCCAGGTTGGAGGGTATCCATTATTGAAGCGATTGTTATTATTACTATGAAAAGTAAGTAAGGGGGTATTTCTTTTAGGAGCCGTTCATCTTTAACAGCGCTGCAACAGTGGAAACAACAGGATACTTCCTGTCTCACCTGCATTCCTGAGGAATCTGCCCGCGTAGGAAGTGACGACTCTGGTATTGGGGTCATAGAAACCATCGCCACAATCGTAACATCCATCAGGGACGGCACGTGGCGGATGAAGATCAGTTAGCTGAGATTCTCCTGTATGAACAAAGCAGAAGACCACTCTTCATGAGATTTACAAATACTCACACTTACTGCTATTGCTATTCTATTTTAGGCAATGTCTCTTTGCATTTAATCCCTCTCCCTTAACATTGTGTTGCTCTTATTTTGTACTTTAATTTTAGAACTACCTGGCTCTGGAATCTCCTTCTTCAGGATTTTAAAGTTCTACCTTATCTTAACTTTTCTTAACCATATCTTAGTTTATCGTATCGCATCGCATCGGATCAAATTGTACAGTATCTGTCAGGCCAGTGATAGACATAGCTCCTGAATCATTAAGCACTATATATATTAGGTTAGCCTCTCAAACTGGAACATAGACTGAAATAATAGTTAAAGATGAATGAAGGGGGTTTGTTTGTTAGTCGGATGGAAGGAGACTACTGACACTCTTTATAAGTCACTCTATACACTATATAAGTGAATACTCAAGCACATAAAGGAATTCCAACCTGCAGCTCTAAGTCCATTGCATCGCTCACTGTAGAAGCACCTATCATAACCATCGCAGTAGTCCCAGTTCTGCTCCTGGTACTGCAGACCGTCAGCAAAGGTAAAAGAACCCTTTTGAAGAAGCAAAATGTCAAAATAGTGCTCATTATTCAGTCCTACTTTTAAGTGGGTCGGTTCATCCAAATAATAAAATAATAAACTAGGTTAGTTAAGCTAGGTATGTTGTATGTTTCGAGTTACATTTTTTGCAACTTAAAGCAGTGGGGGATAAATAGATTTTGAGAAAGTCAACTGAAGAAAAAGAGTTCATGATAATCCAGAAAACTCAGTGTTTCCCCGACAGTTTTCCTGGAGGATGTTTCTTTGGCGGAAAGATGCTGTGGTGAAAACTGTTGAAAGGAAGGTCTTGGGGTTATACTACTATGTATCCCAGACATGGTTTCTTGGATAGATAACTTGCAGTTGAGGTTTCAGATGTCACTTTTCAGTGCTTTAAACACCACAAAAACTTTTTTTATTTTCTTCCATTGTCTTTGGGTAAATGCAGAAGTCTTGGAGATAGAAATCTCCAAACCTCAGCAGATAAAACCAAAGATGTCAGCACAGATATATTCCACTTGAGGAAAGTGGAAAAATGTGTGCAGCCTCTTAGGAACAATACAACTTTTACTGAGAGCATAAATTAAACATACTTTGTTCAGCAATTTTGCACAAAAAGGGATGCATAAAACATATTTTGCTTAAGGGTTAGAAAGAATATTTCCATCTTGATAAATGCATTAATTTTGAGTTGAGTGTCAAATGGGTAATTGAGTAAATACCATAGACTGTAAATAATACGCTAAATACATACTCAGGGCAAAAAGAAAAGTTTTTACCGATTAGATATTTTCTTCTTTTTCTTGAATTAGGCAGGATTAAAATGCAAATGGCGGGAAAAAAACGTCCAGGATCCCACCCCAGGCTGAGTGTTTGAAGGGAGAGGTGCAACTACAGGACAACATTTCCAGAGTTTGAATTTGAGAATGTATTTGATGGTTCATGTCTGTTTTTAATGGAAATCAGTTTTCCAGGGCCTGTATGGATGCAGGTGCAGGGTAGCCTGGGCTGAGGTTAGTCATGGTTTAGAGCTGCTATCATGTTAAATGAACCACAACTCAAATGATGATAATAATTGGGGGTGATTGCTGTTGTGGCAAAAGTCCATAAAGATTGCATTAGAGCAGGAGAGAGTGTAGTTTCAAGTAGGGAAAAGGAGAGACAGCAAATAACTACACCAATAATGGTGAGTGATTGCTAAAAGAGACCAGACATAATATCAACTATAGCCAATGTGAAACACAGCTATGCAACTTGATGCACATATTGTGACATGCATGCAGGAACACACACACACACACACACACACACACACACACACACACACACACACACACACACACACACACACACACACACACACACACACACTCACTCACTTGTTTAGCTTTGCCATTTTCCCAGGTGGCCTCATATTTACTTCCATTTGGAAAGTGTAGCACTCCTTTGCCGTGGAACATCCCATCTTTCATCTCTCCCACATACTTAGTTTCTGTAGGGAAAGTGTACTCTCCTTTTCCATCCATTCTAAGGAAGAGAAGAGACAGTCGCATACAGCTTGTTCAACTTTTGCCTACCAAAGATTGCTAGTTTAGGTTTAAATCTACCGTAGAATATACGTATACTGCTCTCTTTGTGATCATAATATATAATATCAATTTACCTGCCATTTTTTGTATCTCCTTTGTAACTGCTCTCACTGATATCCATTTCTACACTGACTCGCTAGCGCCCTTTCTTCTGAAATTAAACTAAAATGTATGAAGCATGGATTTAATATGGACTAGGGAGAGCAAGGACTGAGGCAAAGTGTACCGTTACCATGGCAACATGGAAACAAAGAGCCCAAGCAACACCTACAGTTAAAAGTGTTTCTCGGTGGAGAGTAAATGATCGATTGAAACACTCTTTTCAGTTGTAATCTCTTAGAAATTCAAATTGGCGCAGGGGAAATATAAGTTTTCTACACTTTACTGCCCCTCAAGTGCGCATGCGGCGGCCGATGGACCAGTTTGGTCGCGCTTTCGGGTGCGTCATCAAACCGCGCCTCCCAGCTGACAGCAGCAGGCGCAGTAACCTTCTCCGCGGCCTCGTAGCTCGTCCTGGAGCTAGACGAGGACCTTGAATGTTTTTCAGTAGCTGTACATAATTGTTGCCGTTTGTGTTACTTTACATACGCACAGCCATGCCCACAACGCCGGAAGCTCCTACACTACAGGAGCTGAATGTGGATGAGGTGAGTTGCGGTTATCGTTAAGCAATGAACATCACAGCAAGTGAGAACATGTTAGCTAACTAGCTTCGGTAGCTAATGCTAGTTGCTGTGTGGGACAAGACATTCACTTTTAGCTGTTTAAAACTTTTGCAAGTTACGTTATCTGTCTTTAAAGTGGTGAAAGTAAGCGAGACATAATTCTGTAATGGATCAACCGGTACATATTCCGTACGCAGTTAAAGGGGCTGAGTAATCTTGCATTGTTGTGATATCCCACTTGGAAACATTAAATAGAGTTAGAGGAATCACGACATCGTGTTTATTTTACTGCTCTCTGCATAGTTAATATTATTTCTGTCATTTATCTCTGCAGTGACAGAATATTAGCAGCCTCAACACAAATCTCTGGTCGATTATGTTAGTAGCTGTGTTATTTAGCACACTGAACTTGTCCTTGGAAGTCAGGTGTTAGCTGGCAGGAGCTTGTTCTTTTCCTAAACTAATATGGAAGCATGAAGAAGCTAATAAACGAAATGCATTCAGTCTATATACAATATATGCAAATACTCCTGTAATTGATCTTACAAAAGATATGCCTGTCAAAAGATAAATAGATATTGTTGAGACCTCAAACATGCCTCTTAAATCACAGTTATTTTCTGTTGTGAGTTAATGTGTAGGTGAAATATGTGTTTGAATGTGTACCTGAGACTCGTGCAGTTTCTCTCTGTACACAGGATAAACATTAAATTGATCCCCAACCTTGAATCAAACCGTCTTTCACATCTTGGTTTGTGATGTGGTCTTGTTCGACGTGTGCCAGGGACTAAAGAATTCCCATCTGAAAAAAAAAAAGGATCTTGATGAAAGTAATATTTTGTTAATGACTGTTTTCCATTTTTCTGTCCTTGTGTGTTTCTAGATAAATGTTTCATCTGCAGTGCTGAAGGCTGCCGCTCACCATTTTGGCTCCCAGTGTGACAAACCCAACAAAGAGTTCATGCTCTGCCGCTGGGAGGAAAAGGACCCCAGAAAATGTCTTGAAGAAGGAAGGAAAGTTAACGAGTGTGCACTCAACTTCTTCAGGTATTGCAAATAAGATGTTGTAATATTTCTTATGGTTATAAATGGACACAATGTTTAAAACAATCATCACAGCAGTACCTCACATTTTCTTGTCCTTTTCCTGATAATATACATTACTTTCAATTGACTGGAAGTGGAATGTAGATGTCAGTCTTACCTGGCCAAGTAGAATTAATTGTCATTTGACATTGACCATTCAAGAAAGGCAGAGACAAACTTGTAAAGTTTGTAAATCATAAAGAGACATCAGCATTCCTTTGAGTTGGTTTTACTCCTCACCGTATGTTTAAGATTTTAAAAAAAAACTCCCCGATGTGAAATATTCAGGGAGGGAATTTCCCCCCAATTAAAACAAAAACAAAAAAGAACTGCGGGTCATACCTCCGAACAGTTGGCACTTGAGACCCAGTCAAGCACAATGGCTGCCCGGACCGCTGTGACTCATGTCTTCATGTCTTGTTGATGTGAACAAACAACTGAATTGAATAGATTGATAACTGTCGGCACAAAATGTTATTTAATCAGAATTATCTAATCATTTTACACTGTGTGCAAGCATCTTTTTAGTTTTTTAAGAATCGGCTCCAAATTCCTGAAGTAAATGATCTGAACCCTCTAGTGGCTGTGCCATCAAGAACACCTCTTTGTCTTTTTTCTTGGCTACTTTGAACACTGACCAGTCGAAACAGGGCTCGATAATTTTTAAACATGAATAATTACAGAGGCTATTGTGTCTTTGAAACTGCCCTTGGGGGCTATTTGAGGAAGTGGTCTGGGTATTTTCACTCCTAACTGCAGTGTCTGTGTTTACTGAAAGTTCAAAACAGAGCTTTGGTTTGTCATCCAGAAACTAGAGTGCTTTGTGCGTGTGTCTGTCTCAAACTGTTTGTGTTACTGGTTCTCCAAAAACACATGACCTCTAATTCTAAAGCCGAAACAAACAACCGACACTCTCACCCCAAAGATAAACTGAGTGTTATTGTGAAAGAGCAATACCTGTAATTATTATAATGAGGAAAGCTTTGAGCAAAGCTGTAATTACGCAGGGACCTGGTTTGATTCTTAGGTGCTTCTGGCAACTGCCAGCCACCTTTGAGTAAACTAAATTTAAATGACCAGTTAAGATGTTTCTGTTTATGTGAACCTCAGAGAACCTGTGACTGGTGAAACATAACAAGAATAAACCAGCATTTAGTTAGAGTTTCGACAATGGTGGTTTTAAATGTTTTACTTTCATCTTGTGCATCAGGTATTTGCATAGAAGGTGAAGCACTTAAAAAATCTCCTATCGCTGCATGATGTCATTTTTATTTATTAGTTCTTTCCAGAGTTACTTAATCACCATCACCATTTATGTTTTAATCAGGGCAGTTACAGCTCAGTCACATCAATGGACTTCTATAGTGTGCTTTAAACTTACTCTTGGATATTTGATTAACTCCTTTCAGGCAAATCAAGGGAAACTGTGCCGAGTCCTTCACCGACTACTGGACCTGTCTGGATTATTCCAACTTGGGGGAGCTGCGTCGCTGCCGTACGCAGCAGCAAGCCTTCGACGGCTGCGTCCTTGATAAGCTGGGCTGGGAGAGACCTGATCTGGGAGACCTGTCGAAGGTGAGACTTTTGACTGAGCGACTGTGCTTTCATAATGTGGGCAGCACAGTTGTTGGGCTCTATTCTTGCTGATTGTGGACTATGTAAGAGGCTATGATTGGAGTTCTCTCGGCCAGCTGTGGGTTTGAGTTCTAAGTCCTGTATTTTATGATGCTTTTCTTTTCATAACTGGTTATTTTTAACAGACTCGCATAACTGTACTTTATAAGAAGAGCTTATTAGATACCAGCAATCAAAACAAGACCAACAATAATTGGTGCACAGCTGCCATATTTCTGTGACTATCACAGACAGATAGGTGTAATACACTTTCAGGCCATTTTGCAGTTGCCACGCGACAATCATGTTTCAAATCAATCTATACAGGAAACAAAAGAACAGATTTACCTCAGGTTTACTGTTGTATGGCCGAGTGCTGAGTGTCTGTGGTTCATCAGCTCCAGAACAAATGAGAAGACTTCATTAATTGAGATTAAAATGTTGGATGATTCTGAGAGTGTAGTTTGTTTTTATATGCTGTGACATGTGGAGATAGACATGAGCATGTGAGGAACACAGGATGAGATTAAAGGTAAAAAAAAAAAAAAGACTGGTTAAAGAAGCCTCCCAGTAAAAATAAGGATGGGGAAAGCAGAGTAGAAGGTTAGGGTTTCATGGTTCATGTTCATATCTTCCCTTATGTAAGATTTTGTTTTGTATCAGTTGTGGTGTTGGCAAACACAAGAATAACAATTCCCTTAAAAAAAGTGCATCACTTGAGGTGCACTCACACTAGGCCCAGTTTTTCCTGTACTGTGCTGAAGCATGATAATAATAGTACATTGTATTTATAAAGCATTCTCAGGAACTAATTGCCCCCACTCCCCATTCTCCCGCTGGCCTGCACTCACACTGCTCCAGGATTTACGGGGCCTGAGCATGGTTACCTCTTGCAGCAACATAATGGGGACGCGGGGTCGAGTACGCGTCCACATAACTGAGAACAACACAGAGAACATGACTGCAACTTTACTGACTTTGTGGCTTATGCTGAGTCATTTTAGTCAGATACAGCCATAGCACTCCTGGATTTCTCCGGGAAGTGCAGGAACGGAGCACTCACACTAGTCAAACGAGCTGGACTTTAGGGGTGAAGCGAGCCTGGGCACTGTACGCATTGCCTAGTGTGAGTGCGCCCTTAAACTGTTCAGAGCAACCAAATGTTAACATTTTGTACGTTTGACAAATCATGTCATATATGTTCCATTTCCTCTTTAGGTGACCAAAGTGTCCACTCCGCGGCCACTGCCTGACAACCCCTACCACTCTAGACCTCGTCCTGAACCAAACCCAGTCATCGAGGGTAAACTGGAGCCTGCCAAACATGGAAGCAGGCTATTCTTCTGGACCTGGTGATGCAGCTTCAAAGTGTCAGTTTCCTTCCAAAGGCATGAGCTCTGTTCGAAAATACTTAGACCATTGTCACCATTGGGATAGTTGAGGAGGTTTCATTCTTTCGGTGCAGACACAAGTAGAGGGAGTTTTTGCCACCTTAATGTCATGTCTGAAGGTTTTGTTTTTGGGCAGGTCTCTTCAGCAGCTGCACATCCAGTATCATCAAACAGTTAGATAAAGGAAGGAAGGATGATTATGTGAGCAAAGTCCATAAAACTTTCCCGACCACTTCTGTAAATGTAATGAGTGAACAAATACAACATGCTGTTATTATTGTTGTCAAATAATAATAAAAAATAAATTATGATTCTTTGTGTCTGAATGTCTTTATTTTAGTTGACCTCTATCAAAGAGTCAGATCCTTCCATATCAGCAAATCGTAGGAGGCACAAGCGTGTGTGCACATCTGTGTTTTGTCAGCATGCGTGTTGTCAAACTGACGGAGGCTGAGGTTGGAGGTCAAGGTTGAGGGTCACTACCTGCAGCCAGAGAGAGCTGTTTCTGCTTCCTCCTTTTCTCCCGGCTCACTTCCTGCCTCTGACTTGGACTGAAAGAAGACTGGAGGAGTCATTTTGCCGATGCACAGAAAAGTATGTTATTTCTGCCCACGCATACAAGTCAAGTCAAGTCAACTTTATTTATATAGCACATTTATAACAGCCGAAGCGGACCAAAGTGCTGTACAGTAAGTTTGGTAAAATACATTACATCCAAAACATCATAAAAACACACATTCACACACACACACACATACATACTCATGATCTTAAGTGGAAGGAGACGAGGAGCTCATTCAAAGGCATGGCGGCCTGTGGAACAAAGAGGACTGTGCCAATGCTAGCACAAAGACACTCGTGTACCACCAGGACATTGTCCAAGATCAAAGTTTTAGAATGACATTATGAGGGAGCTCTGATGCATTCAAGTGTCCAGAAAAACAACAAAAGCATGCATCAGTAGACAGGAGTGTGGTTTGACTTTCTCTACTATAAACATAAAGGGAGATTAAAAGCCATCTTCCAAAGGTCATGATTTTACCACGAGTATTAATTCTAGATGGAACGTTGATACAATTCCAGTTGAATTTTTCACAACCTCATGCCAGAAACATTCAAATATTGTTCCTATTATATATTGTTCAGTATTTCCATCTGCATATGTAGACATGAGGGTGCTTGTCTCCTTGTTTTTACAGGGTGTCACTGACAGTAGTTGCAGAAATCCCCTCACAAGGTGTGGTGGTCTGAACCTGCTGCTTGTCAGGAAACGCCTGACGGACCCTCTTCTGACCTGGACAGTAGGACAAAGGGTGAAGGAAAGGAGGTGTGGATGGAGGGAAACACGGAGGAGAAGGGGGTGAGGACAGACGGGAGGTGGTGAAGAAGAAACTATTGAAGAGGTATGATGATAGAATAAGGATTAAGAAGTTAAAATAAAAGGAACAACAGAGAGGCCTTGGAAAAATTTAGATTTTAAATGAAAAGTGGGAAATGACCTGTATGTAGACAGACAAAGTGGGGGCCTTGAGGTTGTTCGGTGGCTGGCGTTAAGGTCCCCGGGCTCGTGGCAGGCCCATCTCCATGCGACTTTCAGGAAGCAGAGGGTCATCGTTTGACACGGCACCGCCACAGGAAAATGGGCTCTGGCACAGGAAAGAAATACAATACAGGGTTTTCACAAAGCTACAGCCCGCCTGGGAGCTGGACGCGCTAAAACACTCAAACAACCTGGCTTGTTCATAACACATGACTGTCAATATTCCCATTGTTCAGTGTCAGGTTTGACATAATAAGATGAATGTTTGAAGTAGAGATGAGCGACAATCGGCAGTCAGTAGATGTTTATTACGTGTTTTGTTTTCCATCAGATCTCCTCAGCTTGAGACTGAAGATCAAGGAGTTCAATGAGAAGTTAAATACGTTTTTTTATATTCAACTCAGCTGCTAATTTGTAGTAAGCACATCTATATTCAAATCTGTAAAATTTCCATTTTCTGGATGTTACATTTTTGGTAAATTAAAGTTATTTATTGACAAAGAAGTAAAAATTGTGCTACAAAATCAAAAAGTGAGGCGAAATGTGACTGAAACATGTAACAAAGTAAAACAGAAGGACTCTAAATTAGTGCTTACTAAACTGCTTACTTTCAAATTGATTAAAGTAAATGAAAATATAACCGAACAAACGACACTAACTAATCAAATCCAACAACAAATGAACAGCACCTCTAAACAAAAAGACGCATCCTAGTGTGTGTGTGTGTGTGTGTGTGTGTGTGTGTGTGTGTGTGTGTGTGTGTGTGCGTGTGTGTGTGTGTGTGTGTTCCTAAACAAACTAATACCTGACCCCAGTCCACATAAAACAAGTGCTGCATAACACTTAAGACAACAGGACAGCTTGTTCTTTTCAGACTTTTAACAAATACAGGCACAGTGGGAAACTTAACACAATGAAGCTGTGCCCTGAATGATTGCTGGCCAAGCTTCCTAAAGGTGGGAGTTAGCAGGAGCTCTCCTCTAATTGGTTAATTGTTTCACTGCAGCTTTGCACCAATTAGGCTTCTCTTGGCAGCACAGGTGAATGGTAACATGCTGCATTCATGTGCTGCTCGGTTGGTTAATACAAATGATCTTAACATTAACAAAACATCTTTTGCCCCCTATGCGATGACGAATCTGACATCAAGCCGGACACCTACCTCTTTTAAGAGATTCCGGGGTGTTGATCGGAGTTGTTGTGGATTTTCCAACTCGGAAACTCTGATGTGTCCGACACCACATGAATGCAGGGTAAGGCCTGGAGGATGCAACAACCAAGACACACACATGCACAGACACTCCAAAAGAGAGGTCAGTCGTACACACAGGAGAGGGGGTGTGCAGATACACTGGATACCTTAACCAATGCATTACTTTAACAACATCACACAAGATGGATTGCTGTTTAATTGAATATCAGCACGGATGTGTCTCGGGCATAGGTTTGTGACTGCAGGCCGTGTGAGGGAGATAATCACAGCCGTGCCAATATTAATTATAACAGAAAAACCTTGAGCATGATATTACTTTTGTACAACCATTCCACAAATTGACGGTTTTTCTGGTTGCACATGGGGTTAAAAAGTCCCAGCTTGAACAGTATAAAGTTCCTAATGCTGTTGTTCTCAATGTAGCGCTCATGGAATGCATCTTGTCCAATCAGATTACTTGGTGATAACTAACTATTGTATAATTTTGTATGAGTAACACATCAGTGCACTTCCCTTCCATGAGACGTCTGCTGCGTCCATCAAAAGCCCCTAACATGTGGGTGCACTTGTTTTATCAAAATGTAGGTATGTTTGATTTGTTTATGTTGGTGTACCTTCTTTGCCTTTTCACTCTATGATCTTTAGACTGTACATGTTGTTGAGTGCTGCTTTCATGTCTCCTCATCTCCCCTTGTACTACACAGGGTGGCTTTGAACTACCATGCAGGTTGCTCTATGTATAAAACACACACTCACAAGCCACAAGTACCATCACTACATCCACTGACACCACTCATCGAGATTAAAAAAATCTGAGAGCTTCAAAAGGGTAAATTTCCAGGGTAAACACACTCACAAACATGAGCATGTGCTCACTTACACAGCAGACTTTTCTGTTTTTAGCTTTTGTGTTTTTCAAGATAAGCGACAAAGTCAAAATGTATATGAGATAGAACATCATCGCAGAATGAGATTTCATAACGGCGTGCAAAGTTAACTTCCACAACATGGTCACACCTGTTCATCCTTGGTGAACTTTGGCACGGGAATTTGCATCTTCTCTGTGCTAACATAGAAATGCTAACCTCTTTGGGAACAGACAACCACTACAAAGAAAGAAAGCTGAAATAATATTTGTTGTGCAAAGTTCAATTTTTGATTTAACAGAGGTTCCTCGTGGAGGATATACAGCAATCGGATTTGTTGTAAGAGGCGATAAGAACTTACATTGGTAGTCTTTCACAAAGTGTAAAAAACTGTAAACATGACATGTTACTTTTAGCTAATAATGTAAGCAAACCCCTTTTTTTTAACCCATCCAGTAGACACTGAGTCATATTAACTCTTAGGGCCATGTATCCTAGAAATGCTATTCCACAATCCACTTACGTTTCTCCCAGTTTTTCTTCTCCATTGACCCCTGAAAGACATATCTGGCTCTTTGGCATCTTTATACTAGCATTAGCCTGTTGTTAAATGTTTGATTGCCATTTGGCCTTGGGCAGTAAGCTCTCTTTGAAAACCAATGTCCGCTGTGGCTGACAACAATGTTATTTAGATCTCTGTGAGTTAACTATAACAGTTGAGATGAACCCAGAAAACAAAACAATGAGCATTTGTGCAAAGAAAAAAATCTCTGGGTCCTGATTGAAGCAATTTAGTGTATAATTTCAATTAAACAGAAAAACATACACACAAAGACCCTGGATCCTCAAAGCCTAACTCTTTGTGGTGACAGAGTGATGGCCATGACTTGTGTTTTGCATTCCAGCCGGACATGCTTCGCAGCCGCTCTTTCATGCCGCAGTTTTGCCATACGCCTCTGAATGCGGCGCTAAAGACAACATTTGGCAAATTTTAAAGGTTTCACTCAAGGTGTTAGTTGGTCAAAGACAAGACAGAGCAGGAGATCTTTCGCTTCATAGCACGCTGCTGAAGCTCAGTCACACTCTCACCGACAGACAGTGAAACACACTGACACATGTGCGTGCTGATAAACACACAAACGCACTTGAACAACTACACAACAACAAATACGTACGAAAGCTACAAGTTTAACAGTTTGTATTAAAAGTTATAATTACAAAGGAAAAATACAAAACAAAGGAATTTAAGGACTACACAGAGACACGAGGAGGGATTTTCCGAGAGCTCAGCCCTCTTTTGTGTCTGTTTATTCAAAGTGTTTCAGAATAAAATCCAGTGATTTCTTTTCACTGTGTGTTTATTCTGTCGTATCTGAGCAAATGGACTAATGTGAAGTATGTGTTGAAAAGTGGCGTCTAAATGACAGCTCAGGCTGTTGTCACACAGCTTAACACTCAAGAAGTTGCGGTCTGGGAGCCTCACAGTATGTTGTTTATTTGCCTGCAGGTATGTGTGTGCATGCATGAGTGTGTATATGTGTTCATTACGGGTGTATGATGAATATAAAGTGCCTGCAGCCTCAAGTGTTTGTATGTTTGTGCCTTTGTAAAGTTCATATGTGTGTGTATGTGTGGTGCTGCAGCTCCTTCTTGGCCAGCCTGTGTTTATCTTGGCCTGATCCCAGACCTTCATCACTTCTCTGCTGATAGCTCCATTCCTCCATCCCTCCGTCCCTCCGGCTATTTACAAGTCTACCGCAGACCGCCTTTCCCTGCGTGCCAACATCCAATCCTTTTTCTTCCCCTGTCCTCTCCTCTCTTTGCTTTCACACTGTCGTCATTCCCTTTATCTCACTCTGCTCACTTGAGGAAATCTTTCCTGCCTCGCTGTCCGTCCTCTCAGCCAAATAGACCAAATCTAGCCAAATTGGAACATATTTGCACATCCACCCTTTACTCATTCTCTCCTCTGATTCATATGTTTATGCAGTACAGTGAAGGGATTTGTCTCTCTGTGCTCCTTTTAGAGACAAAAAAGAAGTTAAGTGTTTACAGAGTACTCTAATTTCAAACTTTTATTAGGACTACAACCCTGCTATAATAGTCAGATGCTAACAGTAAAATGTTTTAGCTCACATCAAATGTAAGGTGTAAAGGGCAATAGAAAAAGAAGAAATTAAGCTTATTAATGTTGTATTATATACTATCTACCAAGTGAACAATTAGAGCTTGGCAATAGCCGGACATACACATGCTATTAGAAACAGTTCTGGGTCTGATCAATACTCAACTTCAACTTTGCCATTGGTTTGTAGCAAGGCAGAACAAGACAGTAAAAAGACAATACGCCAAATGTCCTTCCTCAGATCGGCTTTGAAACTTCAAGCAGGGTTCAAACTTTTTTAAAAACATATGTCTGATGTCCTCTCAGGCTTTTGATGCACAAAGTGAAAATGTTTGTGAAGCTGTGGGTGGAAGCATTCTATTGTTACTATCAGGCTGCATGAAAAAAAAAAAAACAGGACCCTGAAACCAAGAAAATCAAATGGATTCATTTGTTTTAATGTTTGCACTAATTTGAGGTGACAAGTCAAAACGTCTTCCATGAAAATCGCCTTTTGATTGTTAATTGGCCTCCATATTTTTGAAATATGAGAATACCTCTCTTGTGTGAATAGAGTTTAGCAGTGCTCACCCAGGTTAGTCCAATTCTTGTCCTCATAGATAATTTGCAAGGAAAGAGAAGAAGTAAGGCATTGGAGTATATTAATGTGTTATCAGTTATTATAACACAGCATTAATTGCAGTGTATTTTGTTTAATACTTCTGATATTTTCTTACTTACTAGGCATTTAATGTCTATAGTTAAATCAAGTCCTCTTGGCTGTCCATCTCTCAGGTCACCGACATTGTTGAAAGCTCTTCTCACACATGCACCCCTGATTTCTAGGAAACATTTTTAGATGATTTCAGGACAGCCTGCCGCCTGAGTTGCTTATTCACACAGGTTTCTCACTGTGTAAAGACTTTTCCCTGTCTGACAGATGGACTGCATGATGTAAAAAGGATACCGCAGAAATCACAGTAATGTGAATAGACGAACAGAGTCCAACGCTATGATAACAGTATTTTCCCTTTATCAATGCTATGTGTAATTGGACGTATTCACAGTATCAGAGAGGAAAAGGACGGTCCGGGAAGCAGAAAAAAAGTATGATGAAGCATACGTGCACGAAGATCGAACCAGTTGCATCGCTGTTTTGTGATTTAAAGGTCATCACCCCTGTTGTGGTGACTTTTCCTGATTTTTACTTCTGCATTCTCACATGGGCTCACCCAGACTTCATGAAATTTCACCAATGAGCTGGCTGAAAAAAGTCAGAATAAAGTCTGGGTGAAAAATGTGGCCGTTTGCGTTCACAACTGCAGCCCACTAGGAAAATTAAAAAATGTATGAGAAAAGGCTCGAAGAGAGACAAGGCCTGCGATTAGACTTTTTGTATGTTTATGATGGCTCTTAAGTTTTACTTGACATTTTTAACTTCCTCACAGACAGTCGTTGATTGGATCACTGCTCCTAGTCCTTAAAGTTCAACACTTTCCCCTATAGTGTCATCTCATAACTACTTGACACAAATCTAACATGACCCCGAACCACCGTAGGGTCACTTTTCAATTGTCACCTCTTATCTTTTTGACAGAGTAACAGCATCAAAGAGACTTTCACTAGACTATAATGAGAACCCCCCACAGTTTAACTAACACGCACGCACGCACGCACGCACGCACGCACGCACGCACGCACGCACGCACGCACACACACACACACACACTGAACTGCAGCCAGCAGTTATAACCCAGCCAGTAGCCAGAGTTGACTTATTCCCATGCGCTGTGAAGCCGATGTCGCCCTAATGCTGTTGTGCTTGTGGTTTCTCGAGGTACACTGAAGCATTCCTCAGTCATGCGCTCATCTAAACAAAGCTAGTTAAAGAGGACACACGGGGGCTGGAGCTGCACAGTCGTGGCGGGGCTCCTCTGGGTGGCTCCTATCTGACGGAGGGCTCACAGAGTTTTGGGTTTCCTACGCATGTCAAGGTAGGTTAGCTGTTCCCCGTGTCTGGCCGCTTGGAGGCCCTGGTGGGCTATCACTCAGACTCCTTTCCTCTCCCTCCACGCCCTTCACCCGCCCTGCAGCTCGCCTACACTGACGCACAGGCCGTCTTCTGGCTGTCGTCCCTAGTTTACATGTCAGAGTTTGCCCTTTTTTCCCTGTCTGTGTGTCTCAGACCTTACATCCCCTCTTTTCTTTCCACTCAGATCATGGTGTGTCAGAGAGCTCGCTTGTCAGATTTCATTTTGATCTCAGTCTTTTTCTGCATTAAAGGAAACTCCGGCTGTTCTCCAATTGTCTGACTTTCAATACAAGAGTTGATTTGATAGCCACAGGTGTTGAGGCC
The DNA here is from genome assembly GCA_020745685.1 of Tautogolabrus adspersus. Classification (NCBI taxonomy): domain Eukaryota; kingdom Metazoa; phylum Chordata; class Actinopteri; order Labriformes; family Labridae; genus Tautogolabrus; species Tautogolabrus adspersus. The sequence continues at coordinate 27,794,960 of CM036549.1, read as the reverse complement.
TTAATGAACGTATGTTGTGTTTGTTTTTATATCTCGCTTTCAGCCCAAATACATCTTTTTAGACTCTTACTTTATTTTTATTATTATTTTTTAAATTGGGGCCGTTTTGCCTTTAATGGATAGGACAGCTTAAGAGACAGACAGGAAATGTTGGGAGGAGAGAGTGACATGCAGCAAAGGGCCGAGGTCAGATTCGAACCCACGGTCACTGCAATGAGGACTATTGCCTACATGGGGTGTGCACCATAACCGTTAGGCTATCTAGCACCCCTTAGATTTGTACTTTTTGAATCAATTTTGGATCATTAGCTGTGTTTCACACATGCATAAAACTCTTGTAGGGTTGATTTTCATGTGTAAACGCACATGGACATTTTTCTGCAAGTCCCCAAGTAAATTTCTCTCTGAAGTAAGGGTGAGCTGATGTGTGAATTGCACACATCTTGTCTTGAGACCCCCGACAACCTCCAGTTCAACAGTAAAAGTCTCCCCCCTATGAGGTGCATTATGTGAAATAATAGCAACTCAGGAAGACTCAGGGAGCAGCATGTCCTGAAATATTCAGAATTGCAGGAGTGCATGTGTGAAATGGGCTATGTTATTTTTCCTAAAATATTTTCTGTTTTCCTGAAAGTGTAAAAATTTCAAATTTATCTTTACAGGCTGTTGGTCAATCATTTTCTGAAGTATAAAATTCTAAATTTTTAACAGCCATATGTGTTACTGCATTTTTAAACCTTGTTTTTTTCACCTGGTAAAATCTTTGAATGCTGCAGGTAAAGCTTTTCAGACGCTTGCTGTTCAGTAATTGCCTGCATTTCCAAACAAGCCAAAATAGCCAGAGGTGTTGTTTCCTGGAGATATCTCGTATGCTGTCCTTTTATATCTTATCATACTGTAGCTGTTAAATAATCTGTGACATAATAATGATGTCACAGATATTCGGCCCCTTGCTAAATATTTTTTTTCTGGAGACATCTTGCTCGGTGCACAAGTAGGTCTCTTCAGAGATGTTAAATAACAATGTTCTAAGATTTACTCTGACATACTTTGTTGTTGATTTCTAGCTTAGCCAATGCTAACTAAAATGAAGGGAACACCTCTTTTTGTCACCTCTCGGTTGTCTGCAACTTGTTTTGTTTGGGTTGCAGTGAGTTAGCAAGAAAGAGACAGTCCAGTCCTTAAACCTCACACGTCTACGCCTCAGCACATAAATAATCACACCACTTCCACGTTTACTGAGCCTGTTAGTGTCCTTCACTAAACAAGCCGTGTTACAACTCTGTTGCTTAGTTGTGAATGCAGGCAGTTTGTGAGTCAAAACTAAAATAACTTTTTGCAGAAGAAAAATAAACCGACAGGGATTTTTCCTGAGAGGAAACCTTTAGTTTACTATATGACATGTTTCTTAATAGTGCTAAAGTGTTCAGTGTTCTTTAAATAAACAATGTGGAGTTTTGCATAGTGGGGCATGAAAGAATGCAGGAGTCTCGCTGCCCCGCTCACACATGTCAGCAATTTGGCTGCCTTGTGTATTTTGGATGTCGAAAAAAAAGGAACATTTCAAAGTAAACGAAAGAAGGAAAGTCTTATCCGCCTGGCAGCTGCGCTCCGGACCAAATTGCTTTCAGCTGATGCGCTGCAGCTCAAACTTGCTTGGGTAATGTCAAGTGATGCATTGCAATACTGAGAAAACAACACAGACAAAAAAATAAATAAGAAGGGAGAGAAAGGCTGGAAAGTTCCAGGGCTTATTCAGGCAAAGACCACAAACCCCCGCAACGCCATGGACACTTTCATTTTCATTTGTAATTTTTCTTTCTTTGATTCAGTCTTCATTCAGTCTTATGAGAAGTCACACAGTAGAGAGTTCACTTCCATTTAAACAGAACATTTATGAGTGACATTTTAAGCATTTAAATGACTTTTAAGGTTATACATTATTGCAAGCATAAATATGATTTAACATACTATAAAATTTGGATCACCAACAAACATAGGAGCAGCTGTAGGCATGTTTAGTTTTTAATAAAACAAGATTCTGTTATCCTAAGATAATTTGGAAAGAAAGCAATGGATTTAAGATTAAAGGTGAAGATCAACTTTTTTTTAAAGGAAGGTTTGCAGATTTAAATTAAAAAATTAACAAATAAATGACAATTTTCTAAAGAACGCCATGAAAAATAGTCAAACTAAGACAATTCATCATCCTCCATACATAATGTCTGGCTTTAATGATGATGATGATGATGATGATGATATGATTTATGTCCTATTACACTGTGTAACTACATGCTGGCATCTTCAGCTACCTGACAAACATGCACTAAATGCCAGTGCAAACAAACTAGTGGGGAAACAAATGAAGTTGCAAATGAAGAATTATGCAAGATTTGTTTTTCTTCCTGCATGCAGGCGTGCTTCCACAAATACACACAAATGTGAAATCTTCCAGCACATCAATAAAACCCTCGAATCACAAATGCACTGAAAATATACAGCACAATTAGATCGTTTCCAGGCACAAACACATGCAGTGAATACAACGATGTTTCAAGGCAAGGGAAGATAATTGAATTTTCCACGTTCAGGGATTTGAATTGTGTTTTATAATTCGCGCAAAGAACATCTGGGCTATGACATTTCCTACACTGAAAGCCTAAAATGTTCACACTAATTTTTCAGTAAGAACATCCTGTTATCCTCTTTATATGTTTCTCTATTCAATTTGCCTCCAGGTAAACACATGGCAGAGGTGTTTCTCTAAAATCAGCTCATCAACAGACCAGAGGTCCAGCATAACATTACGAAATAGTTCAGTACACCTCTTGAGAACGTTGAACTTACGAAATCATAAACATGCTGTGAATTGATCTTTGCATTTAAATCTTAAGACAATAACAAAAAGCTTAGCTTGTACCAATGGTGACTACTAGCTGTTTGAAGGGGAGTAAAGGTTATTTAATTTTCAGTGATGGATATGTTTTCACATAAAAATGCTGATAATCTATTTGAGCATTCCAACTTAACCCTTTAACCTCAAAAGCTTTTGTAGCAGACAGAGAACTACTGTTATGTCAACCCTTCAGACTGTGTATAGCATGACTGTTTGTATTTTCTAGGGTGTGTCCAGAGTGGTGGCAATGGGCTGGGATGTGCTCCCCTTGTTGCTTTGACGGTTGCACAAAACTCCTGAAAACGCTGCATGTGTGCACTGTGAGAACGACCATAGACTCTTTGCGCACATCCAGGCGATCTCCATGCTTCAATTAAAACAGCTTAATTATGTTTTTTGTTCACCAGTTTGTTCTTCTCCACTTTATTGTTGATACCGTGGACATGTCGAACTAAACATAGCACTGATATAGTCCGATATAAAGATAAAACTTGTCATCATAATTACGTACCCTGTTCATCGTTCGCCCCTTCCACATAATTTTCCCGTCATGTACAGCGTCCTGCTGTGAAGTGCATGAGGGAACAAGCGAGTCAGGAAGATTTCTGGGGTCAAGTGTATTAGCCTCAGGATAGAAACCAGTCAGAGGGCCTGTCTGGACGCTATAGGCTATACATCACTACAGATCCAGCACCGTTTGTACCTCCTAATTTAGCTAACTTGAAATAAAAGCAACTTAAAAATCAATGACTATCTATGTGTACGTTATATTTCGAAATGTTTTCACTGCTAAACTCTCCATTCAGTAAGCCAATATATGTAAGCACTACTCTCTCTTCATCCACACCAACTATGACATGCTGTTTACTGTACACAGAGGTCTGAAACAGGAAGACATATCAACATTCACAATATCTATCTGGCTACTAAAATTCAGATTGATTTGAACACTGTAGCCCCAGTGCGCTGAAGGCGGAGGAACACGTGGTGCCACGAAGTAGTACCAAAACAAATTAGCTTGCTGATGTTAAAAAAATTCTAAATATGGCGTCATCGTCATTGATTTGTAGGTTGTTTTCTTCTTCTGGTTTGAGAGCCCAGTCTGCAGCGATGCTTATCTTCTGTGCTGGCACTCCGACCAGTTTTGCAATAAAGGGGCTGAGCTGGCATCTCATGTGGCTATTACACTTACTATGACAAGTACCTCATACAACCCCGCTTTAGAAATACCGAACCATCCCTTTAAATAATGCTATTTATTTGTGTGTGCGCACAAACTTCAGGCGGCCCCTGCATAAGTCAGTGTCCAAGTTTGGCCACCTGAAACCACTGATGAATGACAAGTCAGTAAATGCCCACACAGTTATGTCTTCATAGAATGATTTTAATCAGTTCAAGTGTCCTTATTACTTGAAGCTTGTGTGTTAAGCTTGATTGGTTGTATTTCTTTTATCAGAAAGACTGATCGTAAAGAATAGCAGGGAATGAGTGGACAGACATTGTGTGTAACATTTGGGACATTGCAAATACGAGGTAAGCAGTAGGCCACAACATATTCTAGACTGCAATTTTCTGTTTCATCATGTTCTTAAGAAGAACGCACCCTTGTTTTCTCACTGTTGTTAATTTTAAACATGAAGAAATAACTCTGCTGGAGTCTGCTTCATCTCACTGTTCCTAGCTCTGACAAAATAGTTCCCCATCCAGACTCAGCACCTGCACAAGCTGGACCTTTGAGCAAAAACAACACACTAGTTTTATATTTAAAAAAAATAAAAAGGTTTTGAAAACCTTGGTCTGGTCCAACCAAACTAGCCGGAGTACTGCATGCTCGGTTGTGTGACAAGAACACAACAGGTTCACCAACTCTCCCCCTCAGTCCAGGCTCTGTTTACATTTAGCTGGCAGGGCGATCTGGAAGTGTTTGGCTCGGCTCCGCGCTCACTGGGAACTATCAGACGATTCACATTTTAAACTATTTTGATATCAGCTCTGTGGAGAGTTGCCGTTTCCCTGAGAACATGACTGGCCTCTGGGCTCTGGGGCCTGTCGCACCGCCAGAAGAATAAACACAGCAAGGAGGAGGAGGAGAAGAAGAAGAAGAAGGAGGAGGAGAGAGTGGATGGAAAGAGAGAGAGGGAACTTCTGTGATTTAAAAACAAAACAAATAAGTATAAAAAAGGAGAACAAAGTCTGAGGATGAATCAAGTGTTGTTTAAGATGAGTGCCTAAATTCTTCTATTAGCTCATGGATGGATTAACACAGATATACTATAAAAAGAAGATTGCACAGAGCATATTTGAATGGATGAACTTGGTTCATCCTTGGTCTGTACTGTATTTTCAGCACTGAGCTCTCAGGTTGAGGTTTTATGAAGAGTGAACGATCCTTGTGCAGAGGCTAAAGGTGACTGAATTAAAGGGGAAACCTTCAGTCTGGGTTAATTAGGTGAGTTGTTAAGTTTCACCCTGCTCACACTGCCTGAAGCTGTGTTTTGTTAAACTTTTGCTGAGACTGTCAAAGGCTCCGATTGGACTCAACTATTTATCTTTTTAACATTTTTTTACCAGGAATATTTGCATTGACAGACAATGACCAAGAAGCATTCAGCAATCAAATGTACTTACACCAGACGAAGGATTGTTACTCATGGTTTAAAAATGGTACAATACATTTGTTGAATCTCTCTCATTTGACTCATGTTGGTGATAGTGGTGATGGTAACAATGCCAGGTGCTTCATTGTATGATTTATATATTTATAGAAGGACAGTTTAAAGGTACTTTTACTTCACTTGAACATTTTTAATTTAATGCTACTACAGTACTTCTCCACTGCATTGCAGCGGGAAATATAGTACTTTTAAGGGCAACGTATTCTTTTTCCTTTTATTCCAAATGATATGGTGTCAATTCAAAATAAGATTTTACATGAAACTCTGTTAATGTGATGCTTCACTACAGATTAAATGATGTAAAAGTAGCTGCAATATTAGAGTACACTTTACATGTGAATGCATTAAAAAATAATCATCCAATACTTAATCATTTAATTCTGATGGATCCCACAGGGCCTGATGAGCTCTTATAATGCAATACAAAATGTTGGCTGTTACTCAAAATTGGCTTGACTCTGAGGAAGATGCAATGCGTCAAAACGTTAGGCCTTTGCACCAAATTGAATTTGCCTTTAGTCATTCGTGTGCTCCAGTACTGTCTTTGGATTCTGCCTGAGAGAAGGAGTCCATTGAATTCTATTTTGAACATCTAAGGTCTTTCTCTGAGTGCACCGACCTCCATTTGTGGAGCGGCTGAAGCGCAATGTTTCCTTCTACTTGAGTATTTGTGTACTGTGCTGTTGCTGCTTTACATAAACAGGACCCTCCTCCACAAGTGTTTGTACGTTCATGTTTTTGATGGGATATATGTTGTATATCAAATGCAATGTTAAAATTGTGTATCCCTGTTTCAAAGTATGGAGCTATTATCTGTACTAAATGAAATGAAGACGGTGATTGACAAATTCTTTACCTTGTTCGAAGACTCCCTTTTCAACATTGATGTTTTTAAACATCTGACTAACAAAACAATAACTCAGGCAGAAACTTCAAGTGCCTTGTGTTGCTTAAATGTTCCATTATTTCTGACACACACTCTGCTAATTGCAAATCATCTGCATTGCTCAATTGTGCAGCTTGTTTCCTTTTGTGTTTTACTGCAGGATCATTTCTATAACCACCTGTGACAGTTTTGACATGAAAAAAACACTATTCGTTGTCGTATTATGAAATGATTGTGCTGTTTTGTTCATTTCACATTCATGCATTTGGTCTTTTGCTAATGCAAATATGTAAAAACCTTCAGGCAAATCAACAGACCCGCCTTCTCCGCTCCAGGTTGGATTGACCTATTAGCCAAATGTGTTTTTTCAGTGTTTAGTCACTATTACCCTGAGTCTGATCCCTGCGCTAAAGGGCTAATGGCTGAAAATTTCCCCCTCAGCCCGACTTCACCGTAAAATAATTGATCTCATGTGAGAGCAACTGGCACGCGTTTCCTCTTGTTTTCCTCCAGAGGTGATATCATGCGGTCAGGCCGCTTGTTCATCACTCAGATAGCGTGATTGCTTCCGGTGCCGAAGAAAGAAAAGAGGGGAAAGAATAGAAGAGATGGATGAGAGGGCAATATGGTTCTCAGTGAGGCTCTGCAGCATTAAATCACACATCAGATTATGGAGAATTATCGCTCTTAGGCCAGAGAACACAAAACTGCCCTCTGGAAAGTAGCTCAAGAAAAATACTTGTTTGGTTTTTGTGACCACATGGACAGGAAATTGTTCTTTATAAAAAACTGAACTAAGCTGCTAAATTTTTTCCCTCTAGATAAGATTTCAGCTGCAGGTTTATTTGTGTTGGTCCCCCAACACACGCACACACACACACACACAAGCACACACACACACACACACACACACACACACACACACACACACACACACACACACACACACACACACAAACATGCACACACACCTTCTTTATAATATCTGAATAATTAGATATTGATAGATTAGATAGTATTTCTTTGTTTTCAGCTTTTTTTTAGATCGTTAAATTGTGTGTGTGTGTGTGTGTGTGTGTGTGTGTGTGTGCGTGTGCGTGTGTATGAGCGCGTGAGTGTGTGTGTGTGAGTGCGTGATTGTAATTTGATATATTTCCCTCTCTGTTTGATGCTTTGTGCATTTGTAATTATTCATTGTGAGCATCCCATGTAACACTACCCTGAGCTCGGTGTGTGTGTGTCCAGTACAGGAAGGGGTATGTGTACAAAGGTGGATGTCTGTCTGTGTGTGTGTGTGTGTGTGTGTGTGTGCGTGCGTGCGTGTGTGTGTGTCCTATATGTTACATTTACCTAAACTGCGGCTCTCTCTTTTTCCTGCTTCTTTTTGACAAATTTGCGTTTCCAGGAAGCCTCTGAGGTCAGCGCAGCATCTGTTGCTACTTAGGTCCAAGATGCAGTCATGAGCACTAGCACACACACACACACACACACACACGCACGCACGCACGCACGCACACACACACACACACACACACACACACACACACACACACACACACACACACACACACACACACACACACACACACACACACACACACACACACGTATGGTGCGGGAGCTGCTTTTTGTATAAGTTATCGCAGAACTGAGACCCAATCAGACATGAAGGCGTGTTTAAGGTACCCAAAGAGATTTGAAAGGAGAGTCCAGGTCTAGACATCAAGATCTAAGTCAGAGGTTAAGAGGATGTAAGAGAAGCAAGTGGACCATTATTTTATTGAATACATTTTAGTATCACAGCTTTACAAACAATTAGACATGTTTATTTCTTACAGAAACCTCCAGGGGAAGATACAATATTAGTAACATGTATTAAAGGGACATGAATGCATACAGAGAGGAGGAGACAGGAGCTCATTGAACTAAGTCTCTGCAAAGTCCAAGTGTTTAGCAGCACAGGGTCTGGTCTAAGGCAAGCTTAAATTAGCCCTATATTATAAGCCTTATCACAAAGAAAATTAAGCTTATTCTTAAAAGTAGAGAGGATCTCCACCTCTCCAACCTAAACCAGTCGATGATTCCCTACGAGAGGGGCCTGCCGGCTCTTCTCCCATTTTGGATACATTGATTTTCATCTTCCTAGCCCGTGTGCATTTAAAACAGAAGTGCGTTCATTCTTTACATATCAGATTACTGACATGCAGACAGTTGCTTTTTTCTCAGAGCTTCAGCCAAAGCAAACAGAAAACCTGGATGGTTTCGTGGCCAAAATGACCAGTCCTCTGCACCAGCTCCTCTGTTGCATGTTTAATCTGTCAGTTTTCATTCCCCTTCATTCACGTCCCTTCACCCAAAACCACATTCATGACCAAACATGGCCTGATCCCATCAAAGTGAAGCGTCAGACTACCTCAGTGCAAACCTCAGAAACTCCAGAGATACTGCAGCTGAAGAAGCAGAGAAGAAGAAGAAGCCGGTTTTACCCTTATGGTTTCACATCAAGGAGACACTGAGCAGAGAGATGAGAAAAGCCAGACATCATAAAAGATCTGTTAAAGGGAAACTGTTTCTGTTCTTGGTTTGGTCTGAAGCCACAGGAACTGGGCTTCACGGCCAAGTCCCCGAGCAGAACCGATGTAACCTCAGCTGGTTAAATAGAACCCAGAACCGCGAATCGCAGAGCTCTGTGTTGGTATGCAAAGGGGTCTGGATTCCAGTTAAACCTCATGTTTAGTTTTCACATTTATGCCATGAAGAGAAGCAGAGATTAATTCACTCTGACTAAATTCAAGTGATTTTACTAGATAATTCAAACAAGGAACTGTATCTAATGCCCCATTTATCACCTGTGAACCGCTCAGGCAATGAAGCCAAGCCGTTTTGTGGAGCTCACATAATGGCTAGGATAAGACAAGCCTTTACACATGTTCAAAACATTTCCTCTTGATTTCAGCTTATTGTTATGTACTCTGAAATATAGCTCAAATGGTTAATCAAAACTAAAAAAAATCCTCATGGATAGTTGTAAAGGAATTCTCTTGATAATACCTGTTATTGGCAAATCCCATTTTATAACAACAGTAACTTTACAGGTTTTTTTTCCAGCAAAGCTCTCGATGCTTTTACTATAGGGACATCTATTGTGGCCTGGTTCCTGAGACAAAATCAAAAGGTAATTCTACACTGCAGTCAGAATCACTCTAATCATAAAGTTAAGCAACTTACTGTCGAATGGAAATATAGTTTTACTTGGCGCTGATGGCTCCATTCTAAGGATGCGCCCTAGGCTATACAAGGTGGGCCAAAGGCTTGGGACTAATAAACAGCAGAGGCTTTGGGGGAGCTAATGTAAAGCTTTTAGCAGCATCAGGTGTGTGTCTGAGGGGAAATGGTGTTGCAGGGTAAGCGAGTGTTTTTACGGATATAATTGATTATTCGCTGAGCAGGCTGTCAGCTGATCACAGCTGGGGGGTACGACTTCTGTGTCCTGCATGAACTAATGCAAAGCTTTATTAGTTGTCAGTTTATAATTGACTGTAAGAGACCATCACTTGTTCACTTTTGCTTTATTGGACAATCCATATGAGTTTGATTTGATAGTCATAACTAAAACATGTAAATTATTACACTAGAATAAAATAGTAATAGGAAGGAGAGATCAGGAAGCACTCTAAAATGGATGTCAGACTTTATAAAAAAAGATTTTCCTGAAGAAAGCATGAAGAGGCTGTGAGAGGAAGTACAGCTGAAGGTTGTTGTTTGGTTCTGGCAGATCAGCGAGAGAGGAACCAATGAGTTGTCCCGGTGGGCTGACAGTCTAAGATGCATACCATTTAACTGCAAAATGTACCTTTCTAGAAGCCACCATATTTGACTTCAACCCTTTTAGAGTTACTCTTAGCTGTGAGCTCAGCTGCACAGAGCTGAGACGTAAAGATGTAAAGATTTTGCCCTGCAGGGAGGTGGACTCTCCGTGGCCTGCCGTGTTAACAGCACAGACCTGTTAGAGGAGGGCGGACCACCCCAACGCGGCTTCCCTCGACAAAACTCAACCAGATGTGTAATGAAGGCCGGAGTACGCGTGAGGACAGTGTGTGTATGTGTGAGTGTAATCATTTTCACCTGCAGATGTCGTGTGTGCTGATGCAGCCCCCTGTGTGGGGGCTAGTGGATGCAACCCTGCAATCCCCTATTAGGTTAGACTGAGCAGTTTCTACCTGTGTTCCCTTTTTTCTCTCCCTTTCTTTTCTGCAGATATAGCCTCAAGTCTGTTTCTATTCGTGTTTAGTTTACTCCTTCTACCCTCAGGGCTTAATTTTCATATATCGTTCATTTTCTACCCAAAATACTCCTCAACTGACAGCCCACCTCCCCCCTCCTTTCCTTACTTTACCTCACCTCCCCTCCTCTGCCCCCTCCTCCTCTTCATTCCCTCTTCCTTACCTTACAGCTGTTGTTTTGGATTAGTCAAATAGCTCCTGTCAAATCCAGTGATCCCTCTCCTTTGCCACCCACAGAGCTGCAATGCACACTCAGTCTCTCTTTGAAGCACGTGCAGCGAAAACGTATTGACGTCTCTGACAGGTGCGTGTCAAGGTGTCTCTGTGGGCAGGGCTGTGAGGTTGCAGTAGTTTCTGAGGGCTCTTTCTTTCTTTTCAGGTCCATAAAGGCGCGACGGTGCTGGTGTAGCGCTCACACCTCTCAGCAAAAAAAAGGTTTTGTTGTTCTAAAACGGACAAGGAGCATCATAAATTCCCGGCGTTTCACTTCCCTGGAATTCACCTAACCTTTCAACTGTTCTCCTGTTCGTCGTCTTCTGCTCTTGTCTCGAGGAGTCTTAATTGTTATTCTGGTGGAATTTTGACAGCTGCAGATCTGGTCATCCATGCCGGGCGAGACAGACTGACACTGAAAACAGTTTTGACATGATGATGGCAAGAGTAATAGTGTTATTTCAGTCATTTGGAGAAAGGGAGTTTCTGCATGTGAGCAGGTATTTGTGTGTGTGTTATAATAAGAGAGGAAGAGTCCAGTTTCAGTAGCATAGCACAGAGTTACACTGAAGCAGAGTTGGGATAGGTGGTCAGTAATTTGACAGAAACATGTCAAATCTATGATGTTGTTTCAGTGATTACAGAAATATGTTGCTTTTAGTTTAGAGTTTCAGTGATACCGTATAGGGGTGTGATGCAAAGATAACAAAGTAGCTGCAACTGTTGGGAATAAGGGGCAAAACATTTTAACCACATTATGTGTAATTGTTATAAAGTGTATTTTAAGTTGAATTTGTATATCTGTGTGATTTGTGTTTGCAGGTTTGGATTGAGATGAGCTTGTACTCAATAATTCACTTCAGGGAACTTCTCAATTACAGGTTTTTTATTTTTCGACTAGGGCCAAGCTGTTCATACAAAATATGATGGGATTAACAGTCTTTGATAGAATCATAACTTGAAAATGAGTTGTTCACAAAAACTGGTCCAATAATTTCCATTGGAATTAATGCAATTCTATCATATCTTCATAATGGAAAATAGATTTAGAAATAGAATAGGGTTAAGAAATCTAATCTTCTTTTTTATTTGGATAGAACCTCTTGGTTTTCTTGTTCAAATCTTTAAAGAGCTATTGGGAATACTCTGATCTCAAATATCAGGATCATTGTTATCCCAGTAGAGGGATGGAATCAGTCTGGATTACAGGAATAAATTGTTATAAAACTTTTAAATTGGTCAAACATTTAACATTTTTACAGTGATGTAGATCATTTGGACTTTTTATATGTTGCACTTGAATGCTGTATATCTGCAGTTACCTAGAAAATAAGGTAGACATTAGGTTTGTCTTAAAAAGGATCCCCCCTTGGTTTCATATTTTGTTGTGTTGTATGATTTTTTAAATTTGTTTCTGTCTCTGTTTTTACGGTGATGTTGTCCTTGTGTTTCTCATCTTCTGTGTGCTCCTGCTGCAATACCAATTTCCCCTTGTGGGACAATAAAGAATCTGAATCTGAATCTGAACCCCCCCCCCTAAAAAAAGAATCCACTAAATAGCTGTTACTGTAATCGGAAACATTAAAACATTTAATTTATTCATTTTAATTTTGAGCAGCTGTCAGGACCTTTCAGTTTGTGGTGATTTAGCACCCCGTGTGGACAAAGAAGTAGAAGATGAAGATATACTTCATTAATCCCGCAAGGGGAAATTCAATTTTACACTCTGTTGTTGAACATGCTACACACACATGCACAAACAGGATCCTATGGACGTGCATAAATGGAGAGATGTCAGAGCGAGGGGGCTGCACACAGCTACCACTCCTGAGCTGGTGGAGAGTTTGGTGCCTTACTCAAGGGCACCTCTCCAGCTACAGTACCAGACCAATCTCCAGACTTGTTCTGCACGAGGACCCGAACCAGCGACCCTCTGGTTCCCAACCCGAGTCCCTACAGACTGAGCTACTGCCACCCCAATTACAAAGTATGTAGTATCAGTCTTATTTAGGGCGCAGGTTATCCAGATTTGGTAATCCTTTACAGTCTGAATCTGGATCAGGTAAATCTCTTTTGAAAAAAAAAAAAAAATATATGTCAATAAATGATGATTTATTGAGCGCCATAACATATTCAAAGATCACGTCTTGAGCAAAAATGTCAACATGTTTTCAAGAAGTTAAAAAGTAATTATTGGCCTAACAAACGGGATAAGAATCGATTATGTATCAATCATGACAACAATAGCTGTAGATACAATAACATTTAATAGACCACATTCACACGGCGGCCATGTTCCTGTGACATCACTGCTCATGCTGTAAAAAACACAATTTATAACCCATCTACCATCAGACTACAATTAATGTTAGCATCAAGCTACTCCCTTAGCTTACATTTAGGAGAAACATTAATATGAAAGAAAGGCGTGTATATGAATTCATATACAATGAAACAAACCTGTGTAGATACATTTACTTTCACATAACTGTAAAACTGATATAGTAAAACAATCAGGTTCTTTGCTAGCGTTTGCCGACTACTTTAGCTCTGTTACTGTTTATTTTAATCTCACGTTAGCTAGCAATAAAGCAGATGTTAACAGTTCGATACGGACAGACGATCATGGTCTTCTTATAACTTCAACATTGTGAATATAACCCTCAGTCAAGTTTCTTATCAGTTTTAGGGTCCTGGCAAAAAAACAAAACATTTGTTGATTTGTTTGAAGTAAGGTTTCCCGTTAATTTGACTATTTCCACACAGACTTCCCCAGACGCTGCTGAAATTTCCCAACCTGAGCGTGATGTCACTAAAAAATATCCGCTGTGGGAATATGGTCTGTATGGTGAAGTGCACACTAGTTAGCTGTCAGAGCTTCGCTAAATAAATGGGGTGAAAGGCTAACTGTTGGCAATCAAGCTAGCAGCTCTATGGAACTTTACTAAGCAGAGTGTCGCTTTCAGCTAAACACTAGCATGCCCACATTGACAATTGGCAATCAATACTCTATTTAATGTAAAGTGTTCAACAGTTTGTGTACTGTCTGAATGTTCAGTGTAAAAAATTGTACCCTTTATAGTAAACCGCATATGTCCCACAATGTATCATAGGCGTCGAGAACAACCGATGGTCACCAGCACAACATCCTCGAGATTCTAGAGATGTTCTTAACGAATCATTTCCCTGTCCATTGAACAGTAATTTAAATTCAAACTCATTTAATCATTCAGTTGACTAAAGGCACACATCCCTACTCTATACTATAAAATACCTAATCCTTGTGGGATAATGAAAGACTGCAAAATTTCCCGGCAATAAATCTCAAAGTTGTCAAGATTAGAGTTGCAAAATTCCGGGAATTTTTTAAAGTTGGAAACTTTCCATGGGAATTAACGGGAATTTACGGGAAATAACGGGAATTTATGGGAATAAACAGGAATAAACGGGAATAAAACGGGAATTTACAAAATTGAAGGTTGGCCCTTAACTGGGAACTTAAATGTAGTTGGGCTTAAAACAACCAGATTCCATGCAAGTACACTTGAATATCTATGCTATTCCTCAATCACATGCACATAGCTGCAGAGCTATTGAGGCCACGCCCCCTACATGCACTGTGCGTTCCTCCATCACATG